>LR738715.1:564251684-564276653 GCA_902687465.1 Secale cereale
GCGAGATGCGACAGCGGCGGCGGCGTGCGGGCGCGGCGGCGGGGCTCGCGTGCGGCGGCGTGCTGCGCGGCGGTGGGGCGGGCATGCGGCGGCGGGGCTAGCGGCGAGGGCGGGGTGTGGCGGCGGCTGTGGTTGGAGGGGGGTGGCTAGCTTTATATAGGAGGGAGGGGGTGGCTAGCTTGGGGACGGGGCAAGGCCATGGCGGTCGGTGGCGGTGTCCGAGTCGGCCACGGCGGGCGACGCGGGGAAGGCGGCGATGGGGCGATGGGCCGGTTCGGCTGGGCCTCGGCCCAGTCGGGTCAGTCCCCCTATAATTTTTTTATACATACGCCGACGCTAAAATAACTCTAGAAAATAAAATAAAATCTAGAAATTGCCGAAACAAATTTTCACCGTCTAAATAAAATATTTAGAACGAGATGAACATTCTCTTAGCACTAAAATGCATTTTTGAAAACATGCAATTTTTCCTAATTTAAATAAAATCCAAATAAAACTTGTTTGATCTTTTTATAAAATCTTCCGTATTTCTTTATTTTTGGGATTTTACTCCCTCTCTCATGTATTTATGATAGAAATACTTGAAGAAAAATAAATAAAATCAAACGATCCTATTTTCAAAATTTGAGAAACCTCAAATATGAAAATTTAGAAATCCCCAACTCTCTCCGAGGGTCCTTGAGTTGCTTAGGATTTTCTCGGATCACCAAAAGCAAGAAAATATGATATGCATAATGATCTAATGTATAACATTCCAAATTGAAAATTTGGGATGTTACAAACCTACCCCCCTTAAGATGAATCTCGCCCTCGAGATTCGGGATGGCTAGAAAATAGGTGAGGGTGGTCCTTGCGTAGATCATCTTCTCGTTCCCAGGTGGCTTCTTCCTCGGTGTGGTGACTCCACTGAACTTTGCAAAACTTGATAACCTTGCTGCGGGTAACTCTGCTCGAAAATTCGAGGATCTTAACAGGCTTCTCCTCGTAGGTTAGGTCACTGTCCAACTGAATCGCTTCTAGGGGTACTGTGTCTCTAAGAGGTATATCGTCCATCTCTGCATGGCACTTCTTAAGCTGCGAAATGTGAAACACATCGTGCACTCCTGACAATCTTCGGGCAATTCCAACTTGTAGGCAACCTCTCCCATGCGTTCCAAAACACGGTAAGGTCCCACAAATCTCGGGGCTAACTTTCCTTTAACTCCGAAACGTTTGACTCCTCGCAGAGGCGATACTCTCAAGTATGCTCTGTCTCCGATGTCATAGGTTATCTCCTTACGCTTTGAGTCTGCATAACTTTTCTGCCTGGACTGAGCTACCTTCAGTCTATCTCGAATCAACTTAACCTTCTCCTCAGACTCTTTGATCAAGTCTGGTCCAAACAACTGTCGGTCTCCAACTTCATCCCACGACAACGGAGTCCTACATCTCCTTCCGTATAGTGCTTCGAAAGGGGCCATCTTCAAACTGAATTGATAACTGTTGTTGTAAGAAAACTCGGCATACGGCAAATTGTCGTCCCAACTAGATCCATATTCTAGTGCACAGGCTCTCAGCATGTCCTCCAAAATATGATTGACTCTTTCAGTCTGTCCATCTGTCTGCGGGTGAAAAGCTGTGCTAAACTCTAGCCTGGTACCCAAAGTTTCATGTAACTGATTCCAGAACTTTGAGGTAAACTGGGTTCCTCTATCTGATACGATGCTCCTCGGAACTCCATGCAGACATACAATTCGGGTCATGTATATCTTTGCCAACTTTGCACTGGTATAGGTAGTCTTTACGGGGATGAAATGAGCTACCTTTGTTAATCGATCGACTACAACCCAAATTGAGTCATAGCCAGAACGAGTTCTGGGTAGTCCCGTAATAAAATCCATACCTAGCTTATCCCACTTCCATTCGGGTATTGGCAATGGTTGTAACAATCCTGCCGGCTTCTGATGTTCTGCCTTCACTCTCTGACATACATCACAAACTGCTACATACTCCACAATATCCTTCTTCATACCGGTCCACCAGAAAATATCCTTCAAATCCAAATACATCTTAGTATTTCCTGGGTGAATCGAGTATGGTGAATCATGGGCCTCCTGTAGAATCAACTTCCTGATCTCCGAGTCATTAGGCACATAGACGCGGTCCTCAAACCATAAGGTGTCGTGTTCATCCTCACGAAATCCTTTAGCTTTTCCTTCGCTCATCCTCTCCTTTATGGAGGCAACCTCCTCGTCAGTTTTCTGAGCTTCTCTGATTTTATTCATCAAGGTAGACTGGATTTCTAGTGTCGCTACATAGCCTCTCGGAACTATCTCCAAACGTAGTTCTCGTAAGTCCTCGGCTAACTCCTTTGGAAATTCCTCCATCATTAGGGTATTGACATGGCTCTTGCGGCTTAGCGCATCGGCTACTACGTTAGCCTTGCCGGGATGATAATGCAATCTCATGTCGTAATCCTTAATGAGTTCCAGCCATCTCCTTTGCCTGAGATTCAACTCCTTGTGGGTGAATATATACTTCAAACTCTTGTGATCCGTATATACTTCACAATGGTTTCCAATGAGAAAGTGTCTCCACGTCTTCAATCCATGCACTACGGCTGCTAACTCCAAATCATGTGTGGCATAGTTCAACTCATGAGGTTTCAGTTGTCGTGAAGCATACGAAACAACTCTTCCTTCCTGCATAAGAACGGCTCCAAGTCCTCGACGTGAAGCGTCGCAGTACACCTCGTAATCTTTATGTTGATCTGGCAGAATCAACACAGGTGATGAGACCAAACATTTCTTTAATTCCTCGAAACTGGCCTCACCTTCTTCTGTCCATCTGAACTTGGTGTCCTTCTTTAACAACTCCGTCATAGGCTTTGCAATCTTTGAGAAATTCTCGATAAATCTCCGGTAGTATCCTGCAAGTCCAAGAAAACTCCGGATCTCTCCAACTGTTGTCGGTGCTTCCCAATGGGTCACAGTGTCCACCTTGGCGGGATCTACTGCTATTCCTTCTCCAAATATAACGTGTCCGAGAAATCCGACTTCCTTCAACCAAAATTCACATTTGCTAAACTTGGCGTATAACTGATGTTCTCGGAGCTTCTCCAATACTAAACGCAAATGCTCTGCATGCTCCTCTTCAACCTTCGAGAAGATCAATATATCATCTATGAACACTACGACGAACTTATCCAAATATTCCATAAACACTTTGTTCATCAGGTTCATAAAGTATGCCGGTGCGTTAGTCAGACCAAAAGAACTAACGGTATACTCGTACAACCCGTACCTGGTAGTAAAGGCCGGCTTAGGTATATCCTGCTCCCGGATCTTCAATTGATGGTACCCTGATCGCAGATCGATCTTGGAAAATACCTTAGCTCCTTGCAACCTATCGAACAGATCATTGATCATCGGCAGTGGGTACTTGTTCTTGATCGTTACTTCGTTCAGTCCTCGGTAATCAACAACCATTCTTAACTATCCATCCTTCTTCTCCACTAGAAGTACTGGCGAACCCCAAGGTGAAGAACTTGGGCGTATAAATCCTTTATCCGGTAACTCCTTAATATGTTTCTTAATTTCCTCCAAATCCTTTGCGGGCATCCTATATGGTCTCTTGGAAATTGGCCCGATGCCTGGCAAAAGCTCAATAAAAAATTCTATATCTCTGTCAGGTGGCATTCCTGGCAGTTCTTTTGGAAATATGTCAGGGAAATCCTTCACCACTGGTACTTCCTCCTGAACAACTCCTGATAAGGAATTTAATATGTTCCTCTTCGGCTCATGTCGGGATACATACTTGATCCTTCTTCCTTCTAGCATAGTAAGCAAGATGGACTTACTAGCACATTCAATATTCCCTTCATACTTAGATAACCAATCCATGCCTAATATCACATCCAGTCCTTGAGATTCCAATACTATTAGGTCCGAAAAGAAAATGTAATTACCAATCCTTAATGGCAACTGATCACACCATAACTTAGCCATATACTCCGCTCCTGGTGAGGTTACTAACATGGGCGATCTAAGGGCTTGGGTTGGCAGCTTATACTTATCCACAATCCCCTTGAAATGTATGAATGCGATGCACCAGTATCAAAAAGAACGAGTGCAGTAAAGGACTTAACTAAAAACTTACCCATTACTGCATCTGGCTGGGCTTCAACCTCCTCCACGCTAACGTGATTCACTTGTCCTTTGTTGAAGGGGTTGGGCTTCTTCGCGGCGCTTCCATTGCCATTCCCATTCTTAGCTTCTCGGCAGTCAGTGGCATAATGTCCATTCTTCCCGCACTTGAAACAAGTGACATGGCTGAAATCCTTCTTGGTGGGTGTGGACGGTGTAGGGCGGCTCTGGTTTCCATTTTCTCCATTCCCATTTCCATTCTTAGGGCCATTATGATTGTGCGAGCTACCTCCTCCATGGGTATGCTAAAACTGTCCTACCGTTTTAGGGGTAAAACGGGGCTTCTGCTGTGCTCCAGAGTTATACCTTCCTTGTCCATACTTCCTCTTGCGATTTTCAATCTGTTGATGCTTCCTTTCAATCATTAGGGCGCGATCAACCAGCTCCTGGTAGTTATTGAAAGTTGCCACCATCAACTGTACACTCATCTCATCATTCAGCCCTTCCATGAATCTCTCCTGCTTAGCGGCATCTGTGGCCACATCATCTGGGGCATAACGAGATAGGGTACTAAACTCATCCACGTACTGAGCCATAGTACGATTTCCTTGGCGCAGATTGCGAAACTCCTGCTTCTTCATACTCATAGCTCCAGTTGAGACATGGGCGGTACAAAAAGCTTGCTGAAACTGATCCCAAGTCACATTGGCTATGGGGTAAGTGGCTGTGTAATTCTCCCACCATGCTGCGGCTATTCCAGACAATTGGTGTGCGGCAAATCGCACCTTCTCAGCATCCGAGCAATTGGCGGTGGTCAAATCCCTTCCAATCTTGCGTAGCCAGTCATCAGCCACTATTGGTTCGATGCTTCTAGCAAATACTGATGGTTGCAACCTTAAAAAACGTGTCAGGTTGTCCACGGGTGGTGGTGGTGGAGGGTTGTTGTTGTTGTTGTTCTGATTGTTCTGAGTATTCTGGACAAGAAGTTGCATCAGGGTGTTCTGCTGCTGGATCAACTGGGTGAGCTCAGGGGGAAACTCAAATTCACGTCTTGGAGGCATCTGATGGTTGTAGAGGGAAGAGATTAGAATAGAAAAAGGTCTAAGGGAAAATCACTACCCATATGCACATGGGGCAAACACACAGTTTATCACACCAATCAATTTCAAGCAAGGGCTTACACGGGTCTAATTGTTACAAAAGTGATCTAAGTCTACTGAATAGAAAAAAAAACTACTAGTCAAGGGAAGGTCTTCTAAAATTTTTGATCGACAGAGGATTCCATTATATCTGCCCCAGCTTCATTTTCATAGTCTTCGTCTTTCCTATCATCGGATTCCAAATCCGTGTCGTCGATGATGATGATGTAGTCTTCCGGTGGAATCTCCTTGGGTTCTTCTTCCTCGTCTTCTTCTCCCATGAGCATCCCTAACTTCCAAGTCATCATTCTTCTCCACAAGTATTAGCATCTCCTCCTCGTATCCGTCGCGTGTAGACTTGAGTTCTTCCTCTAGCTCCAAATTCCTATTTAGGGCTTTCTTCAAATCTATCATCCCTCCACACATCTGGTGCTCCTGGCGACGAATGTGATGATTCAACTCCTGGATGAAGGCTGCAATGGATCTATCCTTCTGGGTGCTGATCATATCCCAATTATCATCTCGGCGTCCACAAATCTGGTAGATAGTGTCCTTTAGCTTCTGCTTGTAGACTTCTCCGATCCTTCCCATAGCGATGTGGGCTGCCATGCTCCTGCCTAGGCTCCATGTAGGCGCATTAAAGGAAAATGCTATGAGTGCGGTGACGGGCTTGAACGTCCTTCCTGGAACTTGAGCTTGAATCAGCCAACACTCCTCCTCAGGTAGAGTGGCATTGTAGGTTCCGGTGAAACTTGGTAATCCAATGTTTAGATATCTGGTGACTTCCTTTAGGTGTCGTCCAAATGGTGTATCGTCGTCCGGCTGCATGAACTTATTTTTTGCATCCACCATCCTAAAAGAGTAAAAAAGATGAGGAGTCAGAAAAGAGAAGAGTGAATAGTGCTCTAGGGCTTTAGCTTAGTGGTTGTGTCCTACAGTCAGTGTGTGCTCTGATACCATCTTGTAGCGACCAGACCTCAAACAGTCTAATCTCTGTGCATCAGTGTCATCCCTGGATCAGTAATGCTGACATGCACAGTACTTGAAGGATTTGTAACAGAGTAGCAATCACAAACTCATTACATCGATAGTTCCAACAATGAACTTGTTACAATAAAAATGGCTGAAGGCCATCTAACACGATAACAGCGGAAGGCTTGGAAGATAAGTGAGTCCATCAACTCCAACGGCATCACTGAGTATAGAACGACGACCTAAAAGGCATCTTACTCGTCGTCCGAAAAGTCTGCAACATGAAACGTTGCAGCCCGAAAACGGGTCAGCAGATGGAATATGCTAGCAAAGTAACACAAGAGAGCAATTGAAAGTAAAGCTATACTATATGCAATATGGCTGGTGGAAAGCTCTATGGTTACAGTTTTGCGTAAAGCCAGTTTTTCCCTACTTGAAAGGAATACATTTAGTTAACTATCATGGTATTTGAAACATCGTTGAGAAGATAGACATCCTCTCAACCCCAAATAAAGTTCATCATTAAACCCAACAATATTAAATTAAAGTAACATGATGAGATTCACATGATATTCAAGTACTAGATACTCAAGACGTCCGTAACCGGGGACACGGCTAATCATGATCAGTTTGTACACTCTGCAGAGGTTTGTGCACTTTTCCCCACAAGACCCGATCTCCTCCGTTTGATTTCTCGCACTCCATGATGTTTGAGAAACGGATGACCGAGACACAGTCTTTCAGAAGCACTAGCACCTACGACCGGGTGAACCGTACCAACCTACATCCCCTACATCTGCTAGTCCACCACTGTAGAATGTTCGCACAACTTACTCATACTATGCTAGAGCCCATAATAGCATTGTGGCTGCACACAGAAGTTTTCTAGTATGAATAGTCTCATGATCCCTTTGAGCCTGGGTGGCGGTCCAAAAGAAAAACAGGCAATCCTTGGAATACCCAGATGCCTCAATCCACCCAGATGTGTATTAATGTTGCCATCTTAAGTTGAACCATTAATTAACAAACTCACATCTGTCATGGATACACTCACCCAATCCACGTCTACGAGCATAGCATGTCCTAACAGCAAACGTAGATGTAACTCCCAAAGGTTTGAATGTAATGCAGGTAATAGGTACTACCTCAATCTACTTCCCAGTCCCACAAGTTAATTAATCCTACTCATGCAATGTGTGAGGGTTTGGACTAATGCCATTGAAAACTGGGTAATTGGAAAGTATGATCAAAGTGTTACTTGCCTTGCTGATGATCCGCAAAACCTAGAGATTCAAAGTAGCAAGCGGCGCACTCTGGGTACTCTATCACAAACAAACAATCATACAATAAGTACTTAACTAATGCACGGGTAAATCTCAAATAAAAGATCTAACCAGAAAGTTCAACTTAAGAACTCCGGTTTGCAAGAGAAACGACAAAAGAAGAAACAACGAAAGACGAACGGCGAAAGAGAAACAACTACTGAACCAATCTGGATCTAAGTCCAAATTTAATAGAGGCAAACGCTTGAGCGACTAGGTTAAACGGAAAGAGAATTTCGATACGAAACTCCAGGCGCTTGAATCACCTGATTCCGACAAACAAGCGAAAAGTAAAACTAAAACGAAGATCGTATATGAGATCGCGATCAGAAAATAACTGCGAAAAGAAAACTAAAACAGCTTAACGAACGGACGTTCGTCAGCTAAGAATAAACGGCGAATTCGTTCGTTAGAACGAACGAACGGGTTGTCGGTGTACTAAAGTAGGGGTACCCTTAGTATCCCGAACTTGTGCACGGGCAGTCGCAGCGCCCGGCGGCAAGGCTTGCCGGGTGGCCGCCACGGTCCTCCGTGGTTCCTTTGGAGCCATTCAAGAACAAAGTATTTAAGCCAAAGAGACAAGACCCAGGCAAGAGGAGCTTGCCGGGAAGGCCAACCAAGGCATATCAAGGAACTTGCCGCGACGCGCCACGCGTCCCGGCAAGGCCGGTGAGCAGCAAGCTCCCGGACGCGGCAAGACAGCGACCGCGGCAAGGTGCTTGCCGCGGCAAGCTACCACTCTGTACCCGCGCTCCAGCGCATCCACCCACGTGTCGCTCTGGGACCCTTCCAAGCGTACGTGGCGGGAGGCTGTGCAGCCAAGGGTATGCGGTGGCAAGCGGCGCTGACAAGGTTGCCATCGTGGCGAACGGTGGCGCCCCTGACGGCACCTTTTTGCACAATTTGGGCGACGACGACGAGCATTTAATGCCCTTGTCCCCTGCCGTCAGGGTTAGGTATGGAACACTATACAAGTAGGTGTACCAACTACAACATCTTTCCATTGTTGCCCTCAACTGCGTTGCCACCTGTTGGTGACCCCTTGAGCATATAAAAGGAGGCCCATGCGCAACGTAGAGGGGGGTTAGACATTCGAACACTCCCACGCTCGGTCTCGTTAGCTGTTGAAGTGTACTGTAGCTCTCAGCGCTCCCGAGCAAGAACTCAATACAAACCAAAGCAGGAGTAGGGTTTTACGCATCCGTGCGGCCCGAACCTGGGTAAACTGCTCGTGTGCTTCGCCTCGATCTGCTCTTCGTGCGACCTCCGCCCCCTGCCGTACCGAAAGGGGCTTCGTCCCCATAGGTGTTCGTGGGTGGATCAGTTTCCCCGACATCTTTGGCGCGCCAGGTAGGGGTGCGTCGAGGTTGTGTGAACCCGATCCGGCGTCCACACGAGCTAGATCTTCATCATCTTCATCAACATGCCGCCGAAGAAGAAGGCTTCAGAGGCAGCTGGACCGTCCGCGTCGATCCCGCCACCGCCGGAGCCAACGGCTGGTGGGGTAGACGCCGGCGGAAGAACGGACGTCGACGAGGGAACTCACGGTGCTGCCAGGTCCAAGGACAAGGTTGCGCTGCCCATCGGTGGCGTAGCCGGCTCCCACGACGACCGGGCGCACTCCAGGACCTCGGCGTCCGTGCATGCACCGCGCCCATCTCAGGAGGCGCGGGACCGGCAGCGTCATGGTACTCACGGTACCATACGCTTGCTGGGCCAAGGTCAAGCTGGTGGGTCTCGGGATGCTCAAGACCAGCATGCACGCCAACATGCTAGCACGAGCAAGGCACGGTCGCCTGGACGGGATACTGCTCCTTCTAACGTAGTTAGAAGTCCGAGCATATCCCGCTCCTCGCACCGTTCGCCACCGCTGCCCGCCACTCCAGCAGAAGCTCTGGCACGGGCTCAACTGCTTCTAGACTTCCCTCCAGCGGCAGACAAAGCCGACGACTGGAGGGCCACAATTCAGAGTCTCATCGCCTTCGCCAACGGCGACACTCCGCGGCAACCGAGCACATCGCAGCCGCGGCAAGTCAGCCAGGTGCGGGCCGATGGCGACAAGACCGGTGGAGGTGCAACCACCGTGCACTCTCCGCCCCGAAGGCCAAAATCGCCGACTCGCCGGATCAACATCGACGACGACTCCACTGCGTCATCAGATCCACGAGCTCGTCGCGATCAGCGCCAAGTTCTCCACGAGCGACAACAAGAAGACGCTCGTACTCGCATCGAGCGCCGAAGAGAAGCGCGGCGCCAATCAGACCAGCGCGCTGGTGATGGCCTCTAACCCCTCGTTGGTTACCCCAAGTGGAAGGTGTAAGATGCAGTGTTGTGGAAGTTTTTTCCCTTAGCAAAGATGCCAAGGATCGAATCCCCAGAGACTCCTAGGTTCAACAAGTAGGTGTCAACTGCTAATGACGCGGATTAGCAATCAACGTGGACCTGCACACAGATACAAATAACTTTGCTCCCAATGAGTACAGAGAGGTTGTCAATCCCTCCGGCCTTGTAGTTTACAAAGGATTAAACGCAAATGATAGTAGTGATAGATAATGTTTGCAATAGTAAGTAAAAGCGAAAAGTAAATAGCGGATGTGATCAATGATGGTAATATGGACCGGAGTCTCATGATGTTCACTAGTGATGTCTCTCTCCCAAAAGATGATAAAACAGCTATGTGAGGTAAACGAATTAGAGCTGGGCAATTGACAGGACCACGAACGCAAACCAATGCTGATTACATTGCAAGAAAGGTTGAGGTTCAAAGCATGGGCGGTACGCCAAAGTAAGTAGACCGAAATCCATCAATATCTACTACTAATCATCCACCTTGAGATATCTATCCAGAACATCTCGATGGTATTGAGTTGCGAGCCCCACCCATAGTGTAAACTCAAAGCAACAGACAACTGCATTAAAAGAACTTTGCGTAAAGTAAACAATCCTTGCACCCGCGGGCACAAGCACCGTTGTTTTCCCCCTTGTGGCAACAGCACATCCCCTAGACTCATGTTTCTGTCACTCAAGCTAGTCATCGAGGGGCATGAACCCACAATCAAGCATAATGTTCCCTCTTGGAGTCACTACGTATTACTCGGCCAAAGCAATAAATAACAACGGAGAACATGCAAGAATTACTTATGAACATAAATATAAAAGAGGTAGATCAAATATATTACTCAAGATCAATCTGAACATAATCTCATAATCCATCGGATCCCAGCAAACTCATCATAGCAACAGCATAAGGATTACATATGTGCCTCGATCATGTAGGGCAGCTCACGAGGACTAATTAGTGAAGCACAAGAACGAGAGGAGAACATCACATAGCTACTGGTCATGGACTCATGATCCAAGGGAGACTACTCACAACTCATCCGGGAGGTGTCCATGGTGGAGGAGAGGCTCCCGATGGTGATCCTCCCCTCCGGCAGGGTGCCGGGAAGAGTTCTCCTGGTGCTCCCGATCTTGGAAGCGGCGGCGGCGGCGGAACAGAGATGAGATCGCGAAAAAGAGTTCCCGTCCCGAGGGGGGCACCAGACGGGGCTCGGGGGGCCCAGGCGTCCCCTCGGCGCGGCCCAGGGGGGGGGGCGCCGCCAGGGCGCCTGGAGCCCTGGTGCCCCCCCTGCTGTCCTTCGGGCGCAAGGTAGGTTCTGGAACACTGATTTTTTATATAATTTTTCTGGATTTTTCCTGGCAGTTCTCGTAACGTGAAAACCTGAAATACAAAAACAGCCGAAAACAGAAACTGGCACCGGGGTGCACTGGATTAGTAGGTTAGTCCAAATATGATCAAAAGTGTATGGAAGTGTATGAATATCATAGCAATATCACCCAAAAGTGGCATGGAGCGAGCAGAAATTATAGATATGTTTTGGACGTATCAACATCCCCAAGCTTAATTCCTGCTCGTCCTCGAGTAGGTAAATGATAACAAGAATAATTTCTGTGGTGACATGCTATTAACCATATAGGACTTATTCATAGTCATATGACAAAAGCTTACTGAGACAATGAATCTATAGTAATTAAGTTGCCTCATGAGAAAATCACAAATGACTGAAAGTTTTACAACATGACATTGAAGCATCAAAAAGATTTGCAATGAACATGATGTGCAAATATGATAAAGTGATATCTAGCTTGCCCCCTTTAGTGAAGCAAAACATAAATGCAGGGGCACCTTCAAGGTTTAAGTGATGACTAGATACAATGATTTCAAAATAAACGATATCACAATCATGCAAAAGACAATGCTACTTTGGGACAATGCACATTACACTCAGAATGACAATCATGCTCTCAGTAGTTGGTGCTTGAAGAAAGAAGGTGGAGACTCAACATAAGAGTAAAAGAATGGTTATGTGCTAGAGCTTTTTATTTTGAAAACGTAGAAGCAATTTTGTCAACGGTAGTAATACTTCATATGTGTCATGCATAAGACATCCTATAAGTTGCAAGCCTCATGCATCGAATACCAATAGTGCTCGCACCTTGTCCTAATTAGCTCAGATTTCCATGGGTTATCATTGCATTACATATGTTTCAACCAAGTGTCACAAAGGGGTACCTCTATGCCACCTGTACAAAGGTCCAAGGAGATAAATCGCATTTGATTTCTCGTTTTTGATAGATCTCAACTTGAGGACATACATACCGGGACAACATAGAAAATAGATGATGGACTCCTCTTTAATGCATAAGCATATTCTCATAAGAGATTGAGGATTACTGTCCAAGCTAAAACTTCCACCATGATACATGGCTTTGGTTGGCGGCCCAATGTTCTTCTCTAACAATATGCATATTCATTCAACCCATGGGAAATCACCCTTACTTCAGACAAGACGAACATGCATAGCAACTCACATGATATTCAACAAAAGTGTGACAGTTGATGGCGTCCCCAGAAACATGGTTACCGCTCAGCAAGCAACTTATAAGAAATAAGATACATAAGCAACATATTCTTTACCACAATAGTTTTTAAGCTACTTTCCCATGAGCTATGTGTTGCAAAGTTAGTCTGCTTAGTACAGGTGGAGGTTAGCAAAAGACTGGAAGCGACCAACTAAGAGAGCAATGACGGTCATAATCATGCAGAGTGACAAAGCAACATTGAATCAGGCATGGTAGTTATATCGCTACTCAGAAATAAAAGATCATCAAGGCTTGACAGACTTTCTTTACAGTCTTAAATATGCGTGAGCATACGCCAAGTCAATCAAAATAAATTCTTGAAGGAAGATATTACTAAACCATACCACATCATCGGCAAACAAATCAAGTTGGTACTCCAATAACACATTGGGAATCCCCCAGCTATTTGAGACTAACCATAAGAAAACCTGAACTACTAAGCGCCATTATGCACGTAGCATATTTATCATAAACATATCAACCAATGCAACGGAAGCAAACTCTCTTAATAAGATAAGCATGATAATTAAAGAGAGTTCAAGCAACCAACTAAACAAAAGCTCTTTGAAAAGATAAGCATGAATACTAAGAGCAGAGCATGATAGTAGCTATTAAAAGACAAAGAACACACACATCAAAGATAGACATGAAAATTCTATGTTATGTTCTAGGTAGAAGTGGAGCGTGTTTCTCTCCCACATAAAGAAAGCTGAGTTCCGACTATTTATGGAAAACTAAAAAGAAAACTAAAAGCAAGACGCTCCAAGCATAGCACATAACACATGAAGTGATAAAAATATAGCGAAACGAAAGACGAACTGATAATGTTGATGGAGAAGGGGATGCACGGGGGCATCCCCAAGCTTAGACGCTTGAGTCTCCTTGAATATTTCTTGGGGGTGCATGGGGGCATCCCCAAGCTTGAGCGCTTGACACTCCTGAATCTTTTTATCATCTTCCCTCGCACACTTGAAAACTCCCTTCATACATAACTCATCATAATCTGATTAGCGAGGTTAGTACCCTTAATAAAATAATTGCACCTTGCTGGAAATAAAGATATTCTTGAAGTTCTACTGTTTCTCAAGATTGCCAAAAGGTTTTTGCAAAGAAAAAGCAAGCTCTTGGTTTGCAAAATGAAGGTGAGGCAAAACAGGACAGAATCTGTGAAAAACATAACAGCAGGTAGTAATTGATTTGTTCGGGGCACTTCTGCAACTCAAATCAAAAAACTCAGAACAGACGCACGAAAGACAATTATATAGAGAACGCTGTCGAAAAAATTCAGACCAAAACGATGATCTGGTGATTTTATACGAATTTTTCTATCCAAGGACAGAATCTGTTTCCTGGACAGCACCTCACAACTTTGGAACTTTCTAGCAATCAGAGGCTATACTTGGCACAAATATGAAAAGCAAAGATACAATGATGATACTACTGTAGTAAACAACATCAAGACACAACAAAAGCAAAATATAAAAATTTATTCATGTGGGCTGCCTCCCAAAAGCGCTTTCTTTTATGCCTTTAAGCTAGGCATAATGCATAGAGATCAAGTTGTATCAATTGAACTATCATCAAGATCATCAAAAAGCTCTTCAATAATACAACTAGTCTTAAGAGGACTCTCAAATAAAGGCCTCATAGAGATACTCCTAGGTAGAAGACCAAAAGGATAAAAGTCAAGGGAAGATTCATTTATAAATTTATCAAAGACAGGTGTTTCTTCCAAGGTCTTTACAGTTTCAACCCCTTTGGCAATAGATGGATTACTTTTAGAACGGGGAGCCTTTGGAACGTGAACGAACTTAGGCTCCCTCTTTGTCGGAGTTTCTACCTTTTTGGTTTTGATCGAGGAGAAGGTAGTTCCTAGGGTATCAAATATTTCCTCAATCTTGTCTATCCTAGAAGAGTCCAAGTCATGGAATTTGTCGGTCTCCAAAATTTAAAAAAAATTATGCATGGAGCTATCAAGTCTATTCAAATTCCCTTGGATCTTACGATCCAACTCATTTATCTTATTAATGCCTAGCATCTCTAGCTCTATCTTTTCAAGTTTTTTCATAATGTGAGCTAGGGTGATGTCCTCTCGAATGCTAACAACAGGGAGATTCCCAACAAGATTTTCAATAATACTAAGAGACTCCCAAACTGGGGCCTTTAGGAAATTCCCATTGATAACAGTATCTAGAATAAACCTATTCCAAGAAGTAATTCCAACGTAAAAATTTCTAAGCAAGATAGTAGTAGGTTGCTTCTTGGTGGCTCTTTTTTGTGAATCATTAATTCTATACCAAGCATCTTTCAAACTTTCCCCACCTCTTTGTTTAAAGGTGAGAACTTCTGCCTCGTCAAAGACAAAAGGACCCGACATAATGACAACTAAAGAAAGAGATAACTGTTTTTGTGATTTTTGATACAAGATACTAAAGCAAAAACTGAAAGGTAAACTAACAAGACTAAAAAGCAAAGGTAAAAGATAGCATGCAACTCCCCTATCCTGAAGAGTGGTGTCCCCGGCAACGGCGCCAGAAAATACTCCTTGGTGGCCTCTAACCCCTCGTTGGTTACCCCAAGTGGAAGGTGTAAGATGCAGTGTTGTGGAAGTTTTTTCCCTTAGCAAAGATGCCAATGATCGAATCCCCAGAGACTCCTAGGTTCAACAAGTAGGTGTCAACTGCTAACGACGCGGATTAGCATTCAACGTGGACCTGCACACAGATACAAATAACTTTTCTCCCAACGAGTACAGAGAGGTTGTCAATCCCTCCGGCCTTGTAGTTTACAAAGGATTAAACGCAAATGATAGTAGTGATAGATAATGTTTGCAATAGTAAGTAAAAGCGAAAAGTAAATAGCGGATGTGATCAATGATGGTAATATGGAACGGAGTCTCATGATGTTCACTAGTGATGTCTCTCTCCCAAAATATGATAAAACAGCTATGTGAGGTAAACGAATTACAGCTGGGCAATTGACACGACCACGAACGCAAACCAATGCTGATTACATTGCAAGAAAGGTTGAGGTTCAAAGCATGGGCGGTACGCCAAAGTAAGTAGACCGAAATCCATCAATATCTACTACTAATCATCCACCTTGAGATATCTATCCAGAACATCTCGCTGGTATTAAGTTGCGAGCCCCACCCATAGTGTAAACTCAAAGCAACAGACAACTGCATTAAAAGAACTTTGCGTAAAGTAAACAATCCTTGCACCCGCGGGCACAAGCACCGTTGTTTTCCCCCTTGTGGCAACAGCACATCCCCTAGACTCATGCTTCTGTCACTCAAGCTAGTCATCGAGGGGAATGAACCCACAATCAAGCATAACGTTCCCTCTTGGAGTCACTACGTATTACTCGGCCAAAGCAATAAATAACAACGGAGAACATGCAAGAATTACTTATGAACATAAATATAAAAGAGGTAGATCAAATATATTACTCAAGATCAATCTGAACATAATCTCATAATCCATCGGATCCCAGCAAACTCATCATAGCAACAGCATAAGGATTACATATGTGACTCGATCATGTAGGGCAGCTCACGAGGACTAATTAGTGAAGCACAAAAACGGGAGGAGAACATCACATAGCTAATGGTCATGGACTCATGGTCCAAGGGAGACTACTCACAACTCATCCGGGAGGCGTCCATGGTGGTGGAGAGGCTCCCGATGGTGATCCTCCCCTCCGGCAGGGTGCCGGGAAGAGTTCTCCTGGTTCTCCCGATCTTGGAAGCGGCGGCGGCGGCGGAACAGAGATGAGATCGCGAAAAAGAGTTCCCGTCCTGAGGGTTTCGATGGACGCTCTAAATATATGCCGAAGGGGGGCACCAGACGGGGCTCGGGGGGGCCCAGGCGCCCCCCTCGGCGCGGCCGAGGGGGGGCGCGCCGCTAGGGTGCCTGGAGCCCTGGTGGCCCCCCCTCGGCTGTCCTTCGGGCGCAAGGTAGGTTCTGGAACGCTGATTTTTTATATAATTTTTCTGGATTTTTCCTGGCAGTTCTCGTAACGTGAAAACCTGAAATACAAAAACAGCTGAAAACAGAAAATGGCACCGGGGTGCACTGGATTAGTAGGTTAGTCCAAATATGATCAAAAGTGTATGGAAGTGTATGAATATCATAGCAATATCACCCAAAAGTGGCATGGAGCGAGCAGAAATTATAGATACGTTTTGGACGTATCAGCTGGGCCCGCTGTCGACATGCATGAGCCAGGGGGACCAGGCGACTTGCCGTACGCGGTAGGTTGTCCTGCGTTTACTCGTGAGCTGCGGCAAGTCCAGTGGCCGAGCATGAAGAATTTCAAGCCAGACGTACCAGAGAAGTACGACGGCAAGACGCATCCGTCGGAGTTCCTCAGCATCTACACCATCGCGGTGCAAGCTGCCGGGGGACGAGACGACAAGATCCTTGCCAACTACTTCCCGCTGGTACTCAAACCCAACGTCAGATCCTGGCTCATGCACTTGCCGGACAACTCCATTTCTTCTTGGGCAGACCTATGCCATCAGTTTGTCGGCGCCTTTACAGGCGGCCACAAACCTCATGGCCAGGAAAGTGACCTTCACCTGCTCGCCCACAAGGAAGGAGAACCCCTGCGCAAGTATATCCAGAGATTCAGCCGTGTATAGCACAACATCCCAGACGTCCACCCTGCCGCGGTCATCAGCGCGTTCCATCAGAACGTGCGTAACCGCAGGATGAGGGAGGAGATGGCGATGTGCAAGATCAGAGACGTCAGTGAGCTTTATGCCCTGGACGACAAGTGTGCACGTGCTGAGGAGGGGAGGAAACTCCCTGGAGAGGATACAGGCGCAGGGGGGTCTGACAGTGAGGATGCTGCCCCGGCAAAGAAGAACCGGCGGCGGAACAACAGGAAGAAGAAAAACAAAGAAGTGCTAGTCGTTGAGCAGTCCGGCAATGAAGGTGGCGCCAAGAAAGCCCAAGTTGGTAGCTCCGGCAAGGAGACTGTCGCATGCACCAACTGCCAGGCTGTGGCGGCCGCCGACAAGCAGGACGGCACCGACAAGCAGTACTGCAAGATCCACCGCACCAAGGGCCATGACCTCCAGAACTGCAAGAGGGTCGAACAGCTCGTCGAGCAGCAGAAGGCTGAGTACGAGCGACGCGACAAGGAGAAGGCCCAGGGAGGTGATGGAGGATCCGGCAAGAAGCGGTCATTCGCCGGTCGGGGAGGACGCCGCGGCAAAGCCAAGCAACGGCAAGAAGATAGACCTCCCCGCGGCCGCGACAAGGACGAAGACGACGACGACGATGAAGACATGGAGCATGTTGAGACCAGTGAGCAGGAGTTCCAGAAAGCCACAGAGGTCTTGTGCGTTGACGGCGGTGCTTCTCTGCATACTTCTCACCGCCAACTTAAACAGTGGGTGCGAGAAGTTAATGCAGCAGAACCACCTGTCAAATCGCGCAAGCTTTTGAAATGGTCCAGCACGCCTATCATCTTTGATATTGAGGACCACCCTGATCGCACAACTGTGGTCGGGTGCTTGCCGATGTTGGTTTCACCAACTATCCGCAACCTCAGGGTCACTAAGATGTTAGTTGACGGCGGGGCCGGCTCGAACCTGATCTCCTCCACTGTACTCCAGAAACTCCAGATCCCTGACAGTGAGCTCGAAGAGACCGGCACATTCCAAGGAATCAACCCGGGAAGGAGCAACCCAAAGGGGAAGATCACGTTGCCAGTGACATTTGGCGGCGAGCTGAACTTCAGGACCGAGAGGGTCACTTTTGACGTCGTTGATTTTCCATTGCCTTACAATGGAATACTTGGTTGTCCAGCACTCGCCAAATTCATGGCAGCCTCTCACTATGCGTACAACATGCTCAAGATGCCAGGCCCGATAAGTGTCATCTATGTCCCTAGTGACAAGAAGGATGCTCTTATCTGCGTCGACAAGATCTACCGGGAAGCAACAGCCGCAACAGATAGCAAGACACTTGCCGCTGAAGCTCCTGGGGGGAAGAAGAAGACCAAGTCCGGCAAGAGCTCTGGGGCCCACTCCGGCAAGCGCACCTCTTCGGAGTGCTGCGCTACCGTCGAGGACGCGCCATCGAGCTCCACCGGCAAGTGTAAGAAGACGATGGCAGCTCCGCCAGCGACCAAGAAGGTGTCCGCCAAGGAGGACGGCACTGGTGGTACCTTCACCATCAGTCCCACACTTGACCCTAAATAGGAAAGCGCGCTCGTTGCTTTCCTGCGGGCGAATGTCGACGTGTTTGCATGGCAACCGTCTGACATCCCCAGTGTTCCCGGGAAAGTAATTGAGCACCATCTTGTCGTCTGTCCTCACGCGCGGCCCGTCAAGCAGAAAGTCAGGAAACAAGCAGTGGAGCGCCAAGAATTCATAGCAGAAGAAATCAAGAAGTTGGAAGCAGCAGGCCTTGTCAGAGGAGTGCTCCATCCTACATGGTTGGCCAATCCTGTAGTCGTGCGTAAGGCAAACGGGAAATGGAGGCTTTGTATCGACTTCACTGATGTGAATAAAGCTTGTCCCAAAGACCCATTTCCCTTGCCGCGCATTGACCAGATTGTTGACTCCACGGCCGGATGTGACCTGCTTTCATTTCTTGACGCATACTCAGGATACCACCAAATCTTCATGGCAGAAGAAGATGAGGAGAAGACCGCATTCATCACTCCGTGTGGCACGTACTGTTTTATACAGATGCCTTTCGGTTTGAAGAATGCTGGTTCAACATTTGCAAGGGTAGTCCATACAGCTTTTGAGCCATAGATTCACAGAAATGTAGAAGCATACATGGATGACATAGTGGTCAAGAGCAAAGACAGGGCAACCCTGATTCAAGATTTAGACGAGACCTTTGCAAATCTGCGCAAGATCCAGCTCAAGCTCAACCCCGAGAAGTGTGTGTTTGGAGTCCCTTCCGGCAAGCTTCTCGGGTTCTTCGTGTCTCAGAGGGGAATTGAAGCCAATCCCGACAAGATCAAGGCCATTGACCAGATAGAAGCACAAAAGCGCGTCAAGGATGTACGAAGACTTGCCGGTTGCGTGGCTGCTCTCAGCAGGTTTATCTCTAAGTCAGCTGAGCGCGCCCTGCCGTTTTTCAAAATTTTGAAAAAGGCGGGTCCAATGAAATGGACTCCGGAAGCGGAGGCTGCGCTGCAAGACTTGAAGAGGTACCTGTCCTCCACTCCGATACTTGTCGCACCTAAGCCACAAGAGAAGTTGCTGCTGTACCTAGCGGCAACCAATCAAGTGGTTAGTGCTGCGTTAGTAGCGGAGAGGGAGGCAGATGATGAGCCAGCAACCGAGGCAAGTGCATCCAGTGACAAGCAGGGGGCTTCCCCGATAGGCTCTGGTCCCGACAAAGATGGATCTGCGCAGGCGCAAGAGGAGATACGGAAGAAAATGGTGCAGCGCCCAGTTTACTTTGTCAGTTCCCTTCTGCAGGGGGCTAGGTCAAGGTACTCTGGTGTGCAGAAGTTGCTTTTCGGCCTTCTCATGGCCTCGAGAAAGCTGCGCCATTACTTCCAAGCACATGAGATAACAGTTGTCACTCGCTTTCCGCTGAAGAGGATACTGCAGAATCCAAAAGCAACATGCAGGATTGTTGAGTGGGCACTGGAACTGTCAAGCTTTGGCCTCAAGTTTGAGAGCACTTCAACTATCCAGAGCAGAGCATTGGCAGAATTCATAGCAGAGTGGACGCCAACGCCAGATGAAGAGATTCTAGAAACGAGCATCCCCGTCAAGGAAGCAAGCAAAGAGTGGCTGATGTACTTTGATGGTGCCTTCTCGCTACAAGGCGCCGGTGCTGGCGTGCTGCTTGTCACACCCACCGGAGAGCACCTCAAGTACGTAGTCCAGATGCACTTTCCCAATGAGCAAGCAACAAACAATACTACAGAGTATGAAGGTTTGCTTGCCGGTCTCAGGATCGCGGCAGACCTTGGGATCAAGAGGCTCGTTGTCAGGGGTGACTCGCAGCTTGTCGTCCGCCAAGTGAACAAGAATTATCAGAGTCTGTTGATGGAAGCTTACGTTGACGAAGTGAGAAAGCTAGAAGAGCACTTTGACGGCCTGCAGATGGAGCATGTACCAAGAGCTCAGAACGACATCGCCGATAGCCTGTCAAAGTGTGCCGCACTTAAGTTACATGTGGAACCAGGGATCTTTGTGCTCAAGCTGGCTCGACCATCCGTAACACCATCAACTGGACAAAGCAAGAAGAGGAAGTTGATTTCTGGTGACTATTTTCCGACAGAGCTTCCCCAAAACGCCACCAAGAAGGTCCCCAAGATCAACGCCAAGAATGCTGAGGAGCAGTCTGCTCCGGCAAGCCCCAGGGCTTGTTCCGTTGAAGCAAACGCTCCCGACAAGTTTTGCTCCGGCAAGCTTGCCGGGGAACATCAAGCTCCGGCTGAGCTGCGGGTTCTCGCCGTAGAAGCGGATGTTCCAGCAGTAGCAGATGTGCCTTTAGTCCTTGTTGTCGAGCCACAAGCTCCAGCATGGGCACAGCAGATCGTCCGTTTTCTCCAGACAGGAGAACTTCCCGAAGAGCAAGAAGAAGCGGAAAGAGTAGCCCGGCAGTCAAGTATGTACCAGTTTGTTGACAACACACTGTACAGAAGAAGACTCAACGGTGTGAAATTGAAGTGTATTCCCCGGGAAGACGGACAAAAGCTGTTGGCAGAGATACATGGAGGCATATGTGGTCACCACATTGGCGCAAGAGCACTAGCCGGCAAAGCATTCCGGCAAGGTTTCTTTTGGCTGGAAGCCCTCCAGGATGCAACTGCACAAGTAACCAAGTGTGAAGCGTGCCAGTTCCATTCCAAGCAGATACACCAGCCAGCTCAAGCTCTCCAGACGGTCCCTTTGTCCTGGCCATTTTCGGTCTGGGGGCTCGACATCCTCGGCCTCTTTCCCCGCGCAGCCGGGGGCTTTGAGTACTTGTACGTTGCCATCGACAAGTTCACGAAGTGGCCGGAAGTGGAACCAGTGAGAAAGGTGACCGCACAGTCAGCAGTCAAGTTCTTCAGGTCGATTGTTTGCCGCTTCGGAATCCCTAACAGGATCATCACCGACAACGGTACGCAATTCACGAGCCGCACCTTCATGCAGTACGTCCAAGATCTTGGTGCGAAGGTCTGCTTCGCTTCTGTTGCTCACCCGAGAAGCAACGGTCAAGCGGAGAGGGCGAATGATGAAGTGCTATGTGGCCTCAAGACCAGAACTTTCGACAGGCTGCACAGGTGTGGAAGAAACTAGATCGAGGAGCTACCGGTGGTTCTTTGGTCGATCAGGACGACGCCAAATCGAGCCACTGGACAGACACCTTTCGCTCTAGTCTATGGAGCAGAGGCAGTTCTCCCCACGGAACTCGTATACGGGTCACCTCGAGTGCTCGCTTATGATGAGCTCGAGCAAGAGCAGCTGCGACAAGATGATGCGCTGCTCCTTGAGGAAGACCGTCTTCAGGCTGCTGTACGAGTTGCTCGCTACCAGCAAGCTTTGCGCCGCTACCAAGGCTGCAAAGTTAACGCCAGAAGTCTCGAGGAAGGCGACCTTGTTCTTCGGCGCGTTTAGTCCGCCAAGAATTCCAACAAGTTGACGCCGAAGTGGGAAGGCCCTTATCGGGTGAAGCGAGTCACTAGGCCTGGCGCTGTCTGCCTTGAGACCGAAGATGGATTTCCGGTGAGCAACGCCTGGAACATTGAGCATCTTCGTAAGTTTTACCCGTAAGGCGCGGTTGCCGCGACCCGCTCCGGCAACCACCTTTTGTACAAGTCTTGCCGCTGTTGCATGTAATCCTTTGTACAAAGCCGGGCGCAGACCCCGTGCATCAGTAAAGCTCATGTGCCTCGCACATCTTGTTAATTTCACACTTTCTACATTTTGCATGTGTTATCTGACACTTTGTGCAACACCTACCCCCGGTAAGCTATAACAAGCCTTAAGGCTCCATATCTGTATTTTTCCCTTCTTTCTTTTTCTCAATAAAAGGAAGGTTCCCTCGCCCACAAGTTTGCCGAGGGGAAGGAGAAGATAGTGGTATGGACCAGGCGTCGTTCAAGAAGGTTTCGCCTTGCCGGGAAGCAAACAACAGAAAAGCTAAGTTGCCAAAGTTTGAGCGATCAGATTTTTAAACTTTTAAGTTATCTTCCTTGAACGACCGTGCTTTGTATGGAAAACCTGTGCGCGAAGGAACCAACTCGTAGCTAGTTGCGCCCTTAATTTGTTTCGAGTCCGCTCAACGTCTTAAGTATGCTGCGACTAGTGTCGCGCCCTTACTTTGTTTCGAGTTTGCTCAACAACTTAAGAGAGCTGCAACTGGTTGTGACAAGGTTTCTTGTCGGTGACGGCACCGCCAGCAGGCTGCTGATGTCCCGCACTCAGCGCTCGCGGCTAAGGTGCCTACGCCAGCAAGTTCCCTAAAAGCGTAGGGTTAAAATATACAAAGGAAGGAGTCAAGTAAAGGAAATAACGTTGCAATCAATACCCAAAATAGAGTTATACTACAAAGATAGCTTGTCGCAGCCCTAACATATTGTTTTCATAACATAATCAGCAGCGACAAGGAAAGAAGAAAACGGGCAAGCCTAATCTGCGTGATCGCCCTCAACCCTCTTGATGCCGCTCACCTTGTCCACAATGGGTGCGACAAGGGCCTTGAGCGCGTCCAGATCAGCGTCCGGCGGCAGGGACCTGAGGACATTGGTGAGGTTGAGGCCCGGGTTGCGGAAGGCCACCTTCATCAGCACCTTTTGAAGGGCTCCCGCGCAGAGCTTGTGCGACTCGTCCGCCAGCTGCTTTGGGATCTTCTCTCGGAGTTGCTGGAGGGCCGTCGCCACGCACTTGAAGAATAGGGTGAGCTTGGCGCTGGGGTGGAGACTCTCGTCGGAGGAATACCCGAGATACTCCGCCCCCAGCTGCGCCAGCTCCCCGTTGATGTCTGCGGCAGCGTTGACAAGACCCTCCGTCCAGTGCTCGATGATCTCCCTGAAGATGTTCTGGGTGACGGCAGCACTTTCCAGCAACGCCTTCTCGGTCCTGATCTCCTCCTTCAGGGTCGCCTCCCGTTCCCTAGCGCCGTCCAGCGTCTTGGTCAAAGTGGTCAGCTTCAACTCAAGATCGGCGTTGGAGTCCTTGGCGGCGGCAAGCTCCTTGCCCTTCTCGGCGAGGCGGACCTGCAGCTCTGAGTGGCTGTGGGCGTTCTTCTCCCGCTCAAGCTTGAGCGCGGCGATCTGTTCGCCTCTCGCCTTGAGGTCGGCCTCCAGCTGCGTCACCTTCGCCTCCAGTTCCTTCTTGGCGGTCTCGGCAGCTGCGGCAGCGTCCTTCACCTCCTGGAGGGCCCCGCCAAGTGATTGCTCACGCGCGGCAAGGTCCTCCTCGTGGCTGTCGAGGTTGACCTTCCGCTGCACCAGCTCGCCTTCCTGCGCAGATAGCTTCTCGCCGGCAAGCCTATGTTGCTCTTAGACCTCGGCCTTCTCAAGGAAGAAGGCCGTCCGCTCCTCGGCAAGTTGCTCCCGCTCCTATGCCAAGGACCGGAGAGCTGCTTGGTGAAGACCCCGGAGCTCCTCTGCGCGCTTCACAATGTCAGCTCCCGCCCTCGCGGCAAGCGCCTCTCTGGACTCCAGCTTGGCCTGCCGAGCGCGGTAGAGCGACAACAGCTTCCACAACAGCCGCTCTTCCTCAGACTTGCCGCTGCTGCTGCTCGGCGCGTCCACGAGCGTCAGCCCGGCGGAGACAAGTACCTCTCCGTCGAAGACTTCTCCCTCGACCGGCGCCCTGGAACTTGATGCCCAGGGGAGTTTGATGAAGACGCCGTCGCCGGCCTTCAAGTAGGCGCCTGGCTCGGGCTCTTCGGAGCCAGGGGCTGCGGCAGCGGCGGAGGGCTCGGCGGTCGGTGTAGCGCCTGGCGCTCCTGCGGCCTCAGGGCCGTCAGTGCGATCGCCAGACCCCTCGCCTGCTGCTGCGGCGGCAGCCTTAGCGGCCTCTGCGTCGGCGGGGTCGTTGTGACGCCCGGATAATCAAGCTACAGTAAACCTCTACTAATGATGCCACGTCATCGCGGTTACTGTCGATAAACTCACGTTAGTTTAAAACCAATTCAAATTTGAATTAAAGTCAAACAATAAAATTATTCAAATGTTTAAACTAAAATGTTCGGGTCGTGTCAAGTAATGCATAGGTGATCATGTTGGAGAAACCACATTTTTATCGAGTGTTTGAATGTCCTAAAATAGTTAAAACACTAGCCAAACAATTAGTGAAATGCCTTTTACAAATAATTAAAATATTAAACTATTTTATTTTGTTGCCCAAAACTTATGTGGGAGTGGCATACTGATTAACACTAAATTTGGGACTGCCTTTATAATTTACAAAACTAAAATAAATGGGGAACTAAAATTAAACAGAAATGGATAAAGTAAAATAGAAAAAAAAACAAAAAAAAACAAAAGAAAGGACCCCCCCCCCCC
>LR738715.1:564284127-564362944 GCA_902687465.1 Secale cereale
GGAGTTGGAATCTTCGCTTTGATGAGGTGATCAAAGCGTTTGGGTTTATACAAGTTTACAATGAAGCTTGTATTTACAAGAAAGTGAGTGGGAGCTCTATAGCGTTTCTAATATTATATGTGGATGACATATTGCTGATTGGAAACAGTATAGAACTTTTGGATAGCGTGAAGGGGTATTTGAACAAGAGTTTTTCGATGAAGGATCTCGGGGAAGCTGCTTTCATATTGGGCATCAAGATCTATAGAGATAGATCAAGACGCTTGATAGGACTTTCACAAAGTACATACCTTGATAAAGTTTTGAAGAAGTTCAAAATGGATCAATCCAAGAAGGGGTTCTTGCCGGTATTGCAAGGTACAAAGTTGAGTAAGACTCAATGCCCAGTGACTGCGGAAGATAGAGAAAAGATGAGTGTCGTCCCCTATGCTTCAGCCATAGGCTCTATCATGTATGCAATGCTGTGCACAAGACCAGATGTCAGCCTTGCCATAAGTATGGCCGGAAGGTTTCAAAGTAATCCTGGTTTGGATCACTGGACAGCGGTCAAGAATATCCTAAAGTACCTGAAAAGGACTAAGGAGATGTTTCTCGTTTATGGAGGTGATCAAGAGCTCGTCGTAAAGGGTTACGTCGATGCAAGCTTTGACACTGATCCGGATGACTCTAAGTCTCAAACCGGATACGTATATATTCTCAACGGGGGAGTGGTAAGCTGGTGCAGTTCCAAGCAAAGCGTGGTAGCCGATTCTACATGCGAAGCGGAGTACATAGCTGCCTCGGAGGCGGCAAAGGAAGGTGTCTGGATGAAGGAGTTCATGACAGATCTTGGAGTTGTGCCTAGTGCATTGAACCCAATGACTCTGTTTTGTGACAACACTGGTGCCATTGCTCTAGCCAAGGAACCAAGGTTTCACAAGAGGACCAGACACATAAAGCGACGCTTCAATTCCATCCGCGATTCAGTCAAGGAGGAGGACATAAGCATTTGCAAAGTACACACGGATTTGAATGTTGCAGATCCGTTGACTAAGCCTCTTCCACGAGCTAAGCATGATCAACACCAAGACTCTATGGGTGTTAGATTCATTACCTTGTAATGCTAGATTATTGACTCTAGTGCAAGTGGGAGACTGTTGGAAATATGCCCTAGAGGCAATAATAAAAGAGTTATTATTATATTTTCTTGTTCGTGATAATCGTTTATTATCCATGCTATAATTGTATTGATTGGAAACTCAAATACATGTGTGGATGAATAGACAAACTTTGTGTCCCTAGTAAGCCTCTTCAGGACTAGCTCGTTGATCAAAGATGACCGCGGTTTCCAGGTCATAGACATGAGTTGTCATTTGATAACGGGATCACATCATTAGGAGAATGATGTGATGGACGAGACCCAAACGTTAAACATAGCTTTTGATCGTATCAGTTATCGCTATAGTTTTCTGCATGTCAAGTATAAGTTCCTATGACCATGAGATCATGTAACTCACTGACACCGTAGGAGTGCTTTGTGTGTGCCAAACGTCGCAACGTAACTGGGTGACTATAAAGGTACTCTACAGGTATCTCCGAAGGTGTCTGTTGAGTTGACATGGATCGAGACTGGGATTTGTCACTCCGTGTGACGGAGAGGTATCTCCGGGCCCACTCGGTAATACATCATCTAAATGAGCTCAAAGTGACTAAGTGGTTAGTCACGGGATTATGTATTACGGTAACGAGTAAAGAGACTTGCCGGTAACGAGATTGAACTAGGTATAGAGATACCGACGATCGAATCTCGGGCAAGTAACATACCGACGAGACAAAGGGAACTGTATACGGGATTGCCTGAATCCCGATGAGATCATCGAGGAACGTGTGGGAACCAATATGGGTATCCAGATCCCGCTATTGGTTATTGACCTGGGAGTGTCTCGGTCATGTCTACATGGTTTCCGAACCCGCAGGGTCTACACACTTAAGGTTCGGTGACGCTAGGGTTGTTAGTGAGAACAGTGCATGGTTACCGAAGGTTGTTCGGAGTCCCGGATGAGATCCCGGACGTGACGAGGGTCTCCGGAATGGTCCGGAGACGAAGATTGATATATAGGATGAAAGGTTTCGGAGTCCGGAAGTGTTCCGGGGAGTATCGGGAAATCGGCGGATGACCGAAAGGGGTTTCGGGGGTTCCGGAAGGGGTTTCGGGCCTAATGGGCCACAAAGGGGGACACAACAGCCCTCATAGGGCTGTGCGCCCCCCCCCCCCTGGGCCCTCTCCTAGTGCGCATGGGGGGCTGGCCCCTCCTAGGGCTGCCGCACCCCCTGGCTTGGGGGGCAAGGCACCTAGGGGGGGAAACCCTAGGGCCTGGCGCAGCCCTTGGCCGCCGTCCCCCCTCTGCCCTGGCCGCCGGCCCCCCTAGGGGAAACCCTAGGGCGCCCCCTCCCCTCTATTCCCCCTATATATAGAGAGGTAGAGGGAGGGCAGCCAACACACGTTTGTGCCTCGGTGCTGCCCTCCCTCTCCCATAACATCTTCGTCTTCCCGCGGTGCTTGGCGAAGCCCTGCTGGAATCCTCCACCACCATCACCACCACGCCGTCGTGCTGCCGGTCTCTCCATCAACCTCTCCTCCACCCCTTGCTGGATCAAGAAGGAGGAGACGTCCCCGAGCCGTACGTGTGAAGAACGCGGAGGCACCGTTGCTTCGGTGCTAGGATCTTCGGCGATCTGAATCACGGCGAGTACGCCTCCATCAACCGCGTTCTTAACGCTTCCGCTTAGCGATCTACAAGGGTATGTGGATCCAACTCTCCCCTCGTAGATGTATCTCCTAGATTGATCATGGTGAACGTAGGAAAAATTTTTGTTTCCCATGCAACGTTCCCCAACAGGCCGCCCCACCCCACGGCCACCTCCTCGCAGATCCTCCACGTCTCGGCTTCGCCGTCGCTCCTGTTGGCCCGTCCGGCCGTCGGACCTCGCCGGCCTCCCCAAACGCTTCCCCCACGCGCCCGAGCTCGCCCCTACGCTCCATGTGAGCAAACGCCCCAATTCCCCTCCGTCCCCCTGTTTTCTTTATGCTCACGCCGACCGCACTCGATGCACATGCGGCCCTACCCCGTCACCGTGGTCACCGCGGCGAGCTCGTGCTCTGCATTGCGGTCCCCTCACGCCTCCTCTTGTGCGCGCCGCTCTCGCACCTTCCCCGGACGCTTCCCTACCGCTGCTGGCTCCGGCGACCAGGGGCCCGTCGCCATGCACCCTCCTCACCGCGCCTCCCCGCTACGTCGTGCCTCTGCCATGTCGCCGCGGCCGCCGCACTCCGTCCGCGCGCCACAGCCCCACCTTCGCCTGGCCTCGCCCGCGCCCTGGCCGCCCCGCCCAGCCTGGGGCCGGCGCCCCCGTCGCGGCCGCCCCGACCAGCTCGTCGGCCGGCGCCCCGCTGAGACCGCCCCCGCCCGCGCTTGGGACCGGCTCGCCGCCGCGGCCGTCGTGCGGGTCTGCCCCGACGGGCAACCCCGCCCGCGCCCGTTAACACCCGCTCCAGTGGCCCTTGTGCCACTGGCAGCTAGGGCCCCTCCATTTAAAAAAAAAGAAGAGAAAATAATTCTAAATATAAATAAATAATAAAATAATTAATTAATTAATTAATTAATCAGACAAATTAATTAACTTAATTAAGTCAGTTTAATTAACCTAATCACGTAGTTAAGCTAATTAACTATACATAATTAAATTGTGTCAATGACTAATGGACCCCACACGCTAGTTTGACCCAGTCAAATCCACGTTGACCGCTGACGTCATGCTGATGTCATGATGACATCAGCAGACACTGTTCTGGATAATGTTACATTTAAATAAATAATTAATTCTAGAAAATGTTATAAACTTTAGAAAATCTTATAAAATAATTCGTAACTCGGATGAAAATAATTTATATATGAAAGTTGCTCAGAACGACGAGACGAATCCGAATACGTGCTCCGTTTGTTCACCACCTGCCTTTAACTACCCGAACCTGCAACCGTCCCCCTTCGGTCATCTGTCTGACAAATGTTCGGAACCGGGAACACTTTCCCGGAAGGGTTCCGCCTTCCTCGGTATCGTGTAACCATACGTTAAGACACACCCGACACTGCGTATTGTCTTGTCTTGTTTTGTGTTACATTGCTTGCTATGTATTTACTGTTTCTTCCCCCGTCCTTCTCTCTCGATAGACCCCCGAGACTACCGACGACGCTGCTATGTACAACTACTGCGTCGACGACGACGCCTCCTTCTTGCCAGAGCAACCAGGCAAGCCCCCCCTTTGATCACCAGATATCGCCTACTCTTCTCTCTACTGCTTGCATTAGAGTAGTGTAGCATGTTACTGCTTTCGATAATCCTATTCTGCTGCATAGCCTGTCATTGTTGCTACCACTGTTGATACTTTACCTGCAATCCTAAATGCTTAGTATAGGATGCTAGTATTCCATCAGTGGCCCTACACCCTTGTCCGTCTGCCCTGCTATTCTATCGGGCCGTGATCACTTGGGTGTGATCACGGGTATATACTACATACACTTTACATGACACATGATGTGATTAAAGTCGGGTCGGCTCTTTGAGTACCCGCAGGTGATTCCGATATGGGGGCTGAAAGGACAGGTGGCTCCATCCAGGTAGTGGTGGGCCTGAGTTCCCGACGGCCCCCGAGTGGATCTTTGTGGCGGAGCGACAGGGGCAGGTTGAGACACCCAGTCGAGAGGTGGCCTGGCCCTGGTCGTTGTCCGCGGTTATTTCATAATAACACGCTTATCGAGTTTGGATATTTGATCTGAGTCTGGCCATTTGGTCTATACGCACTAACCAGCTACGTGGGAATAGTTATGGGTACTCGACGTCGTGGTATCAGCCGAAGCCTTCTTGACGTCAGCGGTTTAGCGGCGCGCGCCGGGTTGGACCGCGTAACGTAACTTCCTTAGTAATGGAGGTTGCTAGGTCTGCTCACCGGCCGCCCTCGCAACGTGCAGGTGTGCATTGGGCGATGGGCCCAGACCCCTGTGTGCTTAGGACTTAGACCAACGTGCTGACCTCTCTGCTGTGCTTAGGTAGGGCTGCGACGTGTTGATCTTCCAAGGCCGGGCATGACCCTGGAAAGTGTGTCCGGCCAAATGTGATCAAGCGTGCTGGGTTATGTGGTGCACCCCTGCAGGGAAGTTAATCTATTCGAATAGCCGTGTCCCTCGGTAAAAGGACGACCCGGAGTTGTATTCCGACCTCATGACAACTAGAACCGGATACTTAATAAAACACACCCTTACAAGTGCCAGAGATAACCCGGTGGTTGCTCTCTCACAGGGTAATGTGCGGGAGGATCGCCGAGTAGGATTATGCTATTCGTTGTTACTTGGTGAACTTACCTTCTACTTCCTTCTACTACTGCAAGACGGAGGCTGCGAGAAGCGAGGATACTTGTTACTTTCCAGCTACCCTCATCTTCTGCTGAAAGATGGAGGTTACGAGAAGCGTAGTCTTCGTTTGGATTAGCTATCCCCCTCTTATTCTGGCTTTCTGCAGTTCAATCCACAGATATTACCCCTTTACACATATATCATTGCATATGTAGTGTAGATCCTTGCTTGCGAGTACTTTGGATGAGTACTCACGGTTGCTTTCTCCCCCTTTTCCTCTTTTGTCCCTTCTTCTCGGATGATGCGACCAGATGGTGGAGCCCAGGAGCCTGAAGACCCCGATGATGTTTCTACATGGAGTTCGGCTTCGAGGAGTAGTTAGGAGGTCCCAGGCAGGAGGCCTTGCCTTTTCGATCGTTGCTACTTTTGTGCTAGCCTTCTTAAGGCAAACTTGTTTAACTTATGTCTGTACTCAGATATTTTTGCTTCCGCTGACTCTTGTGTTTTCGAGCTTTTGTATTCGAGCCCTCGAGGCCCCTGGCTTGTAATATAAAGCTTGTATTATTTTAATTTGTGTCTAGAGTTGTGTTGTGATAACTTCCAGTGAGTCCCTGATCTTGGTCGTACACATTTGCGTGCATGATTAGTGTACGGACAAATCGGGGGCGTCACAAGTTGGTATCAGAGCCAACTGCCTGTAGGAATCCCTCTTTCCAACTCCTTGGCCGAAGTTGAGTCTAGTCTTTGAAAAACAAATTTACTAACTTGTTGTGTGGCTTACGGGCCCACAACACCAATGTGTGGTATTAGGATCTTTTACTCCTCGTCTATACTCTGGGACTCTTATCTCTCTTCTATTCGGGATAAAGGAATTTTGCTAAATCTAACATTAGGATCTCGCTATCACTTTCACCCGGAGAGCACCTTATGATAGATGATCGTCCACTGCACCAGAAGACCCTGAAGATACTCTTCGCTGTTAACCCGAGAACTTGTGTTCATCGCCTTCGTAATCCACTGCCATCGATATATCCCTATGGATATCTGCATGCACTTGTCATACTCATGATCATTCTCGTCGCTCTTGTTGTTACAAGAGGCCTCGAAATATTCTCCGTTGTCTCGAGAATCCTTTGAGTTTACTGTCTTGCAGCCTTATGTCACATGAAAACCCTTACGGTTATTTCCTCACAATTATCGAGGACCCGTTCTTCTCGATTGTTCATGTGTCTCACAAAGTTCATCGGGATACCTTTTGATCTTTCGCAAATCCTCTGCAGCCTGTTACTCCTGTAATGCTTGCCTGCTTGCATTATGGTTAATTCCATATGACTAGTAGTCTTCGTTAACATCCCTTGTCTTAGCCATTTTGAGCCTATTGATTCAATGTGTGCGTATGCACGCAGTCATCAGGTTATCCTTTATAAAATTATCTTTCCGACTCAGACGTCATTCCGGACATGAGTTGGTTCTCGACAATTCAAACCTTTATTAATTGTACAACTAAGTGTTGTCAACTTATCCATCCTGGATCAGAGCGTCTGCTTCTGATCCTTCGTTTTGGAAACCATAATTTCTCTCTATTTTAGCTTCATACTAATCAGGTGATTCTTGAATCTGATGCCTCTGCATTCTTCTTCCTCTGAGTGAGTACCGATACTCACATCAGCTCCGTTGTGGATCGCTCGATCCTTTGTTGAAATATTATCCGATAGTGTCCTTCGTATACAAAAACCTCGAGAAGTTCTGTCCCTGATACATAATACCTTCAGTAAAATGTATCCTCTTGTTTGACAACCATGCTCTCCATTTGAGCTGGTGATATTTACTTTTGAAACTTGTGGTATATGTTACTAAGATGCCCGATGGGTTGAACCTATGCCTTCCCCTAATCCGTGAGTACCCAAAAGTTTTCACAAGTCATACCCTTCCGGGTTTCTACCGGATAAAATTCCAACACTACAGTTTTATCAAAGCAAGAGGTAAATGAAACGTATGCATTGGAGAAATGGGAGTCGACCTTGAGCTTTTGTTCATGCCCATGGAAACGATGTAGACCGTCTCGGGAGCTTCTTGCAAAATGATTTTTCATCTAAATAATTCTTTCGGTGTCAATAAATTTGATCCCTTGCAGTTATGGTTTCGACCATGCTGTCCTTATTCAATATATCTGGAATAAATCCATCCTACGCCTCGTAAATTTTTGACAAGGTTAAATCATCTACTGTCATAGGTCAATGACCTAGTTCAACTTCTATCGTGTTCTACCTTCGAGTTTTACCCTCTGATATCTCGAGGATATCATGCCTTTGCACCACACCTTTTGAACTTTGATGAAGCAATACCTTTGCTTGTCATAATCACTCTACGGGTTCTAGGTTGCCGTCAACCGAGGACACCGTTTAGTAAATCGAATCTGCTCTAAAAATTCAACACCCCTAGTAGATGTTACTGGGAAAATTTTAAACTCAATCTGGTTTATTCCTTGACTATCGGGTACATCCCTTGTCTAGCTATCTTCGACTGTGCTACCTCGTCCTTCTTTGGTGCACGAATTCTTCAGTGTGTGAGCACGACTTACGTCAAGCTTTCAACATCATGTTGCTTGTCTCGAAAGGCAACGTTGGTTCCGACCTTGCATCTTTTATATTGATCCTATAACTTGCCACTTTGTCATTCTCTTGCTTGTTGCCGTTGTTGTTTGATTGCATCCTCTTGAAACCTCCCGGCAAAGGTGTCGGATCACCTTCAACACTTTGACTTCTTCCGAGATGTCAACTGTGTTCATGATGAGTAATACTCTCCTTGCCCTTGATGATTTTTATTATCATCGGCAACACCCTTGACTTCCCTTCATCGCAAACTCGTCCACATTATGAATACAACTTGCTCTCCAGCTAATGTTGTGTTCTGCCTTGAAGTATTACTGTCTTTTATATCGAAATGTTGAGGGGATTGCCCCACCTCTTAGAAATTCTCGGTATGAAGATACTTCTCACCATCACCATTATTACTTGGTCCCCGTGTTGTTTTAACCGGGATACCAATATGCTAACGATGCTGCTTGAGTTCTGTACTTCTAGCAACTCTATTGCTTTGAAGATAACGATCAATAGTTCGTTCTTAGACTGTTGGTTATTGAATCAGCACTCTAACATCGATCTTGCTGCCTAAGGTCATATTTCGGGCACACAATGGTTAAAGGTGTTTGTTTTCCTCGAACATACAACATTTCATCATTTGAATTAACAAGTGTCATCTTCTTATTCACATTATTGTGGAAATCCATCCGTTTGGGATTCTCGATGCATTGTCGCTGAGCCCATCAGCCACCTCCTCATCCTCTCTTTGGTTTAATGATGAACTATTGATTCGGGGACCCGCTCCCATAGTTCATTCCCGAGAATCTTGCAATGTCATTTCGTTGATTAATGTTGCACCGTTTCTTCTCGAATATCCCGAGTCTGAGGTATCATGACACCAATCAGATCTGAATCTCGGTCAGATATAATTGATCGGACAACTTTCCAGGAGTTATAATATTGGTCCTTTGATGACTCGGTAGTATGACATCATGCCTAGCACCCCTGGCTGGATGACCTATCATTATAATCTCTTTTGCAAGGATAACCGTTGTCCCAGGAGGAAATTGTAAGGCTTATTCTATAAGTTGTTCCTGATGAATCCTTTGTGTATCCAAGTCTGACCTTTGCTTCAAGACCATGCCAATGCTATCTCGAAGCATGTCTGTGGTACTCCGATTTTCAACGAGAGCATTTGAAGCCCAATGCTAAATGTTTCTTGGTCAGTTATCCAAACACCGTTGTGTGGGTAACATCTTGATTAATCCCTGCCTCTTTATCTAAATGGTTGGGTACTTGCTCTCCTACCCTGTATGCCTTGTTCTGCTTGTCTATGGGAAGGATATACTCCTATTAATTGTGTGTAATCACAATTTTCCTTTCCATTTGTTTGTTTAACCTTTCTTTGATCTACATATAATCTAAGCAGTAATAATTTTCTGCTTATGTAAACACCTTGGTGTACAACTTTGTCAGTACGACCTTGATTCTATTATTGATAACATTCCGATACTGTCGATGGGCGAGAACTTTGCCTATTGGTCCGCCTCGTTACAACGTGAGGAAAAATGGTTCTCTTCGTTCCCCGTCCTTGGTACCGACATTGTTGGCGACATAGCTGACAAGCTATCCACTAACATGCCTCCCTGTCGAGGCTGTGCAAGATGTCACCACCCTTCCTATTTCAACCCACAGGGTGGGCCCATAACCCACAGGTCCACTGGATCGAAACCTGACTCTCCTGAACAACCCTGGTTCTAATGTATTCTTGCACTTGCCTTAGTGTGTAAATCACGAGCTAAGTTATACCATGTTTCATCCTGGTATCAAACATCATATTATTCTCGTTGATTAAGACCACATTCCAGCTTCTGGTTAGGCATCGAATGACCGCCTACCCGATTGAAACTTTGGTACCATCGCTTATTGCTCTCAATGCATTCACTGAAATACTACTCGTAGGGTACTTCGTATATCACTTTCTGAATTCGCCGTCGTATGCGCAGACTTCGTGGAAGATACGTTCCACCAAAGTTTCCCCCTGGTCACGTTCGTAGGACGATGGAGATCCCGAAGAAAGGATGATGACTTGATCACGATGACTTGAAGCAGAGAGAATGAAGACATCAACAAAAGGGGTCAACCTCTTCGAAAGGGCAGCCAAGACCGAGAAGACTCGTTAGATTGCGCTACCAGCACCCCCCCTTACTACACTGCTTAAATCTCGGGACGAGATTTCTTGTAGTGGAGGAGAATTGTGACGCCCGGATAATCAAGCTACAGTAAACCTCTACTAATGATGCCACGTCATCGCGGTTACTGTCGATAAACTCACGTTAGTTTAAAACCAATTCAAATTCAAATTTGAATTAAAGTCAAACGATAAAATTATTCAAATGTTTAAACTAAAATGTTCGGGTCGTGTCAAGTAATGCATAGGTGATCATGTTGGAGAAACCACATTTTTATCGAGTGTTTGAATGTCCTAAAATAGTTAAAACACTAGCCAAACAATTAGTGAAATGCCTTTTACAAATAATTAAAATATTAAACTATTTTATTTTGTTGCCCAAAACTTATGTGGGAGTGGCATACTGATTAACACTAAATTTGGGACTGCCTTTATAATTTACAAAACTAAAATAAATGGGGAACTAAAATTAAACAGAAATGGATAAAGTAAAATAGAAAAAAAAAACAAAAAAAACAAAAGAAAGGACCCCTCCCCCCCCTGGGCCGAAAGGCCCAGCTGGCCAGCCGGCCGGCCCACCCCGCCCCAGGCCTATTAGGCCTCCCGCAACCGAACCCTAGCCCCACGATCCCCACTCCCCGATCTCTTTTCCCCCGACCTCCACCTCGCGCCGCCAGGAACAGACTGAGCGCTCGACCCCGCTCAGACTTGCCCGGCCCTCTGCCGCCGGCGAGGAGTGCCGTGCCTGCGCGACCGCCGGCGCCACCATCTTCCCCGCTACGACGAGGGCCGCCCCACCCCACGGCCACCTCCTCGCGGATCCTCCACGTCTCGGCTTCGCCGTCGCTCCTGTTGGCCCGTCCGGCCGTCGGACCTCGCCGGCCTCCCCAAACGCTTCCCCGACGCGCCCGAGCTCGCCCCTACGCTCCATGTGAGCAAACGCCCCAATTCCCCTCCGTCCCCCTGTTTTCTTTATGCTCACGCCGACCGCACTCGACGCACATGCGGCCCTACCCCGTCACCGTGGTCACCGCGGCGAGCTCGTGCTCTGCATTGCGGTCCCCTCACGCCTCCTCTTGTGCGCGCCGCTCTCGCACCTTCCCCGGACGCTTCCCTACCGCTGCTGGCTCCGGCGACCAGGGGCCCGTCGCCATGCACCCTCCTCACCGCGCCTCCCCGCTACGTCGTGCCTCTGCCATGTCGCCGCGGCCGCCGCAATCCGTCCGCGCGCCACAGCCCCACCTTCGCCTGGCCTCGCCCGCGCCCTGGCCGCCCCGCCCAGCCTGGGGCCGGCGCCCCCGTCGCGGCCGCCCCGACCAGCTCGTCGGCCGGCGCCCCGCCGAGATCGCCCCCGCCCGCGCTTGGGACCGGCTCGCCGCCGCGGCCGTCGTGCGGGTCTGCCCCGACGGGCAACCCCGCCCGCGCCCGTTAACACCCGCTCCAGTGGCCCTTGTGCCACTGGCAGCTGGGGCCCCTCCATTTAAAAAAAAGAAGAGAAAATAATTCTAAATATAAATAAATAATAAAATAATTAATTAATTAATCAGACAAATTAATTAACTTAATTAAGTCAGTTTAATTAACCTAATCACGTAGTTAAGCTAATTAACTATACATAATTAAACTGTGTCAATGACTAATGGACCCCACACGCTAGTTTGACCCAGTCAAATCCACGTTGACCGCTGACGTCATGCTGATGTCATGATGACATCAGCAGACACTGTTCTGGATAATGTTACATTTAAATAAATAATTAATTCTAGAAAATGTTATAAACTTTAGAAAATATTATAAAATAATCCGTAACTCGGATGAAAATAATTTATATATGAAAGTTGCTCAGAACGACGAGACGAATCCGAATACGTGCTCCGTTTGTTCACCACCTGCCTTTAACTACCCTAACCTGCAACCGTCCCCCTCCGGTCATCTGTCTGACAAATGTTCGGAACCGGGAACACTTTCCCGGAAGGGTTCCGCCTTCCTCGGTATCGTGTAACCATACGTTAAGACACACCCGACACTGCGTATTGTCTTGTCTTGTTTTGTGTTACATTGCTTGCTATGTATTTACTGTTTCTTCCCCCGTCCTTCTCTCTCGATAGACCCCCGAGACTACCGACGACGCTGCTATGTACAACTACTGCGTCGACGACGACGCCTCCTTCTTGCCAGAGCAACCAGGCAAGCCCCCCCTTTGATCACCAGATATCGCCTACTCTTCTCTCTACTGCTTGCATTAGAGTAGTGTAGCATGTTACTGCTTTCGATAATCCTATTCTGCTGCATAGCCTGTCATTGTTGCTACCACTGTTGATACTTTACCTGCAATCCTAAATGCTTAGTATAGGATGCTAGTATTCCATCAGTGGCCCTACACCCTTGTCCGTCTGCCCTGCTATTCTATCGGGCCGTGATCACTTGGGTGTGATCACGGGTATATACTACATACACTTTACATGACACATGATGTGACTAAAGTCGGGTCGGCTCTTTGAGTACCCGCAGGTGATTCCGATATGGGGGCTGAAAGGACATGTGGCTCCATCCAGGTAGTGGTGGGCCTGAGTTCCCGACGGCCCCCGAGTGGATCTTTGTGGCGGAGCGACAGGGGCAGGTTGAGACACCCAGTCGAGAGGTGGCCTGGCCCTGGTCGTTGTCCGCGGTTATTTCATAATAACACGCTTATCGAGTTTGGATATTTGATCTGAGTCTGGCCATTTGGTCTATACGCACTAACCAGCTACGTGGGAATAGTTATGGGTACTCGACGTCGTGGTATCAGCCGAAGCCTTCTTGACGTCAGCGGTTTAGCGACGCGCGCCGGGTTGGACCGCGTAACGTAACTTCCTTAGTAATGGAGGTTGCTAGGTCTGCTCACCGGCCGCCCTCGCAACGTGCAGGTGTGCATTGGGCGATGGGCCCAGACCCCTGTGTGCTTAGGACTTAGACCGACGTGCTGACCTCTCTGCTGTGCTTAGGTAGGGCTGCGACGTGTTGATCTTTTGAGGCCGGGCATGACCCTGGAAAGTGTGTCCGGCCAAATGGGATCAAGCGTGCTGGGTTATGTGGTGCACCCCTGCAGGGAAGTTAATCTATTCGAATAGCCGTGTCCCTCGGTAAAAGGACGACCCGGAGTTGTATTCCGACCTCATGACAACTAGAACCGGATACTTAATAAAACACACCCTTACAAGTGCCAGAGATAACCCGGTGGTTGCTCTCTCACAGGGTAATGTGCGGGAGGATCGCCGAGTAGGATTATGCTATTCGTTGTTACTTGGTGAACTTACCTTCTACTCCCTTCTACTACTGCAAGACGGAGGCTGCGAGAAGCGAGGATACTTGTTACTTTCCAGCTACCCTCATCTTCTGCTAAAAGATGGAGGTTACGAGAAGCGTAGTCTTCGTTTGGATTAGCTATCCCCCTCTTATTCTGGCTTTCTGCAGTTCAGTCCACAGATATTACCCCTTTACACATATATCATTGCATATGTAGTGTAGATCCTTGCTTGCGAGTACTTTGGATGAGTACTCACGGTTGCTTTCTCCCCCTTTTCCTCTTTTGTCCCTTCTTCTCGGATGATGCGACCAGATGGTGGAGCCCAGGAGCCTGAAGACCCCGATGATGTTTCTACATGGAGTTCGGCTTCGAGGAGTAGTTAGGAGGTCCCAGGCAGGAGGCCTTGCCTTTTTGATCGTTGCTACTTTTGTGCTAGCCTTCTTAAGGCAAACTTGTTTAACTTATGTCTGTACTCAGATATTTTTGCTTCCGCTGACTCTTGTGTTTTCGAGCTTTTGTATTCGAGCCCTCGAGGCCCCTGGCTTGTAATATAAAGCTTGTATTATTTTAATTTGTGTCTAGAGTTGTGTTGTGATAACTTCCAGTGAGTCCCTAATCTTGGTCGTACACATTTGCGTGCATGATTAGTGTACGGACAAATCGGGGGCGTCACAATCGTCACCGCCGGCTGCTTCCTCGGTGGCAGCGGCGTCGTCAGCAACAACTTCAGTCTCCATCGGCTCAGCAGCAGATGGATCTGACAGCCAGAAAAGGAGAAAAACAGTCAAGCAAATATCCAAAAAGAAGAATCAAAAGAAGAAAAGCCCAAGGGGAGTTTGAAGCAAGAAGATTACCTGCGCGAGCCGGCTCCTCGGCAGTGTCCCTCGCCGGGGAGCTTTCCCTTGGAGGCGTAGTTATAGTTCCCGCCGGCGGAGGGCCGCTGGTGATGTCCCTCGCCGGAGAACTTGCCCTTGGCGGTGAATTCGCCCTTGGCGGAGGACTCTCCCTTGCCGGAGAACTCCCCCTTGGCGGCGTGGTTGAAGCAGAGGGCACGTCGGGGACGGTCTCCGGGCGCTCCTGGAGTGGCTGCTCTGCTCCTACACAAATCAACAAACAAGACGTCAGCAAAGATGGAACATCCACGCGCGCACAATAGCGGAAAGTGAACTATACACTTACGCTGGGGGCTGCTCTGAAGTCCAGTTGCCGGGTCCGGCAGGTTTTTCTCAGGCGCACCCCCTGCTGGCACGGTGGGCTCGTCCTCGATGACAATCACCGGGGCCTTGGCTCTCTTTGCCACCCTCTGGGCCAGAGTTCCAAAAGGAACAAGTTCAAAGTCAGGCAAAAGAGATACAAGACAAAACAGCAAGAATTGAAGAAATACAAGAACAATAAAGTCTTACTCTTCTTCTTCCTCGTCGGAGCTGAGCGCGGAGAAATCGAAGTCCGGCTCACGCCTGGCGCGAGGAGGCGGAGGAGTGAGCTCCCTTGGCCGCTTGGCGGTAGCAGTGGCGGTGGTCTGATAAGACCCCGCTCCGGCTGCCGCCGAGGCGTGAGGAGCGGCAGGAGCAGAAGCGGCGGTCTGGGAAGACCCCGCTCCAGTTGCAGCAGATGCGCGAGGTGCTCCCGCAGCAACCTTGCTTGCCGCGTGGAGCATGTCGCGCGGCGCGGCAGCTGTTGGCCCGTCTGCCGCTCCGTTACGTCCCCGGCCTTGCGGAGACGCCTTCTTGGTGGAGCAGGAGGCTCTGCTGGTGGCGAGCTGCCTGAAGACGAGGAGGAAGAGGAGCCGATCTCCAGCGAGCCACTAGTATCCTCGGCGGACTCGCTCGACTCGTCGCCCTGCTCGGTGGGCTCGCTCGATCCGACACCCTGCTCGGCGGGCTCGCTCGACTCGGCGTCTTGCCTGGCAGGCCCCTCCTCGTCGGCAAGCTCCCCTCGCTCGGCAAGGCTTGCCGCCTTTGCTGCATCTGCCTCCTCCGGAGTGAAACCGAACGCACCCGCGGCCCTGGCTGCCGTCGCCTCTTCCAGCCTAGTGGCGATGTACGCCATCTCCTTATCGGTGGTGTCGCGGGTGAGGCCCTTCTTCTCATCGGAGCGGATCGGCACTTCTTCCAAATTGTCGAAGAACGCCTGCACGGCGTCAGCGGCAGGCTCTTGCCAAGTTGGGTCGATCCCATGAGAATCGCACAGCGGCATCATTGCGTGGATGCGGCTGAGCGCAGAGTTGTTGCACAATAGAACGACACTCCTCGGCAACCTGAATACTTCGGGATGGTCGGGGTCATACTTGAATAGCTCCTAGAGCATTGCGTTGAGCTCCAGGACGATGAAATTGAAGTTGAGGCCCGGGCGCAGCCTCATGATATCCGCCGCATTCTCAAACTCCCAGGCGGGCCTCTTCCTCTCCTGCAAGGGGGTGATGCGGCGGCGGAGGAAATCTGCGCCAACTACGCCTACAGTAAGCCCGGCAAGCCTGAGGCGTCGAATCCGGGCAGTGGCAATCTTCAGTCTATCGTCTTCCGGGGCCAGGTCGCTCCAATCGTTGCCGCGCACTACTGGAGCTTGGCGCCGGGCGGTAAATGGCTGCGGGTTCTCCTCTACAATCCGACACCAATTGGCTCTCTATTCCACCCATTTGCTGCGAAGCTCTCCCTCCAGATAAGCCTCCTTCTTGTGGGCTCTCAAGATCCAGGAGACTCCGCCGGATAAGGGCTCTCCTCTCTCGACTCGGGGCATGAAGAAGTGGCGGAAAAGGGCTACATTGGGATTGACTCCGACGAAGTTTTCGCAGAGATGTGCGAAAACTGCCATGGTCAGAACGTCGTTGGGGGTGAAGTCAAGGAGATGGAATCCGTAGGTGTTCATGATGTCGCAGAAGAATTCAGAGAAAGGCGGGCAGAGCCCGCAGTAGAAGAACAAGGCGAAGAACGCGTATCCGTTCGGAACCATTTCACAAGCAACGGCTGGGAGTACCTTGGTGCGCGGATGCGCCCACGTCTCCCTCGACCAGAAGAGGTAGTAGTTCTCCCTCAGCGTCCTCGCGGCAAGCTTGGGGGGGGAAGACCGCCCGCTTCTTTCGCAGCACCGCGAGCCGCAGCGCCTCGGCCTTCTTCGTAGCCTTCCCCTTCTCGCCTTTCGGAGCCATGGCGGAGGCGGTGAGGGAGGTCGACGGCGCTGGTGGTGATGGTGGCGATGGGGGGCGGAGCGCTGCTCTCTTTCGGCTTCGGGAAGAAGGGGAGCGGCGGAGGTTTTCAAGGAGTAGCAACGGGCAGATGGACAAACTGCCCCTGTTTCCCCTGCTTATAAGGAGGGAGGGGGCGGAAGTTCCACATTTCCAAATAAAGAAACTGCCCACGATCTCTCCCACGACGCCGCATTAAACACGTGTCATTAAGGGAGGGCGCGGTGGATACGGAGAAAGATACGGTGTGACCCAGGCCGCGCGTGCCCGTGCACTGTTTTGGGCCTGGCCCAACAGCGCTCGGCACCGTGTATGGCCCAGGCCCGGGGGCTCCTGTCGGTGTACTAAAGTAGGGGTACCCTTAGTATCCGAATCTTATGCACGGGCAGTCGCAGCGCCCCGCGGCAAGGCTTGCCGGGTGGCCGCCACGGTCCTCCGTGGTTCCTTTGGAGCCATTCAAGAACAAAGTATTCAAGCCAAAGAGACAAGACCCCGGCAAGAGGAGCTTGCCGGGAAGGCCAACCAAGGCATATCAAGGAACTTCCCGCGACGCGCCACGCGTCCCGGCAAGGCCCGGTGAGCGGCAAGCTCCCGGACGCGGCAAGACAGCGACCGCGGCAAGGTGCTTGCCGCGGCAAGCTACCACTCTGTACCCGCGCTCCAGCGCATCCACCCACGTGTCGCTCTGGGACCCTTCCAAGCGTACGTGGCGGGAGGCTGTGCAGCCAGGGGTACGCGGTGGCAAGCGGCGCTGACAAGGTTGCCATCGTGGCGAACGGTGGCGCCCCTGACGGCACCTTTTTGCACTGTTTGGGCGACGGCGACGGGCATTTAATGCCCTTGTCCCCTGCCGTCAGGGTTAGGTATGGAACACTGTACAAGTAGGTGTACCAACTACAACATCTTTCCATTTTTGCCCTCAACTGCGTTGCCACCTGTCGGTGACCCCTTGAGCATATAAAAGGAGGCTCATGCGCAACGTAGAGGGGGGTTAGACATTCGAACACTCCCACGCTCGGTCTCGTTAGCTGCTGAAGTGTACTGTAGCTCTCAGCGCTCCCGAGCAAGAACTCAATACAAACCAAAGCAGGAGTAGGGTTTTACGCATCCGTGCGGCCCGAACCTGGGTAAACTGCTCGTGTGCTTCGCCTCGATCTGCTATTCGTGCGACCTCCGCCCCCTGCCGTACCGAAAAGGGGCTTCGTCCCCATAGGTGTTCGTGGGCGGATCAGTTTCCCCGACACGGGTGAACGTTTACTACTTAACTAAACCAGAAAATAAAATAAAAACAGAAAACCGATCTAATAAAACCGATCTAGAAAAAAAACTAGGGTTCTAAAAAAACAACGGTTTTCTAAAAGAAACCGGCAGCTGCTACCTCATCGGGAATTACCGGCGGTGGCAACGGGCTGCGGCGGGGTGGCGGCAGCGGCGTGCTGGCGCGACGGCGGGGCTGGCGTGCGGCGGCAGCGGCGGCGGCGTGCTGCGCGGCGGTGGGGCTGGCGTGCGGCGGCGGGGCTGGCGGCGAGGGCGGGGTGCGGCGACGGCTGTGGTTGGAGGAGGGTGGCTAGCTTTATATATGAGGGATGGGGGTGGCTAGCTTGGGGAGGGGGCAAGGCCATGGCAGTCGGCGGTGGTGTCCGAGTCGGCCACGGCGGGCGACGCAGGGAAGGCGGCGACGGGGCGATGGGCCGGTTTGGCTGGGCCTCGGCCCAGTCGGATCGGTCCCCCTATAAAAAATTTTATACATACGCTGGCGCTAAAATAACTCTAGAAAATAAAATAAAATCTAGAAATTTCAAAAACAAATTTTTACCGTCTAAATAAAATATTTAGAACGAGATGAACATTTTCTTGGCACTAAAATGCATTTTTGAAAACATGCAATTTTTCCTAATTCAAATAAAATTGAAATAAAACTTGTTTGATCTTTTTATTAAATCTTTCGTATTTCTTTATGTTTGGGAGAGTCATTTTACTCCCTCTCTCATATATTTATGATAGAAATACTTGAAGAAAAATAAATAAAATCAAACGATCCTATTTTCAAAATTTGAGAAACCTCAATTATGAAAATTTAGAAATCTCCAACTCTCTCCGAGGGTCCTTGAGTTGCTTAGGATTTTCTCGGATCACCAAAAGCAAGAAAATATGATATGCATAATGATCTAATGTATAACATTCCAAATTGAAAATTTGGGATGTTACATGCTCAAAAAGATATAAGTGGAGCACTAGAGCAAGTCCTAGCTCATAAAGATTTTAGTGAAGCATATAGAGCTATTCTATCAAGTCATGTCATAATTTTGGCTCTCTCAAATAGGTGTGTACAGCAAGGATTGATGACTTAAAAATCAAAATAAAATAAGCAAAGACTCATATCATACAAGGTGCTCCAAGCAAAACACATATCATGTGACGAATAAAAATATAGTTTTAAGTGAAATACCGATAGTTGTTGGAAGAAAGCGGGGATGCCACTCGGGGGCATCCCCAAGCTTAGTTGGTTGCTCATTCTTGGATAATAGCTTGCGATGTCAAGGCATCCCCAAGCTTAGCCTCTTACATCCTTCCGTCATCCATCGTAAGATAACCCAAAACTTGAAAACTTCAACAAAACCTTCGTGAGATTCGTTAGTGAAAGAAACCAAACCACTACTATAACTAATGTATCAAAACAATTCATGTTTGTTTTTGTATTATATCTACTGTATTCCAACTTTTCTATGGCAAAACTCATCAAAGAAAACCATAGAGCCATCAAAATAAGCACACAACAAAGGAAACATAATCTGTCAAAAACAGAATAGTCTGTACTCTGTAGTAATCTGGAAGTTTCGAAAACTTCTGGACCTCTAAAAATATTTTAAAAATAGGGTCACGTGAGAAATTTGTATATTAATCCTCTGCAAAAACTAATCAACTAAAAAGCACTTTTCCGTTAAAAATGGGAATTTTTCCCGTGAGTGCAAAGTTTATGTCTTTTTCTGCAAGATCAAACTACTATCACCCAAGAAGATGCTATCGGTTCTACCTGGCACAAAAACTAATTAAAACATAAAAACACAATCATACCAGTAGCATAATTGTGTAAACACTCAAGAATAGCAAGCAAAAAAGCAAAAATAAATTTTATTCATTGGGTTGCCTCCCAACAAGCGCTATCGTCTTACGCCCTTAGCTAGGCATAATACCAATATTTCAAGTATTGTCGTCCTTGTTGGATGTTCCATAAGTTGCCATCATTATAGATTCATATGGCAATTTGATGTTGGTTCTAGGTAAGTGTTCCATTCCCTTTCTCAAGGAAAATTGGAATTTAATATTCCCTCCTTTCATGTCAATCACTGCGCCAATAGTGCGCAAAAACGGTCTACCAAGTACAATAGGGAAAGTCGGATTGCAATCGATATAAAAAACAATAAATTATATGGGTACATAGTTCATATTTGCTAGAATAGGAACATCATTGATCCCTCCCAAAGGCTTTTTAATAGTGGAATCCGCCAAATGCAAATTAAGAGAGCAATCTTCAATATTGGTAAGACCAAGAACATCGCAAAGAGATTTTGGAATGGTGGAAACACGAGCACCCAAATCACACAAAGCAACACCCTCATGATTTTTAATTTTGATTTTGACGGTAGGTTCCCATTCATCATGCAATTTCCTAGGAATTGAAACTTCCAATTCCAATTTTTCTTCAAAAGCTTTTATGATAGCATCAACAATATTTTTAGTAAAAGCTTTATTTTGTTCATAGGCATGGGGTGAATTAATCATGGATTGCAACAAAGAAATACAATTAATCAAGGAGCAACTATCATAATTAAATTCTTTGTAATCCAAAATAGTGGGTGCATCACTAGATAAAGTCTTGACCTCTCCAAACCCACTTTTATCAAAAAAATCAACAAGATTTTCATCCTCCAACATATTGGGACGCCTTCTACCTAAAGTTGACTCTTCTTCAGTCCCTTTATCATCAAGTTGAACTTTACTAAACAAAGAATCTATGGAAGAAATACCAATCATTTTAACGTCTTCATCATTTTTATGAAAGCAATCACTAGAAAACGCCTTTTCTAAAAGTTCTCGTTTAGCTCTAAGCATGGAGGTTCTTTTCTTACTTTCATCCATAGAAAAATCAAGAGCTTTAATTGGTTCTTCAACTTTAGGCACAAAAAATTTTAGGTTGAGATTTTCCACACCATGAGAAATCCTATCAATACTCCTAGACATATCATCAATCTTATTCAATTTTTCTTCTATGGAAGCATTGAAAACCTTTTGAGTATTGATAAATTCTTTAATATTAATCTCTTGATCGGAGGTATTCCTATTATTACTGTAAGATTGATTTCCATAGGGATTACCATAATTATTAGAAAAATTATTAGGAAAAGGCCTAGGATTAAAATTACCTCTATAAGCATTGTTATTTAAAATTATTTCTAGAGATGAAGTTCACATCTATAGTGTCACTAGTTTGCTCAATAAAGGTAGACAAAGTCACATCATTAAGATCAATAGGAGCACTTTTACTAGGAACCATTTTCATAAGGGCATCAACTTTTTCATTCAAAGAATCGATCTCAACCACATTAATCTTTTTGCTTGTCGGCGCCCTTTCGGTATGCCATTGCGAATAATACGCCATAATATTATCAAGCAATTGGGTGCCTTCACCCAAAATGATTTCCATAAAGGTGCCACCAGTGGCGGAATCCAAAAGATTTCGAGAAACAAAATTCAATCCCGCATAATTTTTTTGTATGATCATCCAAAGATTTAACCCATGAGCTGGGCAATTCCTTAGCATCATTTTCATCCTTTCCCAAGATTGTGCAACATGCTCATGTTCAAGTTGCTTGAAATTCATGATTTGGGTTCTAAGGGATATAATTTTTGTGGGCGGAAAATATTTAGTGATAAAAGCCTCTTTGCATTTGTTCCAAGAATCAATGCTATTCCGAGGTAAAGAAGAAAACCAAATTTTTGCATGATCTCGCAAAGAAAATGAAAACAATTTCAATTTCACAATATCATTGTCTACATCCTTTTTCTTTTGCATATCCCATAAATCCACGAAGGTATTGAGATGGGATGCAGCATCCTCATTAGGAGTGCCGAAAAATTGATCTTTCATGATAAGATTCAACAAAGCGGTATTAATATCACAAGTCTCCGCACTAGTGGCGGGAAGAGCAATTGGAGTGCCAATAAAATCATTGTTGTTGGTATTGGAAAAATCACACAACTTAGTGTTCTCTTGCGTCATTTTTGAGCAATTGTAAACAAGAACACAAGTGGGCGATAGATCCGACCGGAAAATGGCGAACGGAAAAAGAGGGCGAATAAAACGGCAAATATTTGTGAAGTGGGGGAGATGAAAACAAGAGGCAAATGGAAAATAATGTAAATCGCGAGGAGATGAGATTCATGATTAGGAACCTGGTTATGTTGAAGGTGCTCCCCGATAACGGTGCCAGAAATTCCTTTTGATGTCGCTTGAAGCTACGTCGGTTTTTCCCCAAAGAGGAAGGGATGATGCAGCACAATGGTGATAGGTATTTCCCTCAGATGTGAAATCAATGTTATCAAACCAGTAGGAGAACCAAGCAACACAACGTAAACAACACCTGCAGACAAATAACAACACCTCGCAACCCGGCGTGTTAAAGGGGTGTCAATCCCTTTTGGGTAACAAACGTGAGAGAGAGATAAATATTGGTAGATTGGTTGATAAATAAGATAAATTGCAGCAAGGTATTTTTGGGTTTTTTTGTTTAGTAGATCTGAAAATAAAAGCAAACGCAAATTGATCGCAAAGGCAAATATATGAGAAAGAAGACCCGGGGCCGTAGGTTTCACTAGTGGCTTCTCTCGAGAAAAATAGCAACGGTGGGTAAACAAATTATTGTTGGGCAATTGATTGAACTTAAAATAATCATGACTATATCCATGCAATGATCATTACATAGGCATCACGTCCAAGATTAGTAGAGCGACTCCTGCCTGCATCTACTATTATTACTCCACACATCGACCGCTATCAAGCATGCATCTAGTGGATTAAGTTCATGGAAAAACGGAGTAATGCATTAAGAACAATGAAATGATGTAGACAAGATCCGTATATCTATGGCATTAGATATGAATCTCGTCGTTTTATCCTTATTAGCAACGATACATACGTGTCAGTTCCCCTTCTGTCACTAGGATCAAGCACCGTAAGATCGAACCCACTACCGGGCACCTCTTCCCATTGTAAGATAAATAGATCAAGTTGGCCAAACAAAACCCAATATCGGAGAAGAAATACGAGGCTATAAGCAATCGTGCATATAAGAGATCAAAGAAACTCAAATAACTTTCATGGATATAAAAAGATAGATCTAATCATAAACTCAAAGTTCATCGGATCCCAACAAACACACCACAAAAAGAGTTACATCATATGGATCTCCAAGAGACCATTGTATTGATAATCAAAAGAGAGAGAGGTAGCCATCTAGCTACTAACTACGGACTCGTAGGTTTATAAAGAACTACTCACGCATCATCGGAGAGGCACCAATGGAAGTGGTCAACCCCTCCGTGATGGTGTCCAGATTGGATCTGGTGTTTCTGGACTCTGCGAAGGCTGGATGAATATTTCGTCGACTCCCCTAGGGTTTCTGTAATATTGGGGTATTTATAGAGCAAAGAGGCGGTCCGGGGGGCACCCGAGGAGGGCACAACCCACCAGGGCGCGCTTGGGCCTCCTGGCGTGCCCTGGTGGGTTGTCCCCTCCTCGGGACTCCCTGCTACTTCTCGAGCTTGCGTTGTATTCCCTCGAAGAGGAAGGGTGATGAAGCACAGTAGCGTAAGTATTTACCTCAGTTTTTGAGAACCAAGGTATCAATCGAGTAGGAGACCAACCGTGAGTCCCTCGCACCTGCACAAACAAATAAGAACTTCGCGGCCAACGCGATAAGGGGTTGTCAATCCCTTTACGGTCACTTACGAAAGTGAGATATGATAGATAGGATACTTTGATATTTTTGGTACTTTTGGATATAAGAACATAAAGTAAAAACAGCAAAGTAAAGTAGATTGTAGATTGATATGTTGAGAATAGACCCGTGGGCCATAGGTTTCACTACTGGCTTCTCTCATGATAGCAGATTTCTACGGTGGGTGAACGAATTACTGTCGAGCAATTGATAGAAAAGCGAATAATTATGAGAATATGCCTGCATGATCATTATATATAGGCATCACGTCCGTGACAAGTAGACCGAAACGATTCTGCATCTACTACTATTACTCCACACATCGACCGCTATCCAGCATGCATCTAGAGTATTAAGTTCATAAGAACAGAGTAATGCTTTAAGAAAGATGGCATGATGTAGAGGGATGAACTCAAGCAATATGATATAAATCCCATCTTTTTATCCTCGATGGCAACAATACTATATGTGCCTTGCTGCCCCTGCTGTCACTGGGAAAGGACACCGCAAGATTGAGCCCAAAGCCAATCACTTCTCCCATTGCAAGAACTATAGATCAAGTAGGCCAAATCAAACCGATAATTCGAAGAGACTTGCAAGGATATTATAATCATACATAAAAGAATTCAGAAAAGAACCAAATATTTCTCATAGATAATCTTGATCATAAACCCACAATTCATCGGATCTCGACAAACACACCACAAAAAGATTACATCAAATAGATCTCCTCGAAGACCGAGGAGAACGTGGTATTGAGATCCAAAAAGAGAGAAGAAGCCATCTAGGTACTAACTATGGACCCGAAGGTCTGTAGTAAACTACTCACAACTCATGGTGAGGCGATGGTGTTGATGTAGAAGCACTCCATGAAAGATCCCCCCGTCTCCGACGGAGCTCCGGAGCATGCCCCAAGATGGAATCTCACGGGAACAGAAGTTTGCGGCGGTGGAATTAGGGTTTTCTCTGTTGCTTCGATGGTTTCAGGGTACATGGGTATATATAGGAGGAAGTAGGGCATCGAGGGAGCAACATGGGGCCCACGAGGCAGGGGGCGCGCCCAGGGGGAGGGGGTGCCCCCCACCCTCGTGGACGCCACATGTGCCCTCTGACTTGGTTCTCAAGTCTCCCGTGAAGATACCGTTCCAAAAATATCTCTCCCGAAGGTTTCATTCCGTTTGGACTCCGTTTGATATTCCTTTTCTGCGAAACCCTTAAATAGGCAAAAAAAATAGCAATCTGGACTGCGCCTTTGGGTTAATAGGTTAGTCCCAAAAATAATATAAAAGTGTATTATAAAGCTCATTAAACATCCAGAACATCATATATAATAGCATGGAACAATAAAAAATTATAGATACGTTGGAGACGTATCACTCCCCCCAGGTGCCACGAGGGCCCATAGTGTTCCTTCTGGCCCAGAAAATATCTCTAAAAAAATTTGCGATGTTTGGGCTCTGTTTGATATTGATTTCCTACAATGTAAAAAACATACAGAAAACAGCAACTGGCACTTGGCACTATGTCAATAGGTTAGTACCAAAAATGATATAAAATGACTATAACATGATTGTAAAACATCCAAGAATGATAATATAACAACATGGAACAATCAAAAGTTATAGATACGTTGGAGATGTATCAATGGTCATGTGCAGTCGCCAAGGTGATGGAACCAATTACTCTTTTGCTACAATCAGTGAGAAACTTTCTTGGAACCGGCAAAATGCTCGATGCTGGGTCACGGCAGCGGCGACCTGCGGTCGGCGACCAGAGAGAAAAACTCGCAGCCGTTTACTAGGAAAGTTGCAATGGTGGTGCACTGGGGCTGCAACCGTGGTGCTGCTAGCACCGGCGACTAGAGAAAAAAAGCTTCAACCATCCTTTGGGAAAGTTGCAATGGTGGTGCATGGGAGGTGCAACCGTGGTGCTGCGAGCACAGACGTGCACCGCTGGAACATTCCAACACGAACACCGGTGCGCTACATTCAAACGACCATGATGACGGCCTTTTTTGTTGCAACCGTTGATGACCCACAAGTGTAGGGGATCTATCCTAGTCCTTTCGATAAGTAAGAGTGTCGAACCCAACGAGGAGCAGAAGGAAAAGATAGGCAGTTTTCAGTAAGGTATTTTCTACAAGCACTGAAATTATCGGTAACAGATAGTTTTGTGATAAGGTAATTGGTAGCAAGTGACAAATAGTAAAAGTAAATAAGGTTCCAGTCAGGAGGCTGGACAATAGGTGCATAGATCAATCAGAGCTTGATAGCATCTTTCTTTTCCATAAGGTATTTGATAGCAGCATGATCGGTGTGAATAGTTACTTTAGAATCAACGATATAGGGTCTAAACTTATCACAAGCAAATACAACTGCTAAAAATCTTTCTCGGTAGTAGCATAATTTTTCTGGGCACTATCTAGAGTTTTACTAGCATACTGGATAACATTCAATTTCTTATCAACTCTTTGCCCTAAGACAGCACCTACAGCATAATCGCTAGCATCGCACATAATCTCAAAGGGTAAATTCCAGTCAGGAGGATGGACAATAGGTGCAGAGATCAATGCTTTCTTAAGTATTTCAAATGCTTCTAGACAATCATCATCAAAGACAAAAGGGATATCTTTTTGTAAGAGATTAGTCAGAGGCCTGGAGATTTTGGAGAAGTCCTTAATGAACCTTCTATAAAACCGACATGACCAATGAAACTTCGTATACCTTTGATGTCCTTAGGGCATGTCATCTTTTCAATAGCATCTACTTTAGCTTTGTCAACTTCAATACCTCTTTCAGAAATTTTATGTCCCAAGACAATGCCTTCATTAACCATAAAGTGGCACTTCTCCCAATTCAATACAAGATTAGTGTCTTCACATCTCTACAAAACTCGATCAAGGTTGCTTAAGCAATCATCAAAAGAAGTTCTGTAAATGAAGAAATCATCCATGAAAACCTCAACAATCTTTTCACAAAAATCAGAGAATATAGCCATCATGCATCTTCGAAAGGTAGCAGGTGCATTACATAAACCAAAAGGCATATGCCTATAAGCAAAGGTACCGAAAGGACAAGTAAAAGCAGTCTTTTCTTGATCCCCTTTTGACATAAGTATTTGAGAGAAACCAGAATAACCATCTAGAAAACAAAAATGAGTATGTTTGGATAACCTTTCTAGCATTTGATCCATAAAAGGCAAGGGGTAATGATCTTTCTTAGTAGCTTTATTTATTTTGCGGAAATCAATTACCATCCTATAACCTGTAACAATTCTTTGCAGGGTCAATTCATCTTTATCATTAGGAACACCAGTCATACCTCCCTTCTTAGGGACACAATGGACATGACTTACCCACTGGCTATCAGCAACTGGATACATTATACCTGCCTCTAGAATCTTTAGTATTTCCTTCCTTACCACTTTTTTCATCTTAGGATTTAACCGTCGTTGATGATCAATAACCGGTTTACCGTCTTCTTCCAATTTTATCTTGTGTTGTCATAAAGTGGGACTAATGCCCTTAAGATCATCCAGAGTATATCCAATAGCGGCACGGTGCCTCTTCAGAGTTTTCAATAATTTCTCTTCTTCCTGCTCTGAAAGGTTAGCACTGATAATAACAGGATATATCTTCTTTTCATCAAGATAAACATACTTAAGATTCTTAGGTAATGGTTTAAGTTCAAACACGGGATCACCCTTGGGTGGAGGAGGATCCCCTAGAATTTGAACATGCAAGTTGTTTTTCAATACGGTCCCCTTCTTAAAGAATATTTCATCTATTTCCCTTCTCTCATTCATATACATATCATTTTCATGGTCTAGCAGATATTGTTCTAAATGATCGTTAGGAGGCACAACAATAGAAGCAAGACCAATAATTTCATCCTTACTAGGTAATTCTTTATCATGGGGTTGTCTACGAAATTTAGCAAAGTTAAAATCATGAGACATATCCCCTAAACCAACAGTAACAATGTCTTCCACACAGTCTATCTTAGAATTAACAGTATTCAAGAAGGGTCTACCAAATATAATGGGACAAAAATCATCTTGTGGGGAACCAAGAACAAGAAAATCAGCAGGGTAACTTTCCCACACAAGACTTCAACATCTCTAACAATCCCAATTGGTGAAATAGTGTCTCTATTAGCAAGCTTAATAGTGACATCAATACCTTCGAGCTCAACGGGTGCAATATCATTCATAATATCATCATATAAAGAAATGGGCATTACACTAGCACTGGCACCTACGTCACACAAACCATGATAGCAATGATCTCCTATTTTAACAGAAATAACAGGCAAGCCTACAACATGTCTATGTTTATTCCTAGCATCGGGTTTGGCGATTCTAGCAGCTTCCTCTTGGAGGTAAATAGCATGTCCATCTAAATTTTCAACCAAGAGATCTTTAACCATAGCAACACTAGGTTCAACTTTAATTTGCTCAGAGGGTGTAGGTGTTCTAGTACTACTCTTACGAACCACAGTTGAAGCTTTAGCATGATCCTTTATTCTAACAAGGAAAGGTGGTTTCTCAATATAAGCAGTGGGAACAATAGGATCATCATTATAAGTGATAGTCTTTTCTTCAACTTTAACATGTTCAACTACTTTTACTTCAATGGGAGGATGGTACTTAAACCACTTCTCCTTGGGAAGATCAACATGAGTAGCAAATGATTCACAGAAAGAAGCTACTATCTCAGAGTCAAGTCCATATTTAGTGCTAAATTCACGGAAAACATCAGAATCCATAAATGCTTTAACACAATCAAACTTAGGGGTCATACCTGACTCCTTACCTTCGTCGAGATCCCAATATTCAGAGTTGCATTTAATTCTTTCCAATAAATCCCATTTGAATTCAATAGTCTTCATCATAAAAAAGCCAGAACAAGAATTATCGAGCATGTGCGATTATTGAGAGAAAGCCGAGCATAAAATTTTTGAATGATCATTTTCCTTGAGAGCTCATGATTGGGGCATGAATATAACATTGACTTAAGCCTCCCCCAAGCTTGAGCGATGCTTTCTCCTTCGCAAGGCCAAAAATTATATATATAGTTACGATCACGATGAACCTGATGCATAGGGTAGAACTTCTGATGAAACTACAACTTCAGCCGATTATAGTTCCATGATCCTATATCATCGCATAGCCTAAACCATGTCAATGCATATCCCTTCAAAGATAAAGGGAAGACCTTCCTCTTGATAACATCCTCAGGCATACCTGCAAGCTTAAATAATCCACAAACTTCATCCACATAGATTAGGTGTAAATCGGGATGCAGTGTTCCGTCTCTTGTAAAGGGATTATCTAGCAGTTTCTCTATCATACCCGAAGGAATTTCAAAGCAAACATTTTCAGTAGGTGCAGTAAGTTGAGGAGAAACTCTTTGCTCTTCTGGTCGGGGTAAAGATACCCCTAACAAGCCCCTCAAAGGATTATGAGCCATAGTAGCAAGTGACAGTAAATTTCAGCACAGTCTATAAATTTTTTCTTACCAAAGGCGCTTCACTCCCCGGCAACGGTGCCAGAAAAGAGTCTTGATGACCCACAAGTGTAGGGGATCTATCGTAGTCCTTTCGATAAGTAAGAGTGTTGAACCCAACGAGGAGCAGAAGGAAATCATAGGCAGTTTTCAGTAAGGTATTGTCTGCAAGCACTGAAATTATCAGTAACAGATAGTTTTGTGATAAGGTAATCGGTAGCAAGTGACAAATAGTAAAAGTAAATAAGGTGCAGCAAGATGGCCCAATCCTTTTTGTAGCAAAGGACAAGCCTGGACAAACTCTTATATGAAGGAAAACGCTCCCGAGGACACAGTGGAATTATCGTCAAGCTAGTTTTCATCACGTTCATTTGATTCGCGTTCGGTACTTTGATAATTTGGTATGTGGGTGGACCAGTGCTTGGGTGTTGTCCTTACTTGGACAAGCCTCCCACTTATGATTAACCTCTAATGCAAGCGTCCGCAACTACAAAAGAAGTATTAAGGTAAACTTAACCATAGCATGAAATAAGTGGATCCAAATCAGCCCCTTACGAAGCAACGCATAAACTAGGGTTTAAGCTTCTTTCACTCTAGCAACCCATCATCTACTTATTACTTCCCAATGCCCTTCTCTAGGCCCAAAATGGTGATGTGTCATGTAGTCGACGTTCACATGACACCACTAGAGGAGAGACAACATACATCTCATCAAAATATCGAACGGATACCAAATTCACATGACTACTTATAGCAAGACTTCTCCCATATCCTCAGGAACAAAAGTAACTACTCACAAGACATAATATTGTTCATGATCAGAGGGGTATTAATATGCATAATGGATCTGAACATATGATCTTCCACCAAGTAAACCAACTAGCATCAAGTACAAGGAGTAATCAACACTACTAGTAACCCACAGGTACCAATCTGAGGTTTGGGTACAAAGATTGGATACAAGAGATGAACTAGGGTTTGAGAGGAGATGGTGCTGGTGAAGATGTTGATGAAGATAACCCTCCCCAAGCTGGGAGAGTTGTTGGTGATGACGGCGGTGACGATTTCCCCCTCGCGGAGGAAAGTATCCCCGGCAGAACAGCTCTACCGGAGCCCTAGATTGGTTTCCGCCAAGGTTCCGCCTCGAGATGGCGGCGTCTAGTTCCGAAAGCCTCCTTATGATTTTTTTTCCAGGTCAAAACACCTCATATAGGAGAAGATGGGCATCGGGGGGTCACCGAGTGGCCCACGAGGCAGGGGGCGCGCCTAGAGGGGGGGCGCCCCCCACCCTCGTGGACAGGTGGTGGCCCCCCCTGGTGAATCTCTTTCGCCAGATATTTTTTTATATATTCTAAAACGGTGTCTCGTGGAGTTTCGGAGATTTTTGAGTTGTGCAGGATAGGTTTCCAATGTTTGCTCCTTTTCCAGCCCAGAATTCCAGCTGCCGGCATTCTCCGTCTTCATGTAAACCTTCTAAAATAAGAGAAAAAAGGCATAAGTATTGTGACATAACGTGTAATAACAGCCCATAGTGCAATAAATATCAACATAAAAGCATGATGCAAAATGGACGTATCAACCGTCACCGGGGTTTTGCCAAGTCCGGCGGCGGAAATTGCTACAACGATGGTGACTACCATGGTTGCAGAGGGCGGGGGTGAAAAAGGTTGGTACTTGCTACCTCTTGAGCATGCGTTGGTTTTCCCTTGAAGAGGAAAGGATGATGCGGCAAAGTAGCGTAAGTATTTCCCTCGTATTTCAGAACCAAGGTATCAATCCAGTAGGAGATAACACGCAAGTCACCTAGTACATGCACAAACAATCAAGAACCTTGCGACCAATGTGATAAAGGGGTTGTCAGTCCCTTCATGACCACTCGCAAAAGTGAGATCTGATAAAGATAATAAGATAAATATTTTTGGTATTTTTGTTGTATAGATTGGAAAGTAAAGATTGCAAAATAAAATAAATAGGAAACTAGACTTGTATATCGGAAACTTATATGATAGAAAATAGACCCGGGGGCCATAGGTTTCACTAGTGGCATCTCTCAAGATAGCATAAATTACGATGGGTGAACAAATTACTGCCGAGCAATTGATAGAAAAGCGCATAGTTGTGAGAATATCTAGGCAATGATCATGAATATAGGCATCATGTCCATGTCAAGTAGACCAAAACAATTATGCATCTACCACTATTACTCCATACATCGACCGCTATCCAGCATGCATCTAGAGTATTAAGTTCATAAGAATAGAGTAACACATTAAGCAAGATGACATGATGTAAAGGGATAAACTCAAGCAATATGATATAAACCCCATCTTTTTATCCTCGATGGAAACAATACAATACGTGCCTTGCTGCCACTGTTGTCACTAGGAAAGGACACCGCAAGATTGAACCCAAAGCTAAGCACTTCACCCATTGCAAGAAAGATCAATCTAGTAGGCTTGATACGTCTCCAACGTATCTATAATTTTTGTTTGTTCCATGCTATTATATATTATGTTTTGGATGTTTAATGGGCTTTACTATACATTTTTATATTATTTTTGGGACTAACCTACTAACCCAAGGCCCAGTGCAGATTGCTGTTTTTTTGCCTATTTCAGGGTTTCGCGGAAAAGGACTATAAAACGGAGTCCAAACGGAATGAAACCTTCGGGAGAGTTATGTTTGGAACAATATCTTCACGAAAGACTTGGAGTACACGTGAGGGAACGAAGGAGGCGGCCACGAGGGTCCAGGGCGCGCCCCACCCTCGTGGGCCCCCTCTGGGTCCCCCGATGCCCTCCTTCCTCCTATATATATATCCATGTACCCTGAAAACATCGAGGCAACAGAGAAAAAACTCTAATTCCACTGCCGCAACCTTCTATTCCTGTGAGTTCCCATCTTGGGGCCTGTTCCGGAGCTCCGCCCTAGGGGGGATCTACCACGGAGTGCTTCTACATCAACACCATAGCCTCACCATGAGTTGTGAGTAGTTTACCACAGACCTTTGGGTCCATAGTAATTAGCTAGATGGCTTCTTCTCTCTTTTTGGATCTCAATACCAAGTTCTCCTCGATCTTCGAGGAGATCTGTTCGATGTAATCTTTTTGTGGTGTGTTTGTCGAGATTCGATGAATTGTGGGTTTATGATCAAGATTATCTACGAGAAATATTTGATTCTTTTCTGAAATATTTTATGTATGATTATAATATCCTTGCAAGTCTCTTCGAATTATGGGTATGGTTTGGCCTACTAGATCTATAGTTCTTGCAATGGGAGAAGTACTTAGCTTTGGGTTCAATCTTGTGGTGTCCTTTCCCAGTGACAGCAGGGGCAGCAAGGCACGTATTGTATTCTTGCCATCGAGGCTAAAAACATGGGGTTTATATCATATTGCTTGAGTTTATCCCTCTACATCATGTCATCTTGCTTAAAGCATTACTCTGTTCTTATGAACTTAATACTCTAGATGCATGCTAGAGAGCGGTCGATGTGTGGAGTAATAGTAGTAGATGCAGAATCGTTTTGGTCTACTTATCATGGACGTGATGCCTATATATAATGATCATGCCTAGATATTCTCATAACTATGCGCTTTTCTATCAATTGCTCGACAGTAATTTGTTCACCCACCGTAGAATTCTGCTATCATGAGAGAAGCCACTAGTGAAACCTATGGCCCCCGGGTCTATTCTCAACATATTAATCTCCAATCTACTTTACTTTGCTTTATTTACTTTCTATTATTATATCCAAAAATATCACACTATCCTATCTATCAGATCTCACTTTCGTAAGTGACCGTAAAGGGATTGACAACCCCTTATCGTGTTGGCTGCGAAGTTCTTATTTGTTTGTGCAGGTGTGAGGGACTCGCGCGTGGTCTCTTACTGGATTGATACCTTGGCTCTCAAAAACTGAGGTAAATACTTACGCTACTGTGCTGCATCACCCTTTCCTCTTCGAGGGAATACAACGCAAGCTCGAGAAGTAGCAAGAAGAATTTCTGGCGCCGTTGCTGGGAAGACTCACGCCAAGTCAAGTCAAGATTTTATCTCCCGTCAACTAGTCATTTCTGGCGCCGTTGCTAGGGAGGCTTACACAAAAGTCATATACCAAGTACCTATCACAAACCCTTATCCTTCGCATTACATTTTTTCCTCTCGTTTTCCTCTCCCCCACTTCACCCTTGCCGTTTTATTTGCCCTTCTTTTTGTCGTGTGTTTACCGTTCGCTTGCTTCTTGTTTTCTCGTGTGTTGGGTTGCTTTCTTGTCACTATGGCTCACCCTATCAGTGTTGATCCTCACCTCAAGAGGTTGGAGGAGATTGAAAACAATGTTAGACATTTTATGTCTGTGTAATTTGAGCACAACAATTTCTTCAGAAACGAACTTAAAGAACAGAAAAGCTTTATGGAGCACATGAATAAAGAGCTTGATGATATGTCTACGGAATTTTATGGTTTGAAATCTCAGTTTGCTCATCTTGAGAACTTAATAGCCCAAATTTCGGACAAGCAATCCACCTTAGTTAATAAGATGGCTGCTAAACCGAAAGAATATGAAAATAAAGATGAAGATCTGAAAGTTATTGATGTGTCTCCTATTAGATCCTTGTTTTCTAGTATGAAACTTGATAAAGATGGGACTAGAGGTGAGTCTACTTTAGTTAAAAGGCGTCCCAATGATTCAGAGTTTTTAGATCTTGATGCTAAAATTATTAAAAGTAGGATTGAAGAGATTAAAACTTTGCAAAGTGATGAACCCACTATTTTGGATTTCAAGGGATTCCATTATGATAATTGCTCTTTGATAGATTGTATTTCCTTGTTGCAATCCGTACTAAATTCTCCACATGCTTATAGTCAAAGTAAGGCTTTTACCAAACACATAGTTGATGCTTTGATGCAATTTTATGAAGAAAAACTTGAATTAGAAGTTTCTATCACTAGAAAGCTTTATGACGAGTGGGAACCTATTATTAAAATTAAAATTAAAGATCATGAATGCTTTGCCTTGTGCGATTTGGGTGCAAGTGCTTCTACTATCCCAAAAACTTTGTGTGATTTGTTAGGTTTCCATGAGCTTGATGATTGTTCTTTAAATTTACATCTTGCGGATTCTACCATTAATAAACCTATGGGAAGGATTAATTATGTTCTCATTGTTGCCAATAGGAATTATGTGCCCGTAGATTTCATTGTTCTTGATATAGATTGCAATCCTTCATGTCCTATTATTCTTGGTAGACCTTTCCTTAGAACGATTGGTGCAATTATTGATATGAAGGAAGGAAATATTAGATTCCAATTTCCGTTAAGGAAAGGCATGGAACACTTTCCTAGAAAGAAAATCAAATTACCATATGAATCTATTATGAGAGCCACTTATGCATTGCCTTCCAAAGATGGCAATACCTAGATCTATCCTTGTATCGTGCCTAGCTAGGGGTGTTAAATGATAGCGCTTGTTGGGAGGCAACCCAATTTTATTTTCTTTGTTTTTGATTCTGTTTAGGAATAAATCTTGCATCTAGCTTCTGTTTAGATGTGGTTTTGTGTTTTAATTGGTGTTTGTGCCAAGTAGAACCTTTGGGAAGACTTGTGTGAAGTTAGGGCCTGTTCTGATCTCCTCCAACTTCACAAAACTTCACATAACCAGCTTCTCACGCTAGCTTCTCGCTCTGCCTGGCGATCTCAATCCGTTCTGCTCGATCGATAGCTTCTTCTAGCGATTCATTGGCTGGCAGCCCAGGTGGACCAAGATCTGGCCTGTTTGGTGGCATTTGGGCCGGCTCAAACCAGCCCATTTCGAGGGAGACAGGAAAGTTTACGTACGAGGGAGAGCGAACCGTTTACTTTACGAGGGAAGGAGCGAACCATTTTCTTAAGCGGTGGCACATCGATCTTAATATCATCGAACTTCTTCTTCTCGATTTGGTGGAGCTGGGCCGACCTGGCTCCAGTTTTTTGCACTGGGATCGCCCAAAGCTTCCCGGAGCTAGCTTCCGGTGGCAAAATCGTTCGGCTTTACTTCGCTCCAGAATTTTGTGAAGCGTGGAGTGGGAGGAGATCAGAACAGGCCCTTAATATGATATTGCTGTAAAAAACAGAAACATTAGCGCTCACTAGAATAGTCACCAGATTTTACTGGAGAGTGATATTTAGTTGATTCTTTTTGCAGATGATTAATAGACAAATTACTCACATTTACCAATTTATTTCAATTTTTTGGAGTTACATAAGTATGCAAAAGTTACAGATTACTACAAACTGTTCTGTTTTTGACAGATTCTGTTTTTCATGTGTTGTTTGCTTGTTTTGATGAATCTGTGAGTAATATTGGAGGATATGAATCATAGAGAAGTTGGAATGCAGTAGGTTTAACACCAATATAAACAAATAATGAGTTCATTGCAGTACCTTTGAGTGGTGGTTTGTTTTCTTATACTAACGGAGCTCACGAGATTTTTGGCTAAGTTTTGTGTTGTGAAGTTTTCACGTTTTGAGTATTCCTTTGCTGGACTATGGAAAAAAGAGTGTCAAGAGCCTAAGCTTGGGGATTCCCAAGGCACATCAAGGTAAAATTCAAGGACAACCAAAAGCCTAAGCTTGGGGATGCCCCGGGAAGGCATCCCCTCTTTCGTCTTCATCTATCGGTAACTATACTTGAGACTATATTTTTATTCACCACATGATATGTGTTTTGCTTGGAGCGTCATGTATGATTTGAGTCTTTGCTTTTTAGTTTGGCACAATCATCCTTGCTGGACACACCTTTTTGAGAGAGATAAATATGGTTTAGAATTTATTAGAATACTCTATGTGCTTCACTTATATCTTTTGAGCTAGATAGTTTTGCTCTAGTGCTTCACTTATATCTTTTAGAGCACGGTGGTGGTTTTATTTTGTAGAAATTGTTGATCTCTCATGCTTCACTTATATATATTTGAGAGTCTTTTAGAACAGCATGGTAATGTGCTTTGGTTATAAAACTAGTCCTAATATGATAGGCATCCAAGATGGGTATAGTAAAAACTTTCATATAAAGTGCATTGAATACTAAGAGAAGTTTGATACTTGATGATTGTTTTGAGATATGAGGATGGTGATATTAGAGTCATCCTAGTAGAGTAGTTGTGAATTTGAGAAATACTTGTGTTGAGGTTTGCAACTCCCGTAGCATGCACGTATAGTAACCATTATGTGACAAATTTGAAGCATGAGGTATTTCATTGAGTGTCATCCTTTGTGTGGAGCTCTGGATCGCGCGATGGTTAACTCCTACCAACCCTTTCCCTAGGAGCATGCGTGTAGTACTTTGTTTTGATGACTTGTAGATTTTTGCAATACGTATGTGAGTTCTTTATGACTAATGTTGAGTCCATGGATTATACGCACTCTCACCCTTCCACCATTGCTAGCCTCTCTTGTACCACACAACTTTCACCGGTACCATACACCCACCATATACCTTCCTCAAAACAGCCACCATGCCTACCTATCATGGCATTTCCATAGCCATTCCGAGATATATTGCCATGCAACTTACCATCGTTCCGTTTGTTACGACACACTTCATCATTGTCATATTGTCATGCATGATCATGTAGTTGACATCGTATTTGTGGCTAGGCCACCATGCATAATTTTTCATACATGTCACTCTTGATTCGTTGCACATCCCGGTACACCGTCGGAGGCATTCATATAGAGTCATACTTTGTTCTAGTATCGAGTTGTAATATCGAGTTGTAAATCAATATAAGTGTGATGATCATCATTATTAGATCATTGTCCCAAAGAAAAAAAAAGAAGGAAAGGCCAAAGAAAAGAAGAAAAGGCCAAAAAAAAAGAAAATAAAATGGACAATGCTACTATCTTTTTCCACACGTGTGCTTCAAAGTAACACCATGATCTTCATGGTAGAGAGTCTCTTGTTTAGTCACTTTCATATACTAGTGGGAATTTTCATTAACTTGGCTTGTATATTCCAAAGATGGGCTTCCTCGAATGCCCTAGGTCTTCGTGAGCAAGCAAGTTGGATGCACGCCCACTTAGTTTCTTTTGTTGAGCTTTCATACATTTTTAGCTCTAGTGCATCTGTTGCATGGCAATCCCTACTCACTCACATTGATATCTATTGATGGGCATCTCCATAGCCCATTGATACGCCTAGTTGATGTGAGACCATCTTCCTCCTTTTTTGTCTTCTCCACAACCACCGCTCTATTCCACCCATAGTGCTATGTCCATGGCTCAAGCTCATATATTGCGTGAAAGTTGAAAGAGTTTGAAAAAAATTAAAGTATCAAACAAATGCTTGGCTGAAATCGGGGTTGTGCATTATTGGAATATTTTGTGTGACGAAGATGGAGAATAGCCTAACTATATGATTTGGTAGGGATGAACTTTCTTCGGCCATGTTATTTTGAGAAGACATGATTGCTTTGTTAGTATGCTTGAAGTATTATTATTCTTATGTCAATATGAACTTTTATCTTGAATCTTTCGGATCTGAACATTCATGCCACAACAAAGAGAATTACATTGAGAATTATGTTGGTTAGCATTCCACATCAAAATTTCTGTTTTTATCATTTACCTACTCGAGGACGAGCAGGAATTAAGCTTGGGGATGCTTGATACGTCTCCAACGTATCTATAACTTTTTATTGTTCCATGCTATTATATATTATGCTTTGGATGTTTAATGGGCTTTATTATACACTTTTATATTATTTTTGGGACTAACCTACTAACCCAAGGCCCAGTGCAGATTGTTGTTTTTTTGCCTATTTCAGGGTTTCGCGGAAAAGGAATATCAAACGGAGTCCAAACGGAATGAAACCTTCGGGGGAGTTATTTTTGGAACAATATCTTCACGGAAGACTTGGAGTACACGCGAGGGAACGAAGGAGGCGGCCACGAGGGTCCAGGGTGCGCCCTCCACCCTCGTGGGCCACCTCTAGCTCCCCCGATGCCCTCCTTCCTCCTATATATATCAATGTACCTTGAAAATATCGAGGCAACAGAGAAAAAACCCTAATTCCACCGCCGCAACCTTCTATTCCCGTGAGATCCCATCTTGGGGCCTGTTCCGAAGCTCTGCCGGAGGGGGATCTACCACGGAGTGCTTCTACATCAACACCATAGCCTCACCATGAGTTGTGAGTAGTTTACCACACACCTTCGGGTCCATAGTTATTAGCTATATGGCTTCTTCTCTCTGTTTGGATCTCAATACCAAGTTCTCCTCAATCTTCGAGGAGATCTATTCGATGTAATCTTTTTGCGGTGTGTTTGTCGAGATCCGATGAATTATGGGTTTATGATCAATATTATCTACGAGAAATATTTGATTCTTTTCTGAAATCTTTTATGTATGATTATAATATCCTTGCAAGTCTTTTCAAATTATGGGTTTGGTTTGGCCTACTGGATCTATAGTTCTTGCAATGGGAGAGCTGCTTGGCTTTGGGTTCAGTATTGCGGTGTCCTTTCCTAGTGACAGCAGGGGCAGCAAGGCCCGTATTGTATTGTTGCCATCGAGAATAAAAACATGGGGTTTATATCATATTGCTTGAGTTTATCCCTCTACATCATGTCATCTTACTTAAAGCATTACTCTGTTCTTATGAACTTAATACTCTAGATGCATGCTGGATAGCGGTCGATGTGTGGAGTAATAGTAGTAGATGAAGAATCGTTTCGGTCTACTTATCACGGACGTGATGCCTATATATAATGATCATGCCTAGATATTCTCATAACTATGCGCTTTTCTATCAAGTGCTCGACGGTAATTTGTTCACCCACCGTACAATTCTGCTATCATGAGAGAAGCCACTAGTGAAACCTATGGCCCCCGGGTCTATTCTCAACATATTAATCTCCAATCTACTTTACTTTGCTTTATTTACTTTCTGTTCTTATATCCAAAAATACCAAAAATATCACACTATCTTATCTCGCGCATGGTCTCCTACTGGATTGATACCTTGGTTCTCAAAAACTGAGGGAAATACTTACGCTACTGTGCTGCATCACCCTTTCCTCTTCGAGGGAATACAACAAAAGCTCGAGGAGTAGCATAGGCCAAACTAAACCGATAATTCGAAGAGACTTGCAAAGATATCAAATCATGCATGTAAGAATTCAGAGAAGAACCAAATATTATTCGGGATAAACTTGATCATATATCCATGATACGTCTCCAATGTATCTATAATTTTTGATTGTTCCATGCTATTATTTATGAAGTCTTGGATGTTTAATGGGCTTTACCATTCACTTTTATATCATTTTTGGGACTAACCTACTAACCCAAAGGCCCAGTCTAGATTGCTGTTTTTTTTTTTTGCCTATTTCAAGGTTTTGCAGAAAAGGAATATCAAACGGAGTCCAAACGGAATGAAACGTTCGCAGGAGATATTTTTGGAGGAAATCACGCACGAAAGACTTCGGGGCCAAGCCAGAGGACGGAGGGGCCACCCTCGAGGGTGGGGGCACCCCCCTTCCCAGGGCGCGCCGCCCTACCTCGAGGATAGCCCCTTTGGCCCCCGGTGCCCCTCTTCTTAATATATATACCTACGTACCCTAGAAACTCCATACGCAGAGAGAAACCCCTAATTCCACCGCCGTAGTTATTGTTCCCGTGGAGATCCCATCTTGGAGCATGTTCCGGGAGGGGGATCCATCACAGAGGCCTTCATCATCATCATCATCGCCCTCACCATGAGTTGTGAGTAGTTTACCACAGACCTTCGGGTCCATAGCTAGTATCTAGATGGCTTATTCTCTCTCTCTGGATCTCAATACAGAGTTCTCCTCGGTCTTCTAGGAGATCTATTCGATGTAATCTCTTTTTGCGGTGTGTTTGTCGAGATTCGATGAATTGTGAGTTTATGATTAAGGTTATCTATGAAAGATATTTGGTTCTTCTCTGAACTTTTTATGTGTGCTCATAATATCCTTTGCAAGTCTCTTTCGATTTTTGGTTAGGTTTGGCCTACTAGATCTATAGTTCTTGCAATGGGAGAAGTGCTTGGCTTTGGGTTCAATCTTGCGGTGTCCTTTCCCAGTGACAGTAGGGGCAGCAAGGCACGTATTGTATTGTTGCCATCGAGGATAAAAAGATGGGGTTTTCATCATATTGCTTGAGTTTATCCCTCTACATCATGTCATCTTGCTTAAGGCATTACTCTGTTCGTATGAACTCAATACACTAGATGCATGCTGGATAGCGGTCGATGTGTGGAGTAATAGTAGTAGATGCAGGCAGGAGTCGGTCTACTTGTCTCGGATGTGATGCCTATATACAATGATCATGCCTAGATAGTCTCATAATTATTCGCTTTTCTATCAATTGCTCGACAGTAATTTGTTTACCCGCCGTAGAATACCGCTGTCATGAGCGAAGCCACTAGAGAAAACTATGGCCCCCAGGTCTATCTTTATCATATTACTTTTCCGTCAATTTATATCTCCGTTGTTTATTTGTTGTTTTATTAAACCAAAAATACCAAAAATATAAACTATCATCTCTATCAGATCTCACTATCGTAAGTGACTGTAAAGGGATTGACAACCCCTTATCGTGTTGGTTGCGAAGTTCTTATTTGTTTGTGCAGGTGCGAGGGACTGGCACATGGTCTCCTACTGGATTGATACCTTGGTTCTAAAGAACTGAGGGAAATACTTACGGTACTGTGCTGCATCTCCCTTTCCTCTTCGAGGGAATACAACGCAAGCTCAAGAGGTAGCAAGAAGAATTTCAGGTGTCGTTGCCGGGGAGACTCACGCCAAGTCAAGTCAAGATTTGCCATCCCGTCAACTTGCCAATTTCTGGCGCCATTGTCGGGGAGGCTTACGCAAAAGTCATATACCAAGTACCTATCACAAACCCTTATCCTTCGCATTACATTTATTTGCCTCTCATTTTCCTCTCCCCCACTTCACCTTTGCTGTTTTATTCGCCTTCTTACGCCGTGTGTTTCTCGTTCGCTTGCTTGTTGTTTGCTTGTGTGTCGCTTGCTTGCTTGTTTTCCCCCATGTCTGAGATGGGGGACGATTTTATCGAGAAGGGTAGAAATACCGAGGGCAACACTCATGTTGACCTCCCGGATGAAGCTACCACTTTACATATCAAGAAGTTCCGGGTTGGTAGTGGCAATATTATTGGAAAAGGGGTTCTTCAAGACTTCTTTACTTGTGCCGGTGCTTTGCCCACTATGGGTGGCTCTACTCTTCACAGAACTAGTAGCCTTGTGGATGCTGTATCTATGCTCATAGTAGAAAATTGAAAGGCAATTTATCCATATGCATCCCTGCATTCAGAGAGTATTTTTGGAGTTCTCTAATATTGAGCATTCTTCCGTTAAGCGGGCAGCTACTATCTTTTTGGCTCATGAATTTAGATATATCATGAAAGAGGCCAGAGAAATCTTTGCTCATTACGGAGTAGATACCGGTCGACCTCCTATAGAGGCTATCTTGTTCAATCAAGAAGACCTTATGTGTTTGTGATCTCCCGATCATGTTGCTTTTAATGAAAACCTTAGAAAAGGGTTCCTGTTGAGATCTTGATTGATAGAATTTCTGAGATAAACAATGACCTCGCTGTTCAAAATAATGGGTTAGGCCCCTTCCTTGAACGAAGGTTATTGGCCTTCTGCCAAAAGAATGCCTATAACGATGAATTGGTCATCCACTACAAAGGGCTAAAGGAGGAGCCCGTTCCTCCCGAGATTGATGTAGGGGACTTTTGTCCCATTAAATTTAGCCCTTTTGATTACTTTTGTTTGCCACAAAGGAAGCTTGATGCTGAACGTAGGGAATATGAGATGAGCTTTCGCGACATATCATGCCACTATGGCAATACCTAGATCTATCTTGTATCGTGCCTAGCTAGGGGCGTGAAATGATAGCGCTTGTTGGGAGGCAACCCAATTTTATGTTTTTTTGTTTTTGTTGCTGTTAGGGAATAAATATTGCATCTAGCCTCTGATTAGATGTGTTTTCATATTTTGTTTAGTGTTTGTGCCAAGTAGAACCTTTGGTAAGACTTGTGTGAATTTTATTTGATCTTGCTGTGAAAAACAGAATCGTTAGCGCTCGCTGAAGTAGTCTTAAGATTTTACTGGAGCGTGTTTTTTAGTTGATTCTTTTTGCTGCTGATTGGTAGACAAATTGTGCAAATTTAACAATTTAGTTTGAATTTTTTGGAGTTCCAGAAGTAGGCGAACCCAGCAGATTACTACAGACTGTTCTGTTTTTGACAGATTCTGTTTTTCGTGTGTTGTTTGCTTATTCCGATGCATCTATGAGTAATATTCGAGGATATGAATCATAGAAAACTTGGAGTACACTAGGTTTAACACTAATATAAACAAAGTATGAATTCCTTGCTGTACCTTTGAGTGGTGGTTTGCTTTCTCTTACTAACGGAGCTCACGAGAATTTTTGTCTAAGTTTTGTGTCGTGAAGTTTTCAAGTTTTGAGTATTGCTTTGATGGACTATGGAACAAGGAGTATGTGGGGACCCCGACTCATAAGTCGAGATCACCGAATGCACGTGTACAGTGATCCCAGAGATCAATGCTCACTGAACACACAGAAGCTCAATAACAAGAGTCTTACATCCATACATACCGTATTACACAAATAGGACCATTAAGGTCAAGTCTTGAGTATATCATCGCAGCGGAAATCTTCAATATCAACTTGGACCCATGCCATCTGTCTTAACCCTACAGGCATTCTGACTGGGAAGCGTCCTAGCTCGCATGCACGTCACCAAGGAATCTTCATCATATCCTGTTCTCTCATGCCTGGCCAATAAAATAACCAATGGCAAGCCAATGAGTACTTTGAATGTACTCGCAAGCAACCCATGATTTGGTTCAAGGTAACAATGCAATTGTACAAGAATGAGCAATCTAGCCACGAGCTAGAATAAATATTCCACCATCAAGTATATGCATCAATAAACTCAGGTAACCTCAAAGACAGGTTACCGATATCAACATGGATAGGATTCAACTCAACGAGTCAAGTCACCACCTTGACTCATCACACACGTACTTTCACCGATGTAGTAAAACTCTGGACATAGTTTAAGTAGCACCACCCAACTGTCCATGACCGTGGACACGGCTATTCGAATAGTTTTACACTCTGCAGAGGTTGCGCACTTTACCCACAAGATCCGGGAAGCTTTCGTGTCACCCACGATCCCGCAGTACCTCAAGTACTCGGGGGAAGCACCCGATCATTATCTTTCCTTAGACGACACTAACATAGGGTCCACTCGTTGGTACACGGCCCTCGAGTACAAACAACAGATCATGAGACTTGCCCTAATTTCAATGTCACGCGTACCCGAAGGGACCAACGGTGTGTCCGGTGCCCTGTAAAAACAGTCATGGTCGTCTATCCAAGCACGACCCCATCCCGGGAAAGACCTCAAGTCTTCCCGTCACTAGTAATGCGGGCACCATGCTAGTATCGGCCTAAGTAATCAATAAAGCCCCGTCCCATAAGGGGTAGAGTGGTTGCACATGTTTGGTTGGGACGGTAGTCACACATAAATCTAATCCATCATTTCACCCATGCACAAGATCTTTACCGGCACATCACTTCTTCCTCAAGTGATGACCCAACTCAATATCACCCTCGGGCATTAGGGGCACCCGATGTTTTTTTTTTGAAAAGAATGCATCCACGAAGGTTTCATGGCACAACATGCATTACTAAGCATCACTACTAACCATTAGCATTTCATCTAGCACATAGCAAGATCATGAGTGAAACATGCATCATGTGGTGGTTCTTAACTAGGTCACCACCGTAACTCCTATCATCATGCATTCGGAAACAAACGGGTTCCGAAGAACACAAGTGTACCATGGTCAAAGGGCTGCTTGCCTTGTCCTTCCGAGTCTTCAAACCTTCTGGTCCATCTCCGAGTACTCCGTTTATTTCGTCAACTAACGATGGAAACAAACACAATAAGCAACACAATCAACGCAAAAATAAAAGTGCTCTAAAAATAGGAGTTGGACTTTTCTAGGATACCTCTGGTCATATGAAAAAAAACCAAGGTGGTTTCATTGGGGTATGATCAATGGATGGATTGGCACATTTCAATATGATGGAATCAAGGGTTTTATGGATTTGAAAGAAGTGTACAGAAATATATTTTTGAACAATGAGCAAAGGCACCTATCCATCAAGTCATGATTTTAGAAGCATCTAGGAGTTGGTTTCACTGGATTTGGAATTCAATGAATTTCCTAGGATTTTGCAAAGTTGATAAATGTGGGGACCCCGACTTAGAAGTCGAGATCACCGAATGCACGTGTACAGTGATCCCAGAGATCAATGCTCACTGAACACATAGAAGATGAAATAATAAGAGTCTTACATCCATACAAATAGTCTTACACGAATTAAGGCCATTATGGCCAAGTCTTAGATAGATAGAGCCTCACGGGCTGAATAGGAAATAACTCAAATAGCGGAAGTCTTCGATAACGGGTAGAACCCATGCCATCTGCCTTAACCCTACATGCATTCTGACTGGGATAGCGTCCTAGTTCGCATGTTCGTCTCCAAAGAACTCTTCCTCATATTCCTGTTCTTCCATGCCTGGCAAATTAAATAACCAGTGGCAAGCCAATGAGTAATTTGAATGTACTCGCAAGCAACCCATGATGTGGTTCAAAGTAACAGTGCAATTGAATAATAATGATCAATCTAGCAAGGCTAGAACAAATATTCTACCATCAAGTTAATGCATCAATAATCTCGCGTAACCTCGAAGGCAGGTTACCGATATCAACATGAATATGATTCAACTCATCGAGTCAAGTCACCACCTTGACTCACATACACACGCATGGTTTCACAAACATTGGAGTAGCCCAAGAGCGGTTACCCAACTGTCCATGACCGTGGACACGGCTATTCGAATAGTTTGACACTCTGTAGAGGTTGTACACTTTACCCACAAGATCCGGGGAACTTCCGTGTCATCCACGACCCGCGGTACCTCAAGTACCCGGGGTAAGCACCCGGTCATTATCTTTCCTTAGACGACACTAACATAGAGTCCACTCGTTGGTACACGGCCCTCGGGTACAAACAATAGATCACGGGACTTGCCCTAATTTCAATGTCACGCGTACCCGAAGGGACCAACGGTGTGTCCGGTGCCCTGTAAAAACAGTCATGGCCGTCTATCCAAGCACGACCCCGTCCCAGGAAAGACCTCAAGTCTTCCCGTCACTAGTAATGCGGGCACCATGCTAGTATCGACCTAAGTAATTAATAAAGCCCCGTCCCATAATGGGTAGTGTGGTTGCACATGTATGGTTGGAATAACGGTCGCAACATAAACCAATCCGTTTGAAAAACACACACACTTGCCTTGGTACACCACTTCGTCATCAAGTGGTCACCCAACTCATCATCATCATCTCCCTCGGGCATGAATTGCACCCGACGGGGTTTTATGCAAAGACCTCAACCATGAAGGTTCATGTCACACATGCATCTCTAATCATAACCACTAACCATATGCAAGTCATCTAGCATATAGCAAGATCAAGATCATGGCATGCATCATATGGTGGAATCAGCTAGGTCACTATCGTAACCCTAACATCATGCATCGGAAACAAACGGGTTCCGAAGAACAAGTGTATCATGGTCAAAGGGCTGCTTGCCTGGATTGGCTTGGTCTTCAAAGTCATCAAATCCTTCTCCTTCTTCTTCCACAGCAACTTCGTCAAATACGGGATCTATACGTCGCATAATAACCACGGGAAAATAAGAATACAAACAAAACAGAAAAATCAAAGTGCTCAAAAAAATGTCAACTCATTTTTGTAAAATACTAGAGGTATTTCTAAGGTGGGGAAAAATCTTAGTTGGAGTTTTGGAGTAACAGAATGGAATCTACTGATTTTTGAACAGGAGTATTACTGCCCAAATTTGAATTTAAATTTGAACAGTACAGCAAAGTTTCATGGATTTGAATGAAAGTGGTACCATTAAATAGGTTGGAATATTACAAGATTTTAGGAGTTGGAATTATTTAATTTGGACCATTATTCTTTTCTGTAGAAATGTTTAAAACATTTACAGAAAAGAAAAAGAAAAATGTGACCTGTGCACTGGGCCATAGGAGGCCACAGTGCACGGCCCAGGCGGTCCAGCCCAGCCGCACGGGAGCCTGCGCGCGCACGTCAGGTTTCTAAACCTGACGGGCGGGGCCCGTGGGTCAGTGACAGAGAGGAGGGGGAGAGAGGTGTGGGGATGACAGGCGGGGCCCGCCTGTCATCTCCAACCTTGCGGCCACGGCGACGGCGAGCTCACCGGCGAGGTTCCCGGCCACGGCGACGGCAACGGAGGGCAGGGATGGAATCAGCGTCGTGTCGCGGATGCAGGGGTGGTGGTGCGGCACGGCGGGGAGGTCTGGTTCACCGGCGGCGAGGTGGGACGGCGGAAGCTCGTCGGAGGGTCGTGGTTCTGGTCGTTTCCGACTGCCACAGAGAGGGGAAACAAGGGGGAAATGGTCAGTGTGGCTCGGTGGTTCTAGATCGGGCAAGAAGAAGAGCGGGGAAGGCTCGTACTGCGGGATCACCGGCGGCCCGACGCGGCGGAGCTCCGGTCGATCCCGAGCACTGGGACGTCCTGGGGAGGAGTGGGTGGTGCTGGGAGGCTCAGTGGAGTGAAGTGGAGCTGCTGATGCTGTTGGAGAGGCTCGGGAGGGGCTATATATAGGAGTTCGACGGAGGCTCGTGGTCCAGTGCGCCAGCGAGCTCCGGCTCGAGGCTACAGCGCACGGGAGGCCAAGGGAGTGAGTCTGTGGAGTTCCTGGACGATCTCCACGTCCAGTAGAAGTGAGAGGAGGAGCGGAGGAGCGTCTGGAGCGCGCGCGCGTGTGAAGCAGCAGAGTGGGGCGGCCAGCGCGCGTGCGACGACGACCATTGGAGGGCGCAGGAGGAGGGGGACAGCGCCGGGGAGGTTGCGGACGTCGAGAGGCCTCGACTGGCGCGAGGGGGAGGCCCGAGGCTGTCGGGGTCAGCGATTGGCCGGAGCCACAGTGCTTGTCTGCACTGTTGCATGCTCCAGAGCGCGCGTTTGGCTGGCATCGCCGCGCTCTCGCCGTCCTGGTCAAAACTAGCGTGTCCAGCAGCGTCTAGAAGGTCAGGGGGGAAGTAAAGAATTGGCCTGAGGCCTTGGATGCCCTGGAGATGCTGAGAGAGAGTGAAGATGCTGGTGAAATGGTGAGAACCTGCTGTCCAGCAAGGTAAAACAGGGTTCTTACCCCTCAATCATGGAGCTGGGGTGCTGGGGAAGTTACTGGAGGTAGCTAGTAACTCAATGATCATGTGGTAAAAAGTACAGGCCATGGAGAAGAGTCAAAGTGATCAAGTTGGAGGTTTTAGTAAAAATCCAGAAGGTGTTTGATCGGTGTTTGGTCAAGTAAATGACCCCCACTTGATATGGCACTTAACAGGGTTGAAGGACATGAGAAAATAGGGTGCTTCACCAAGTTTGGGCCCATTTGAAGAAACTAGCCAATGTAACTTTGGTGAACCCTAGAAATCAACAGAAACAGTTTCATCTTGATTGAGTCAAGCTAATCATCTCCCCTTGATGCACCACTTGGTGTAGCATCATCATTTGGGGTATTGATCATGCCCACAAAGTTTGAAGCTCTAGATAAAAAGTTGGTAATGTAAAGTTGTTCAAATCTGCATTTGAACAAAAAGGGTTTTGAGGTGATCAGATCAAGTTGCTCTATTCCAATTCTTGTGCCATTTGGTCTAGATGCCTTATTAGGTCATTCTAGCATGTGCACCAAGTTTGAGAGCATTTGGACAAGTTTGGCAATGTAAAGTTGCTCAAACTTCAAATATGGACAGAATGGTTATGAAGGGGTTTGAGGATGTTTTCTTGCTTCCCAAGGCATGGGACTTGGCAAGATCATCAAATATGTCATATATGACATGATAGAATTTCCCTGGAATTTTTGGAGAAAATTTCCTTTGTAAATATTTCAAAAGCTTGAAATATCCAGAAAGGGTTTTAGAGGGTTTAGCCCATTATTATGAACATGACCAAGTGTTGAAACTCTTATATATGGACAATATATGTCCTCTGAGTCTCTCTGAATTTTGGCAAATATTTTTGAAATAGTTAAATAATTTTCCCCTATTAAAGACCATTTCTGGCCTTAAGAAAAAGCTTTTAAATAAAATAGGAAAATAACTTTTAAAATTATACCTTTGTGGTTTCTGGGAGTCCTATGACTACTAGGTCTCAAATAAACCTTTTGAAATAATTTTCTCACCCTAAATCAAGTACTTGCAGTGCAAATCTCAATTCAGGGGTTTTTGGAAAACTAAATTTATAAAATACTTTTTGGCCAAATTAATTTTGTAGGAAAATACTATACTGTTATATAACACTTGGCATGATCATTGGGCAGAAGTTTTGGTTATGGAGATGAAATCTACAAGAGGTCATAGTTGACTTTAATGAGCACATGAAAAGCACATGAAGAAAACTCAATTCCAAATAAAAGCCAAATGATGCTAAAAAATTTTGCTGGTCCAAATTTTCATGCTTCAAAGGTACAAATAACATGTTACAAAATGCAGGGTGTGACAGACCTACCCCTCTTACAAAAATCTCGTCCCCGAGATTCCTAAACTAGGGCTTAAAAGAGGTCGGGAAACTCGGATCTAAGATAGTCTTCGCGTTCCCAGGTTGCTTCTGCTTCGGTGTGGTTGCTCCACTGGACCTTGAAATACTTGATGGTACGGCTCCGCGTACGTCGTTCTGCTTCGTCCAGAATGCGAATGGGCTTCTCGCGGTAGGTCAAATCAGGCTGCAGATCAATGGCTTGGTGATCCACATCCTTGTAGAGATTGGGCTTGTCTGGAACTTGGAGACACTTCCGGAGTTGTGACACATGGAATACATTGTGCACATCGGATAGCTCAGGTGGTAGTTCCAACTGGTAAGCCACTTCTCCTCGTCGGTCGGTGATCTTGAAAGGGCCAATGAACCTTGGCGCGAGCTTCCCCTTGACGTGGAAACGCTTGGTTCCTTTCAGAGGAGTTACCCGCAGGTACACATGATCTCCGACACGGAAACTCATGTCTCGGCGTCGAGTGTCAGCATAACTCTTCTGCCTTGACTTGGCTGCCTTTAATTGCTCTCTGACTAGTTGGACTTGCTTTTCTGCTGCGCGGAGAATATCCGGTCCAAAGACTAGTCCTTCTCCAGTCTCCGACCAATTGAGGGGTGTGCGGCATCTGCGTCCGTACAACACCTCAAATGGTGCCATTTGAAGGCTTGACTGGTAACTGTTGTTATAGGAGAACTCGGCAAAAGGGAGACAGTCTTCCCACTTGGCTCCATATGCCAGGACACAGGCTCAGAGCATGTCTTCGAGAATCTGATTGACTCGCTCTGTCTGACCTCCGGTCTGTGGGTGGAAAGCTGTGCTGAAAGACAACTTGGTTCCCAAGGCTTCTTGGAATCTTCCCCAGAACCTTGAAGTGAACTGGGTGCCTCGATCTGACACAATCTCCTTGGGAACACCGTGAAGACTTACGATTCGGTTGATATAGAGAGTTGCCAGCTGGTTGCCTGAGTAGGTAGTCTTGACAGGAATGAAATGGGCCACCTTGGTCAAATGATCGACTATGACCCAGATAGAGTCATGTCCTTTATTCGACCTTGGTAATCCAGTGATGAAGTCCATTCCGACTTTATCCCACTTCCACTTAGGAACCTTGAGTGGTTGAAGCAATCCAGCAGGTCGCTAATATTCAGCCTTGACCCTTCGGCACACATCACACTTTGCAACATAGGTTGCAATCTCTCTCTTCATACCGTGCCACCAGAATCGTGCCTTCAAGTCTTGGTACATCTTGGTTCCTCCGGGGTGGATGGAATACGGAGTGTCGTGGGCTTCTTGCAGAATCAGCGTCTTCAGCTCGGTATTGTTTGGTACGCAGAGGCGACCTTTGTACCAAACAATCTCGTGCTCGTCTTCGGAGAATCCTGGGGCCTTGCCCAGCTTCATCTTCTTCTTGATGCCTTCGATGCTTGAGTGACCATCTTGTGCCTTCTTGATGACGTCCATCATGGTCGGTCTGACTTCCAAATGATCTAGAAATCCAGGGGTGACCAAATCCAAACTGAATTGTTCGATCTCCTTAAACAAGGCTGGTTGTCTTTCTTGAATAACGGCATTCAAAGAGCAAGCCTTCCTGCTTAAGGCATCGACCACCACGTTAGCCTTCCCAGGGTGATACTGAACACTGAGGTCATAGTCTTTGATGAGTTCCAACCATCTCCGCTGCCTCATGTTCAACTCTTTTTGGGTGAAAATATACTTCAGACTTTTGTGGTCTGTGTAAATCTCACACCGTTTCCCTAGGAGGTAATGCCGCCATGTCTTCAAGGCATGAACTACTGCCGCTAGCTCAAGATCGTGAGTAGCGTAGTTCTCCTCATGGGGTCGTAGCTGCCTGGAGAGGTATGCTATGACGCGGCCTTCTTGCATCAGAACGCTTCCCAATCCGGTTCGAGAGGCATCACAATATATCACGAACTCCTTGTGAATATCAGGTGTTGCCAGAACTGGGGCGGTGTTCAATCTCTTCTTGAGCTCTTGGAAGCTCTCTTCGCATTTTGGCGTCCACTCGAACTTCTTGTCCTTCTTGAGGAGCTGAGTCATTGGTCGTGCAATGCTAGAGAATCCTTCCACGAACTTGCGGTAATAGCCCGCCAATCCGAGGAAGCTTCTGACTTCCTTGACGGTCGTTGGAGATTGCCATTGGGTCACAGCTTCGATTTTTGCAAGATCAATAGATAATCCTTCCTCGGTCAAGACATGACCTAAGAATCCAACTTTGTGCAGCCAAAACTCACACTTGCTGAACTTGGCATACAGTTGGTGCTCACGAAGCTTGTCTAGGACCATCCTCAGATGCTGCTCATGCTCTTCCTCCGACTTCGAGAACACAAGGATGTCATCAATGAAGACAACAACGAACTTGTCCAAATATTCCATGAAGACTTTATTCATGAGATACATGAAGTAAGCTGGGGCATTGGTTAACCCAAAAGACATGACCGTGCACTCGTACAGGCCATATCTGGTTACGAATGCCGTCTTCAGAATATCTTGGGGTCTGATCTTCAGCTGGTAATACCCAGATCTGAGGTCGATCTTGGAGAATACCTTGGCCCCGCTGAGTTGATCAAACAGATCTTCGATCTTGGGAAGTGGGTACTTGTTCTTGATTCTAACTTCATTGAGGGAACGATAGTCAATGCATAAGCGAATGGTACCGTCCCTCTTTGCCACAAACAGAACAGGAGATCCCCAAGGGGAGGCACTCGAGTGGATAAATCCTTTCCTTAGCTGCTCTTCTAGCTGCTTCTTCAACTCGGCTAGTTCTTCCGTTCCCATTCTATAAGGCTTCTTATAGATGGGTCCTGCTCCGGGCACGAGCTCGATGATGAACTCAATGTCACGGTCAGGGGGCATTCCCAGTAGTTCATCCGGAAAGACATCAGGATACTCACGTACCACCGGTACTTGATCTAGCCCAACTTCAGACAGATAGTTGACTTTAGCGGCTTGAGCGGAAGAGGAGTTGGGGGCAAACTTGACTTCTACTCCTTGGTCATTGGTCACAGTGACTGTCCGATTGGCACAGTCTAACAAGCCTTGGTGCTTACTGAGCCAATCCATCCCTAAGATCACATCCAAGCCTTGCGATCTCAGGATGATAAGGTCTGCTAGGAAGTCTACACCGTTAATGGTAATACCGACTCCTTTACAGCCTATCTTGGCTCTCATCTCGGCTCCGGGGGTTTGTACCACCATAGGGTTATTCAGGGGTGTAGGGGTCATGCCACTTTTTAATGCAAATCTTTGAGTGACAAATGAATGCGTTGCTCCAGAATCAAACAAGACAGTTGCAGGTGCTGAGTTGACAAGGAACGTACCCAGCACGACGTCCGGGTCTTCCTGGGCTTCTTCAGCAGTGACGTGATTCACACGCCCCTTCCCATAGTTCGGTGGATTGCGAGGAGCTGAGTTCCTTGGTGGCATTCCACGGCCTTGTCCCTGGTTCTGCGCATTGGGGCGCGGGGCATCAGGCTTTTTGTTGGGGCACACCCTTGAGATGTGTCCGGGCTGACCACATCCAAAGCAAGTGACTTGGTTTGGGTTGATCTTGTTGCCACCACTGGTATTGGGGTTGAAAGCTGGCCTGGGGTTGGCATACTGCTGAGGCTGAGGATTGGCACGAGGTACAAGAGCTCTTGGCTGCTGATAGGTTGGCTTGGCCGGGGCTGACTGCCACGGGCGAGGCTTCTGGTTGCTGGAACTTCCCTTACTGACCAACTTGCGCTTGCGAGTGTCTTCCAAAGCACGCCGCTTGTCTTCAAGCATAAGTGCCTTGTTCACCAGGTCAGGGAAAGACGGGCAGTCGCACACGACAAGCGAGTATTGCAGAGTCTGATTGAGGCCTTCCATGAAGCGCTCCCTTTTGGCAGCATCAGTGCTGACATCTTCAGGGGCATACCTTGACAGAACACTGAACTTCTGCATGTACTCCTTGACAGTGCCACTTCCTTGCTTCAGGGCTCGGAACTCACGCTTTTTGATAGCCATGATTCCGGAAGGAATGTGGGCCTTGCGGAATTCTGCCTTGAAGTTAACCCAAGTGATGTCTTGTTCAGCATGCATGACCTTGAATCCATCCCACCAAGCTCTAGCAGTCCCCCCGAGGCAGTGGGCTGCATAAGCCACCTTCTCGCGGTCTTCGGTGCATCCGACTAGTTCCAGGATTTCCTCAATGGAACGGACCCAGTCGTCTGCATCTAGGGGTTCTGCAGTCTCGATGAAGGTTGGCGGTGCATGCTTCTTGAACTCTGCCAACGTGGAACGTCCATTGCCATTCCCCGCCGGCTGGCGGTTGTTGGTGACAGCTTGAGCAATCAGCTGGAGAGCTGCAGTGTTGGATTGGCGTTCCTCTCGGAAAGCTTGGAGAAGCTGAGCCATGTCCATGCTTGGAGGAGGCGGTGGTGGAGCTTGGTCGTTGGTTTGGTCGTGGCCTGCCTCTGGCTGAGAGGATGCTCCGGCTTCAGGCTGCTGGGTAGAGGTACCAGTACGAGTTACAACAGGCATCCTGTTGGAGCGGTAAAAGGTCTCATGACTCGGAAGAGGGAAAGCAAGATAGATGGGTGCCTAGTAAGGGGGTGGGTGTGACACTAAATCAAATCATGCAAGGGCCAAGAGGCCAAAACACATTCATTAAAAATCTAAATGGGTGATGTAGTCGTTTACACATTCCCGAAGGAAGAATACGACATACATCCAGACACAACAAAAGCAAACACTAGATGGTTTCATATGAACCATACAAGGAGTCGACTGCGCATAGGGGTTACACGACCTATCCTACCGTAGGGGTTACAACTGGCATATCCGAGTAGCGAATAATGCCTAAGTGGCGGAATGCTCGGTCGCGTATTCCGGCTCTTCTGGGTCTTCCTCCTTGTCTTCATCTGTCTGGGCCCCCTTGTCACTTGAGGGTGTGGGGGAGTGGAGGAGTTGGATACGACGGTGCTTCGTCGGTGGTGCAGGGAAAAGCTTGCGATATTCCCTTGCTGTCATCCGGCGTCGCCGAGGTGGTTCTTCACCCTTGGAAGACACATCCTCGGAGGGCCTTCCGCCTCGATATGCGATAGCGGACTGTCCAGATGGTGCTCCTTCCTTCTTGATCCTATTTGCCTTCTCTTGAGCTCGAAGAAGAAGTGCCTTGGTCTTGCGAAGTTCTTCTCAAAGCTTCATTGATTCCGAGGCCAAGTCTTGTGCCAAACTGTCGGCACATAGACTGAAGTAGGTTTGGAATCGAAGCGAGAGTCCTTCCTTCAGTGGAGGGGCTAGTGCGCTGCTTTCTTCGTCACCTTCCTTCCGGTAAGGTAAGAAGCGAGTTGTCATCTTGGCTGCCATCTCCGGAAGAAGCTCGCGGAGACGGGTTAATGCCTTGAGTGCAGCAGCCTCGACAGCGAGTGGTAGTGTTACCATCTGGGGTCCCTCGAAGAACCAACTTGTGGGAGGATCGTTTGCCTTCACGATCACTTCCACATGGTACTCCACCTCAGTGTCGCTCACCCAATGCTCAAGGTAGGTGAGGATGGGTGCTCGGTGGAACTGACACTCCTGGAGGCTATCCTCGAGAAGTAAGGGAAACCCAGTGGTCAGGTGCTCTTTGGGTACAGCGGCCATCTACAAAGGTGGAATAGGAGGGGTTAATAAGCTGATGAAATCTCAGGTTTAGAAAAGAAGAGAGGTTCAGAAGGTTTTTGAAAAAGGGTCTCATCTAACTAACACCCATGCTAACTAAGGCTTCCTACAGTCAGGATGGCTCTGATACCAGCTCTGTGGGGACCCTGACTTAGAAGTCGAGATCAACGAATGCACGTGTACAGTGATCCCAGAGATCAATGCTCACTGAACACACAGAAACTGAAATAACAAGAGTCTTACATCCATACAAATAGTCTTACACGAATTAAGGCCATTATGGCCAAGTCTTACATAGATAGAGCCTCACGGGCTGAATAGGAAATAACTCAAATAGCGGAAGTCTTCGATAACGGGTAGAACCCATGCCATCTGCCTTAACCCTACAGGCATTCTGACTGGGATAGCGTCCTAGTTCGCATGTTCGTCTCCAAAGAACTCTACCTCATATTCCTGTTCTTCCATGCCTGACCAATTAAATAACCAGTGGCAAGCCAATGAGTACTTTGAATGTACTCGCAAGCAACCCATGATGTGGTTCAAAGTAACAGTGCAATTGAATAATAATGATCAATCTAGCAAGCTAGAACAAATATTCTACCATCAAGTTAATGCATCAATAATCTCGCGTAACCTCGAAGGCAGGTTACCGATATCAACATGAATATGATTCAACTCATCGAGTCAAGTCACCACCTTGACTCACATACACACGCATGGTTTCACAAACATTGGACGTAGCCCAAGAGCAGTTACCCAACTGTCCATGACCGTGGACACGGCTATTCGAATAGTTTGACACTCTGCAGAGGTTGTACACTTTACCCACAAGATCCGGGGAACTTCCGTGTCATCCATGACCCGCGGTACCTCAAGTACCCGGGGTAAGCACCCGGTCATTATCTTTCCTTAGACGACACTAACATAGAGTCCACTCGTTGGTACACGGCCCTCGGGTACAAACAATAGATCACGGGACTTGCCCTAATTTCAATGTCACGCGTACCCGAAGGGACCAACGGTGTGTCTGGTGCCTTGTAAAAACAGTCATGGCCGTCTATCCAAGCACGACCCTGTCCCAGGAAAGACCTCAAGTCTTCCCGTCACTAGTAATGCGGGCACCATGCTAGTATCGACCTAAGTAATTAATAAAGCCCCGTCCCATAAGGGGTAGTGTGGTTGCACATGTATGGTTGGAATAACGGTCGCAACATAAACCAATCCGTTTGAAAAACACACACACTTGCCTTGGTACACCACTTCGTCATCAAGTGGTCACCCAACTCATCATCATCATCTCCCTCGGGCATGAATGGCACCCGACGGGGTTTTATGCAAAGACCTCAACCATGAAGGTTCATGTCACACATGCATCTCTAATCATAACCACTAACCATATGCAAGTCATCTAGCATATAGCAAGATCAAGATCATGGCATGCATCATATGGTGGAATCAGCTAGGTCACTATCGTAACCCTAACATCATGCATCGGAAACAAACGGGTTCCGAAGAACAAGTGTATCATGGTCAAAGGGCTGCTTGCCTGGATTGGCTTGGTCTTCAAAGTCTTCAAATCCTTCTCCTTCTTCTTCCACAGCAACTTCGTCAAATACGGGATCTATACGTCGCATAATAACCACGGGAAAATAAGAATACAAACAAAACAGAAAAATCAAAGTGCTCAGAAAAATGTCAACTCATTTTTGTAAAATACTAGAGGTATTTCTAAGGTGGGAAAAAATCTTAGTTGGAGTTTTGGAGTAACAGAATGGAATCTACTGATTTTTGAACAGGAGTATTACTGCCCAAATTTGAATTTAAATTTGAACAGTACAGCAAAGTTTCATGGATTTGAATGAAAGTGGTACCATTAAATAGGTTGGAATATTACAAGATTTTAGGAGTTGGAATTATTTAATTTGGACCATTATTCTTTTCTGTAGAAATGTTTAAAACATTTACAGAAAAGAAAAAGAAAAATGTGACCTGTGCACTGGGCCAGAGGAGGCCACAGTGCACGGCCGAGGCGGTCCAGCCCAGCCGCACGGGAGCCTGCGCGCGCACGTCAGGTTTTTAAACCTGACGGGCGGGGGCCGTGGGTCAGTGATAGAGAGGAGGGGGAGAGAGGTGTGGGGATGACAGGCGGGGCCCGCCTGTCATCTCCAACCTTGCGGCCACGGCGATGGCGAGCTCACCGGCGAGGTTCCCGGCCACGGCGACGGCAACGGAGGGCAGGGATGGAATCAGCGTCGTGTCGCGGATGCAGGGGTGGTGGTGCGGCACGGCGGGGAGGTCTGGTTCACCGGCGGCGAGGTGGGACGGCGGAAGCTCGTCGGAGGGTCGTGGTTCTGGTCGTTTCCGACTACCACAGAGAGGGGAAACAAGGGGGAAATGGTCAGTGTGGCTCGGTGGTTCTAGATCGGGCAAGAAGAAGAGCGGGGAAGGCTCATACTGCGGGATCACCGGTGGCCCGACGCGGCGGAGCTCCGGTCGATCCCGAGCACTGGGACGTCCTGGGGAGGAGTGGGTGGTGCTGGGAGGCTCAGTGGAGTGAAGTGGAGCTGCTGATGCTGTTGGAGAGGCTCGGGAGGGGCTATATATAGGAGTTCGACGGAGGCCCGTGGTCCAGTGCGCCGGCGAGCTCTGGCTCGAGGCTACAGCGCACGGGAGGCCAAGGGAGTGAGTCCGTGGAGTTCCTGGACGATCTCCACGTCCAGTAGAAGTGAGAGGAGGAGCGGAGGAGCGTCTGGAGCGCGCGCGCGTGTGAAGCAGCAGAGTGGGGCGGCCAGCACGCGTGCGACGACGACCACTGGAGGGCGCAGGAGGAGGGGGGACAGCGCCGGGGAGGTTGCGGACGTCGAGAGGCCTCGACTGGCGCGAGGGGGAGGCCCGAGGCTGTCGGGGTCAGCGATTGGCCGGAGCCACAGTGCTTGTGTGCACTGTTGCATGCTCCAGAGCGCGCGTTTGGCTGGCATCGCCGCTCTCTCGCCGTCCTGGTCAAAACTAGCGTGTCCAGCAGCGTCTAGAAGGTCAGGGGGAAGTAAAGAATTGGCCTGAGGCCTTGGATGCCCTAGAGATGCTGAGAGAGAGTGAAGATGCTGGTGAAATGGTGAGAACCTGCTGTCCAGCAAGGTAAAACAGGGTTCTTACCCCTCAATCATAGAGCTGGGGTGCTGGGGAAGTTACTGGAGGTAGCTAGTAACTCAATGATCATGTGGTAAAAAGTACAGGCCATGGAGAAGAGTCAAAGTGATCAAGTTGGAGGTTTTAGTAAAAAGCCAGAAGGTGTTTGATCAGTGTTTGGTCAAGTAAATGACCCCACTTGATATGGCACTTAACAGGGTTGAAGGACATGAGAAAATAGGGTGCTTCACCAAGTTTGGGCCCATTTGAAGAAACTAGCCAATGTAACTTTGGTGAACCCTAGAAATCAACAGAAACAGTTTCATCTTGATTGAGTCAAGCTAATCATCTCCCCTTGATGCACCACTTGGTGTAGCATCATCATTTGGGGTATTGATCATGCCCACAAAGTTTGAAGCTCCAGATAAAAAGTTGGTAATGTAAAGTTGTTCAAATTTGCATTTGAACAGAAAGGGTTTTGAGGTGATCAGATCAAGTTGCTCTATTCCAATTCTTGTGCCATTTGGTCTAGATGCCTTATTAGGTCATTCTAGCATGTGCACCAAGTTTGAGAGCATTTGGACAAGTTTGGCAATGTAAAGTTGCTTAAACTTCAAATATGGACAGAATGGTTATGAAGGGGTTTGAGGATGTTTTCTTGCTTCCCAAGGCATGGGACTTGGCAAGATCATCAAATATGTCATATATGACATGATAGAATTTCCCTGGAATTTTTGGAGAAAATTTCCTTTGTAAATATTTCAAAAGCTTGAAATATCCAGAAAGGGTTTTAGAGGGTTTAGCCCATTATTATGAACATGACCAAGTGTTGAAACTCTTATATATGGACAATATATGTCCTCTGAGTCTCTCTGAATTTTGGCAAATATTTTTGAAATAGTTAAATAATTTTCCCCTATTAAAGACCATTTTTGGCCTTAAGAAAAAGCTTTTAAATAAAATAGGAAAATAACTTTTAAAATTATACCTTTGTGGTTTCTGGGAGTCCTATGACTACTAGGTCTCAAATAAACCTTTTGAAATAATTTTCTCACCCTAAATCAAGTACTTGCAGTGCAAATCTCAATTCAGGGTTTTTTGGAAAACTTAATTTATAAAATACTTTTTGGCCAAATTAATTTTGTAGGAAAATACTATACTGTTATATAACACTTGGCATGATCATTGGGCGGAAGTTTTGGGTATGGAGATGAAATCTACAAGAGGTCATAGTTGACTTTAATGAGCACATGAAAAGCACATGAAGAAAACTCAATTCCAAATAAAAGCCAAATGATGCTAAAAAAATTTGCTGGTCCAAATTTTCATGCTTCAAAGGTACAAATAACATGTTACAAAATGCAGGGTGTGACAATAAATATGAAGAAATGGCTCATTATTTGGTGGGGCACAGAAAGTATTAATAAAAATGTTCCAAAACTAAGTTTGGATATGACAAGCACCTAGGTATTTGAAGCACTGCATTTGGATCAAAATTGAGCCCTCTGTGATTTTTCTAAAGTTCATCACAGAAATAAAATAATGACACTTTGATAATATTTGTGAAGGAAAAGTTTCTAAAAAAATATGCATGTTGCACCATGTGATAGAGCATGATTTATGGAGCCAGAAGAAATTTGAATCATCAAGTTTGGACACTATTTGAATATTTGGATGATTTTTGAAGCTGTCTGGTAAAAGAAAAAAGGATAGGGAGAAGGGTTTTACCCTTATACAGCGTGCTGGGCGGGAGATAGCAGTGGGCCGGCCCAGCGGCTCGGGTGCGCGGGCAACGGGGGCGACGTCGAAGGCGCCCTCGCGTACTGCGCCTTCACTGCGGGGACGCGGAATGAGGCGAACCCGCCTCCACTTGCCAGCGTGGCCTGGTGGCTGGGCCACTTACGAGCAGGGCCCGCCTGCAGGTTCGCCTTCCTCCTCCCGCTCGAACAGAGGCGGGGCAGGGGAGGTAGGGCCGAGCGTTCGCCGGCGCGGCCCCGTCGACTCAGGCCGTCTCCGGCGACGCCCTGGCCACCGGAATTACCAGCGCGGAGAGGCGCACCCAGCCATGGGTGACACGCCTTCCGGGAAGGACCAGATCGAGCAGGGGTCCAACCATGGCGGAGAAGGGCTTCGGCCACCTTGGGCTTCGAGCGCACGGCATCCCGGGGAGGATTGGCGGAGGTGGGGAGCTTCCTGGTGGTCGTGCGATGGCACCGGAGTGGCTAGGAGGGAGAGAGGGGCTCGGGGTTGCTCGAATTCGAGCGGCGGCCGTCGGCGAGGCTCCGGCCACGGAGGTGCACTGAGGGCGCGGGAAGAGGTGAGGGTTGGTCCCGGGGGTTGCTGGGAAGGAGAGAGAGCGAAGGGGCTCCAGAGGAGGGTCTGGAACGGCCTTATATAGCCGTCCCACAGCTCACCGTGGACGCGGCGCATGAGTGGCCGTGGCAACGGCTCGGGAGGCCAAGAGAGAGGGTGGGGAGCTGTCTACGGCGTTCGTGGGACTTGAGTAGGGCGCCAGGAAGAGAGAGGAGGAGCGGGGAGCGTCGGGACAGCGCGCGCGTGTGAGCTCGCTCACTGGAGCTCGCGGTCGTCCAGAGCGCGTGCGAGAGGAGCAGCAGGAGGGAGAAGGAGGAAGGGGCCGATAGCGCTACATGACACGGACGTTGAGGTGACCTCGGGGGACACGAGGAGGAGGCCCGAGGTGGTCGGGGGCTCTTGATTGGGCGAGGCTACAATGCGCCAGGGCACTGTAGCGCGCTCCAGAGCGCGAACTCTGCATGCCATGGCATAAACAAACTGCCATTGTGTGTCCCCTTATGTCCAGCAGTGCTAGGGGTTAGTAAAAAATTGCCCAGACGGCCTGGGATGCCCTGGAGGCCACTGGAGTGAGGAGGGAGGTGAAAGAGGAGAAGAAAGCTGCTGTCCAGAAGTGTAAAAATGGGGTTTTCACCCCTCAATCATTGAGCTGTGGACATGGGGAAGTTACTGGAGGTAGAAGATGATCAGGTTTACCTGTGGTAAGAATTTGAGGTAAAGGGGAATAGTAAAAGGGGTCAAAACAATGGTTTTGGTAATTTGGCAGAAGGTGTTTGATCATGTTTTGGGAAAGCAAATGACTTCCAATTTACATGGGACTTAACAGTATGGAATGTCACATACTTTTAGGCCCTTCCACCAAATTTGAGCTCATTTGGGCAAAGTTGCCAATGCAACTCTTGTAAACCCTAGAAATCAACAGAAATGGATCCTCCAAGATTAAGTTAAGCAAATCATCTCCCCTTGATGCACCACTTGGTGTAGTGTCATCATTTGGGGTTGTGATCATGCCCACAAAGTTTGAAGCCCCGGGTAAAAAGTTGGTAATGTAAAGTTGTTCAAATTTGGATCTGGTCGGAAAGGGTTTCGGGGCACTTAGATCAAGTTATCCTTCTCCAAAACTTGTGCCATTTGGCATAGATGCATAATTACATCATTTTAGCATGTGCACCAAGTTTGAGAGCATTTGGACAAGTTTGTCAATGTAGAGTTGCTCAAACTTCAATATGGACAGAAATGGTTTTGAGGGGATCAGATGATGTTTCCTTGATCTTCAAGGCATGAGGCTTTGTAAGATCATTAAATATGTCATATTTAACATGATAGAATTTCCCTGGAAATTTTGGAGAATATTCCCTTTGTAAATATTTCAAAAGCTTGAAATATCCAGAAAGGTTTATTGAAGGATTTGTCCAATATTTTGAACATGACCATGTGTTGAAACTCTTATATATGGACAATATATGTCCTATGAGTCTCCCTGAATTTTGGCAAATATTTTTGAAATAGTTAAATAATTTTTCCCTATTAAAGACCATTTCTGGCCTTAAGAAAAAGCTTTTAAATAAAATATAAAAATAACTTTTAAATTTATAATTTTGTAGTTTATGGGAGTCCTATACCTAGTAGGGTTCAAATATTCTTTTTGAAAGATTTTTCACACTCTAATTAAGGTACTTGTAGTGCAAACCTCAATTCAGGGGTTTTTGGAAAACTAATTTTAGAAAATACTATTTGGCCAAAATAATTTTATAAGAAATTACTATACTGGTCTATACACATGGCATGATCATTGGGAAAAGGTTTTGGATCAAGGAGATGAAGTATAAGAGTTGGAGGATTTATTTGATTTTTAGAGCACTAGCAAACAACACACAGAAAATCAATCAAGCAAAGCCAAAAACACTCAAAAGTTTTTTGTAAATCCACATTTTTGGCATGATAATTAGCTTAAGCAATGTGGCATAAAAATCAGGGTGTGACAGACCTACCCCCCTTACAAGAATCTCGTCCCCGAGATTCCCAGACTAGGCGTGGAAAGGAATACGGAGTCTTGGATACGGGGTAGTCTTCACTTCTCTTGTTGGTTCTGCTTCCGAGTGGTGCTCCATGGAATCTTGAAGTACTTGGTGGTGTGGCTTCTTGCTTGTTGCCCTCTTGACGCAGGTTGCTGAGGGGTCTCTTGTATGGGTTAGGTTGAGCTGGATGTCAAAGGCTCGATGATGTCCTTGCGGGGGCCGGGCTAGTTAAGAAGTAAGAAGCACTTCCAGAGTGGTGACTCGTGGAATATTTGGTGCGCGGAGGGTAACTCAGGTGGTAAATCTAGCTGGGAGCCGTCTACTATTTGTCTTGCAGCGGCCTTGAAGAAAGGTCGATAAATCTTGGTGTGAGCGTTCCTTCGACACGGAAATGCTCGGTTCCTTCGAGAGGAGTGGTTTGCAGATACGCCCGATCTTGGATGCAGGAGTTCACTTCTTGATGACGGTGGTCGGTGTAGTTCTTCCTTCTTGACAGGGCGGTCTTCAAATATCTTCTATCCAGCTGTCTGTCTCTTCTTTTGTCTTCGGGCAAACAAGTAGGCCATCAAATAACGATGTTACCCAACTTGTCCAATTACTCCATGAGGTCTATGGGGTACGCAAGGTAGGCTGGGGTATTGGTGGTGGTCTCCGTTGAGTATTTGCAGAGGCCTTCCTGACTTAGATCCAAGGCCCGTGGTCGGGATCTGACCAGGTTGTGGCTTGGTGAGGCTTAAGGGTTTCAAGGATTCTAGTGAGTGAGTGAATGTTTATTATCTTATCCTTAAGCACGGTTTCTGAGATGCCAATAGCTCTATCTAGTACTCCGAACGAAAAAGCATCTTCTCGCATAGACCAACTTCAATCACCACTCATGCTATATATATCCTCATGACTCCCAAAAGGCGGTCTAACAAAATTGTACTTGTCTATGATTCCCAAATCCATATGTATGTCTACTCCTAAAATCCATGGGTAGATCATACATGCTGCTAAGCTTAAATTAAACTCCACAATCCAAGCACACAACCTATTCTTGCAAGGCTCACGATATTGCATCTCCATTCTAAGGAAACACGTCATATGCCACTCCAAGACTTTGTTTCCTTTCTATAGATCAACTCCAATTGCCCGGTAATTCCATCAATCACCACATAATCCAACAATTCTACAAATCCGATGTCTATGGTCTTCCGCAAGATGTCAAGTCCCTATAATACCCAAATACTTGAAAGGACTATGCATTACGATAGTAAGTCCACCAAATTCCCATCATCCGGGTCAAGTAAACTCCAAGGTCATGATTATATAGATCCCTAAACCAACTCCGACAAATAATCCAATCTCTTAGTTTATTGCCCACCGAGAAGCATGATATCATGATCAGGATCATCGGTCTAAATCCAATTTACTCCAAACCATGCAGACATATCCAGCATCTACACCCAACTAGAATCACCTACATGCTTCCCCAAAGTCATGATCCCACCAATATGAAATCTCACAATCCACCAAGGTCTCAGATAATTCCTCTAAGTCACTGATATAAAGTCACCAAGTCATCTGTCTTATATCCTCAAATGGGTCTATCTATGGCATCGTTAGTTCTTGTGCTATATTAGGATGAAAATGTGCTCACTCACTGTGTCCACTAGTTCCATTATGAACCCAATGTTGTGCAAGGTTGCAGAGGCTTAACTGGTTCTCTTGCAATTCTATGGGTTAAGCACATGGTTAAGGGTTCGTGTTGGAGTGTCTCGTGAAGTCTCAAAGGGTCTAGGAATGGGTTACTAGTCTGGAGGGTTAAACATAATTCTACGGGGTTGCACTTGGTCGTGGAGGTCGTGGCAGGAGTCTTCGGTACCAGTTGGTTGCCGAGGTAGAATCCTTGGTGCATCTTGTCTTGCAGGTCTTCAGTTGGGGAGAGGGAAGAGAGGGAAAAAGTAGCGTAGAGGAGGGGAATGCCTAAAGGGGGTTCTATAGTGCAGGTGCAACAAACAGGTGCAAAAAGGCCGAAACAAAAGAAACAAGGCAAGGAAGGTGATATAGCCATGCACTTGTTGCCTGGGGCAAAAGTGCAACTTATATCAAAACACAAACAAATAAAAGCAAGCAACACACAATCATGGTTCTATTCGAACCATCAAACGGACTCGACTACGCATAGGGGGTACACGACTCATCCTACCCTAGGGGTTCTCGGACTCAGTGTCGTGACTTGTGCCTCGTGCAGTCTCCTGAGTTTTCCTCCGGTGTTGCTATGTCCCTTGTAGTTGTTTGATAAACGATCCGGGTTGAGCCTGAAGAATCTTCAACAACTTCTCGCCTGATGAGGTTATGTGGTGAAGGTGCCTCCTTGTAGCTGGCGTTGACTTGGTCTTCTCTTGTCTCTTTAATCATGACGACCCCTTGTGCCTTCTGGGACGTCGAGGGTACCAGGTAGGAAATCCGTATGCAATGACAATAACAAGTCATAATAGAGGTCCAACATGTCGGTTTCGTTGGTGACAACATCGACACCAAGAGCGGGGGACGAAGAGAACCGTTTTCCTGCTCACTATAGTGAGGCGGACCAAATGGCGAGGTTCTCATCCACCGGTGGTTGCCGATACAACAACGGTAGTGACAAGGTTACTCTATTAGCGAGGTATATTATGGTCTTGCATAACCCATACCCTGGTCATCATAGGCCAACGTTGCATCATGTTGGGGCACTGTCAAGGGTGTCCCCATCTTCTGGGTCTTCATGTCCTCATTCCTCGAGGATGGATTTTCTGTTGGTAGCGTCTTGTCGTGGTGTCGCCACTCTTGCGTGCAGAAGTGGTGGGTGAGTGTTTGGCAAGGTGCACTCCACGAGGATTACAGAAAATCCAGTGGTCTCGGGCATAAGGGTTCTAGCGACCAACAGTTTTGAAGGGGAAGAGGTTAGGTTTAGCCTAGCTTTCGAAAAACTGAGAAGGGAAGAGAAGTATAGATAGTTTTGAAAACTAGTAATAGTTTTGGAAATAGTCTTATCCTAACTAATGACCATGCTAACTAAGGCTTCCTACAGTCAGGACGGCTCTGATACCAGCTCTGTGGGGACCCCGACTCATAAGTCGAGATCACCGAATGCACGTGTACAGTGATCCCAGAGATCAATGCTCACTGAACACACAGAAGCTGAATAACAAGAGTCTTACATCCATACATACCGTATTACACAAATACGACCATTAAGGTCAAGTCTTGAGTATATCATCGCAGCGGAAATCTTCAATATCAACTTGGACCCATGCCATCTGGCTTAACCCTACAGGCATTCTGACTGGGAAGCGTCCTAGCTCGCATGCACGTCACCAAGGAATCTTCATCATATCATGTTCTCTCATGCCTGGCCAATAAAATAACCAGTGGCAAGCCAATGAGTACTTTGAATGTACTCACAAGCAACCCATGATTTGGTTCAAGGTAACAATGCAATTTTACAACAATGAGCAATCTAGCCACGAGCTAGAATAAATATTCCACCATCAAGTATATGCATCAATAAACTCAGGTAACCTCGAAGACAGGTTACCAATATCAACATGGATAGGATTCAACTCAACGAGTCAAGTAACCACCTTGACTCATCACACACGTACTTTCACCGATGTAGTAAAACTCTGGACATAGTTTAAGTAGCACCACCCAACTGTCCATGACCGTGGACACGGCTATTCGAATAGTTTTACACTCTACAGAGGTTGCGCACTTTACCCACAAGATCTGGGAAGCTTTCGTGTCACCCACGATCCCGCAGTACCTCAAGTACTCGGGGGAAGCACCCGGTCATTATCTTTCCTTAGACGACACTAACATAGGGTCCACTCGTTGGTACACAGCCCTTGAGTACAAACAATAGATCATGGAACTTGCCCTAATTTCAATGTCACACGTACCCGAAGGGACCAACGGTGTGTCCGGTGCCCTGTAAAAACAGTCATGGTCGTCTATCCAAGCACGACCCCGTCCCGAGAAAGACCTCAAGTCTTCCCGTCACTAGTAATGCGGGCACCATGCTAGTATCGGCCTAAGTAATCAATAAAGCCCCGTCCCATAAGGGGTAGAGTAGTTGCACATGTTTGGTTGGGACGGTAGTCACACATAAATCTAATCCATCATTTCACCCATGCACAAGATCTTTACCGGCACATCACTTCTTCCTCAAGTGATGACCCAACTCAATATCACCCTCGGGCATTAGGGGCACCCGATGGTTTTTTTTGAAAAGAATGCATCCACGAAGGTTTCATGGCGCAACATGCATTACTAAGCATCACTACTAACCATTAGCATTTCATCTAGCACATAGCAAGATCATGAGTGAAACATGCATCATGTGGTGGTTCTTAACTAGGTCACCACCATAACTCGTATCATCATGCATTCGGAAACAAATGGGTTCCGAAGAATACAAGTGTATCATGGTCAAAGGGCTGCTTGCCTTGTCCTTCCGAGTCTTCAAACCTTCTGGTCCATCTCCGAGTACTCCATTTATTTCGTCAACTAACGATGGAAACAATCATAATAAGCAACACAATCAAAGCAAAAATAAAAGTGCTCTAAAAATAGGAGTTGGACTTTTCTAGGATACCTCTGGTCATATGAAAAATAACCAAGGTGGTTTCATTGGGGTATGATCAATGGATGGGTTGGCATATTTCAATATGATGGAATCAAGGGTTTTATGGATTTGAAAGAAGTGTACAGAAATATATTTTTGAACAATGAGCAAAGGCACCTATCCATCAAGTCATGATTTTAGAAGCATCTAGGAGTTGGTTCCACTGGATTTGGAATTCAAATGAATTTCCTAGGATTTTGCAAAGTTGATAAATATGAAGAAATGGCTCATTATTTGGTGGGGCATAGAAAGTATTAATAAAAATGTTCCAAAACTAAGTTTGGATATGACAAGCACCTAGGAATTTGAACCACTGCATTTGGATCAAAATTGAGCCCTCTGTGATTTTTCTAAAGTTCATCACAAAAATAAAATAATGACACTTTGATAATATTTGTGAAGGAAAAGTTTCTGGAAAAATGTGCATGTTGCACCATGTGATAGAGCATGATTTATGGAGCTAGAAGAAATTGGAATCATCAAGTTTGGACACTATTTGAATATTTGGATGATTTTTGAAGCTGTCTGGGAAAAGAAAAAAGGATAGGGAGAAGGGTTTTACCCTTATACATCGTGTTGGGCGGGAGATAGCAGTGGGCCGGCCCAGCGGCTCGGGTGCGCGGGCAACGGGGGCTACGTCGAAGGCGCCCTCGTGTACTGCGCCTTCACTGCGGGGACACGGAATCAGGCGAACCCGCCTCCACTTGCCAGCGTGGCCTGGTGGCTGGGCCACTTACGAGCGGGGCCCGCCTGCAGGTTCGCCTTCCTCCTCCCGCTCGAACAGAGGCGAGGCAGGGGAGGCAGGGCCGAGCGTTCGCCGGCGCGGCCTCGTCAACTCAGGCCGTCTCCGGCGACGCCCTCGCCACAGGAATGACCAGCGCGGAGAGGCGCACCCAGCCATGGGTGACACGCCTGCCGGGAAGGACCAGATCGAGCAGGGGTCCAACCATGGCGGAGAAGGGCTTCGGCCACCTTGGGCTTCGAGCGCACGGCATCCCGGGGAGGATTGGCGGAGGTGGGGAGCTTCCTGGTGGTCGTGCGATGGCACCGGAGTGGCTAGGAGGGAGAGAGGGGCTCGGGGTTGCTCGAATTCGAGCGGCGGCCGTCGGCGAGGCTTCGGCCACGGAGGTGCACTGAGGGCGCGGGAAGAGGTGAGGGTTGGTCCCGGGGGTTGCTGGGAAGGAGAGAGAGCGAAGGGGCTCCAGAGGAGGGTCTGGAACGGCCTTATATAGCCGTCCCACAGCTCACCGTGGACGCGGCGCATGAGTGGCCGTGGCAACGGCTCGGGAGGCGAGGAGAGATGGTGGGGAGCTGTCTACGTCATTCGTGGGACTTGAGTAGGGCGCCAGGAAGAGAGAGGAGGAGCGGGGAGCGTCGGGACAGCGCGCGCGTGTGAGCTCGCTCACTGGAGCTCGCGGTCGGCCAGAGCGCGTGCGAGAGGAGCAGCAGGAGGGAGAAGGAGGAAGGGGCCGACAGCGCTGTGTGACAAGGACGTCGAGGTGACTTCGGGGGACACGAGGAGGAGGCCCGAGGTGGTCGGGGGCTCCTGATTCGGCGAGGCTATAGTGCGCCAGGGCACTGTAGCGTGCTCCAGAGCGCGAACTCTGCAGGCCATGGCATAAACAAAGTGCCATTGCGTGTCCCCTTATGTCCAGCAGTGCTAGGGGTTAGTAAACAATTGCCCAGACGGCCTGGGATGCCCTGGAGGCCACTGGAGTGAGGAGGGAGGTGAAAGAGGAGAAGAAAGTTGTTGTCCAGAAGTGTAAAAATGGGGTTTTCACCCCTCAATCATTGAGCTGTGGACATGGGGAAGTTACTGGAGGTAGAAGATGATCAGGTTTACCTGTGGTAAGAATTTGAGGTAAAGGGGAATAGTAAAAGGGGTCAAAACAATGGTTTTGGTAATTTGGCAGAAGGTGTTTGATCATGTTTTGGGAAAGCAAATGACTTCCAAATAACATGGGACTTAACAGGATGGAATGTCACATACTTTTAGGCCCTTCCACCAAATTTGAGCTCATTTGGGCAAAGTTGCCAATGCAACTCTTGTAAACCCTAGAAATCAATAGAAATGGATCCTTCAAGATTAAGTTAAGCAAATCATCTCCCCTTGATGCACCACTTGGTGTAGTGTCGTCATTTGGGGTTGTGATCATGCCCACAAAGTTTGAAGCCCCAGGTAAAAAGTTGGTAATGTAAAGTTGTTCAAATTTGGATCTGGTCAGAAAGGGTTTTGGGGCACTTAGATCAAGTTTTCCTTCTCCAAAACTTGTGCCATTTGGCATAGATGCATAATTACATCATTTTAGCATGTTCACCAAGTTTGAGAGCATTTGGACAAGTTTGGCAATGTAAAGTTGCTCAAACTTCAATATGGACAGAAATGGTTTTGAGGGGATCAGATGATGTTTCCTTGATCTTCAAGGCATGAGGCTTTGTAAGATCATCAAATATGTCATATTTGACATGATAGAATTTCCCTGGAAATTTTGGAGAATATTCCCTTTGTAAATATTTCAAAAGCTTGAAATATCCAGAAAGGGTTATTGAAGGATTTGTCCAATATTTTGAACATGACCATGTGTTGAAACTCTTATATATGGATAATATATGTCCTATGAGTCTCCCTGAATTTTGGCAAATATTTTTGAAATAGTTAAATAATTTTTCCCTATTAAAGACCATTTCTGGCCTTAATAAAAAGCTTTTAAATAAAATATAAAAATAACTTTTAAAATTATAATTTTGTGGTTTATGGGAGTTCTATACCTAGTAGGGTTCAAATATTCTTTTTGAAAGATTTGTCACGCCCTAATTAAGGTACTTGTAGTGCAAACCTCAATTCAGGGGTTTTTGGAAAACTAATTTTAGAAAATACTATTTGGCCAAAATATTTTTATAAGAAATTACTATACTGGTCTATACACATGGCATGATCATTGGGAAAAGGTTTTGGATCAAGGAGATGAAGTATAAGAGTTGGAGGATTTATTTGATTTTTAGAGCACTAGCAAACAACACACAGAAAATCAATCAAGCAAAGCCAAAAACACTCAAAAGTTTTTTGTAAATCCACATTTTCAGCATGATAATTAGCTTAAGCAATGTGGCATAAAAATCAGGGTGTGACAGAGTAGCAAAGGCCTAAGCTTGGGGATGACCATGACACCCCAGTAAATTCAAGATAATCAAAAGCCTAAGCTTGGGGATGCCCCGGAAAGGCTTCCCCTCTTTCGTCTTCATCCATCGGTAACTATACTTTGAGCTATATTTTTATTCGCAACATGCTATGTGTTTTGTTTGGAGCGTCTTGTATAATTTGAGTCTTTGCTTGTTAGTTTTCAACAATAATCCTTGCTGGACACACCTATTTGGGAGAGTTAAATATGCCCTAGAAATTATTAGAACACTCTATGTGCTTCACTTATATCTTTTGAGTTGAATAGTTTTTGCTCTAGTGCTTCACTTATATCTTTTAGAGCACGGTGGTGGTAATATTTTGTAGAAATTGTTGAAATCTCATGCTTCAATCATATCTATTTGAGAGTCTATTAAAACAGCATGGTAAAGTGTTTAGGCTATGAAACTAGTCTTCACATGATAAACATCCAATGTCAATGTAGTAAAAAAAATCACATCAAGTGCATTGAATAGAAAGAGATGTTGGATGCTTGATAATTGTTTTGAGGCATGAGGATAGTGATATTAGAGTCATGCTAGTGGAGTAATTATGAAATTTAGAAATATTTGTGTTAAGGTTGGTGATTCCCGTAGCCTGCACGTATGGTGAACCGTTATGTGACTAAGTTAAAGCATGAGGTATTTGTAGAGTGTCAACCTTTGTGTGGAGGTCGGGCGTGCGCGATGGTTAACTCCTACCAACCTCCCCCCTAGGGGCATGCGTTGATTGCTTTGTTTTGATGACTCGTAGATTTTTATGACTAATGTTGAGTCCATGGATTATACGCACTCTCACCCTTCCACCATTGCTAGCCTCTCTTGTACCGCGCAACTTTCGCCGGTGCCATAAACCCACTATATATCCTTCCTCAAAAAAAGCCACCATATTATTCCTCAAAACAGCCACCATACCTACCTATCATGGCATTTCCATAGCCATTCCGAGATATATTGCCATGCAACTTTCCACCGTTCCGTTTATATGACACACATCATATTGTCATATTGCCATTGCATGATCATGTAGTTGACATCGTATTCGTGGCAAGGCCACCATGCATAATCTTTTCATACATGTCACTCTTGTTTCATTGCACATACCGGTACACTGCCAGAGGCATTCATATAGAGTCATACTTTGTTGTTGTAGTATCGAGTTGTAATTTCGTGTTGTAATGAAAGTGTGATGATAATCATTATTAGAGCATTGTCCCATGGGAGGAAAGGCTAAATCTATAAAGCCCATCCGCAAAAAAAAGGCCAAAGAAAAAAAAGGCCCAAAAAAGAAAAAAGGGGACAATTGCTACTATCTTTTTCCACACTTGTGCTTCAAAGTAGCACCATGTTCTTCATTGTAGAGAGTCTCATGTTTAGTCACTTTCATATACTAGTGGGAATTTTCGTTATAGAACTTGGCTTGTATATTCCAACAATGGGCTTCCTCAAAAGCCCTAGGTCTTCGTGAGCAAGTAAGTTGGATGCGCACCCACTAGTTTCTTTTGTTGAGCTTTCATTCATATTTAGCTCTAGTGCATCCGTTGCATGGCAATCCCTACTCACTCACATTGATATTTATTGATGGGCATATCCATAGCCCGTTGATACGCCTAGTCGATGTGAGACTATCTCTCTCTTTTTGTCTTCTCCACAACCACCTCTATTCCACCCATAGTGCTATATCCATGGCTCACGCTCATGTATTACGTGAAAGTTGAAAGGTTTGAAAGGATAGAGCATGAAAACAAATGCTTGGCTGAAATCAGGGTTGTGCATGATATGAATATTTTGTGTGATAGCAAGGGAGCATAGCCAACACTATATGATTTTGTAGGGATAACTTTCTTTAGCCATGGTATTTTGAGAAGACATGATTGCTTTGTTAGTATTGCTTGAAGTATTGTTATTTCTTATGTCAATATAGACTTTTATCTTGAATCTTTCAGATCTGAACATTCATGCCACAATTAAGAAAAAATACATTGAAAAACTATATTGGTTAGCATTCCACATCAAAAATTCTTTCTTTATCATTTACCTACTCGAGGACGAGCAGGAATTAAGCTTGGGGATGCTTGATACGTCTCCAATGTATCTATAATTTTTTATTGTTCCATGCTATTATTTATGAAGTCTTGGATGTTTAATGGGCTTTACCATTCACTTTTATATCATTTTTGGGACTAACCTACTAACCCAAAGGCCAGTCCAGATTGTTGTTTTTTGCCTATTTCAGGGTTTTGCAGAAAAGGAATATCAAACGGAGTCCAAACGGAATGAAACCTTCGTAGGAGATATTTTTGGAGGAAATCACGCACGAAAGAATTCGGGGCCAAGCCGGAGGACGAAGGGGCCACCCTCGAGGGTGGGGGGCGCGACCCCCTTCCCAGGGCGCGCCCCCCTGCCTCGAGGGCAGCCCCTGTGGCCCCCGGTGCCCCTCTTCTTCCTATATATACCTACGTACCCCAGAAACTCCATACGCAGAGAGAAAACCCTAATTCCATCGCCGTAGCTGTTGTTCCCGTGGAGATCCCATCTTGGAGCCTGTTCTGGGAGGGGGATCCATCACAGAGGCCTTCATCATCATCATCATCGCCCTCACCATGACTTGTGAGTAGTTTACCACAGACCTTCGGGTCCCTAGTATCTAGATGGCTTCTTCTCTCTCTCTCTCTGGATCTCAATACAAAGTTCTCCTCGGTCTTCGAGGAGATCTATTCGATGTAATCTCTTTTTGCGGCGTGTTTGTCGAGATCCGATGAATTGTGAGTTTATGATCAAGGTTATCTATGAAAGATATTTGGTTCTTCTCTGAACATTTTATGTGTGCTCATAATATCCTTGCAAGTCTCTTCAAATTATTGGTTTGGTTTGGCCTATTAGATCTATAGTTCTTGCAATGGGAGAAGTGCTTGGCTTTGGGTTCAATCTTGCGGTGTCCTTTCCCAGTGACATTAGGGGCAGCAAGGCACATATTGTATTGTTGCCATCGAGGATAAAAATATGGGTTTTTCATAATATTGCTTGAGTTTATCCCTCTACATCATGTCATCTTGCTTAAGGCGTTACTCTGTTCGTATGAACTCAATACACTAGATGCATGCTGGATAGCGGTCGATGTGTGGAGTAATAGTTGTAGATGCAGGCAGGAGTCGGTCTACTTGTCTCGGACGTGATGCCTATATACAATGATCATGCCTAGATAGTCTCATAATTATTCACTTTTCTATCAATTGCTCGACAGTAATTTGTTTACCAACCGTAGAATACCGCTATCATGAGAGAAGCCACTAGAGAAAACTATGGCCCCCGGGTCTATCTTTATCATATTACTTTTCCGTCAATTTATATCTCCGTTGTTTATTTGCTGTTTTATTAAACCAAAAATACCAAAAATATAAACTATCATCTCTATCAGATCTCACTATCGTAAGTGACCGTAAAGGGATTGACAACCCCTTATCGCGTTGGCTGCGAAGTTCTTATTTGTTTGTGCAGGTGCGAGGGACTGGTGCGTGGTCTCCTACTGGATTGATACATTGGTTCTCAAAAACTGAGGGAAATACTTACGCTACTGTGCTGCATCTCCCTTTCCTCTTCGAGGGAATACAACGCAAGCTCAAGAGGCAGCAATCCACAATTCATCGGATCTCGGCAAACACACCGCAAAAGAATATTACATCGAATAGATCTCCAAGAACTTCGATGAGAACTTTGTATTGAGAATCAAAGAGAGAGAAGAAGCCATCTAGCTAATAACTATGGACCCGAAGGTCTGTGGTAAACTACCCATATCGAAGAGGTTATGGTGTTGATGTAGAAGCCCTCCGTGGTCGATTCCCCCTCCAGCGGAGCGTCGGAAAAGGCCCCAAGATGGGATCTCATGGGTACAGAAGGTTGCGGTGGTGGAAAAGTGGTTTCGTGGCTCCCCTGGTGTTTCTAGGGTATAAGAGTATATATAGGCAAAAGAAGTATGTCGGTGGAGCTACGAGGGGCCCACGAGGGTGGGGGCACGCCCTCCCGCCTCGTGGCCGCCTCAAACTTCAACTCCGAGTCTCCTGGTTTGCTTTCAGTCCAAGAAAGATCCTCCTAAAGGTTTCGTTCCGTTTGGACTCCGTTTGGTATTCCTTTTCTACAAAACACTCAAATAGGCAAAAAAACAGGAATTGCCACTGGGCCTTCGATTAATAGGTTAGTCCCAAAAATAATATAAAAGTGCATATTAAAGCCCATTAAACATCCAAAACAAATAATATAATAGCATGGAACAATAAAAAATTGTAGATACGTTGGAGACGTATTAGTACTAGCAAACCTTTTTCTGCTGCGACCGATGACGGTGAGGGGAAGCGTGTCTCCTGTGAGGCAAGTGAAATTTTCTTGAATGTTGGTGGCTCACGAGGAGGATGAAGGAGTCAACTGACTCCTAAAGTGCAAATTTGTCAAGGCTGTTTGGAGAACTGCGTTGTTGGAAGAATGTCGGATGCAACTTCTCAATTGCCCAATCGCTATCTCGATGGTGGAGGATATCTTGCACATGGAAGAGGAAAAATGCCTAAAAGTATGAATCCTTTTGTGGTTATGGTGCTCTAAAAGGAATATAACTAATCAAGGAGAATGGATCAGTACTAAAGAGGAAATTATATACTCAGTTCAGCTGCACTTATTGGAGTACAAAAAAATACATCAAGCGACTGGACCAAAATGTGCAGGCTGTAAACCAGGTTTGGAGTCCTCCCCCTGATGATTTCCTTAAAATTAATAGTGATGGAGCCTTTAGGTTGTCAACTAAATCAGCAGGATGGGGCTTTATCATAAAAAAAGAGTCTGTCTAGGGGACACCTAGATGTGCCTTAGTTATTGCACATCCAAGTGACACAATCAAACTAGAAATAAAAAGACAAAAGACAAAAGAAAATGCTTGCACGAATCTTAGCGTAAAATCAATGTCATAGGACTTAGATGTGCAATACTTATAGCACATCTAGATGTGCTTTAGCAAAACTGTAAAAAATAAGCATGTAATTGCACTAGTTGCCGGAGCAGGGAGTTTGGAAAATGTTACTGAACCTCTACAAGCTGAAGCTTTGGCCATGATGTATGTTGTGAATGAAGCGTCAAGAATGAGATGCCAAAAATTCATCTTAGAGACAGATGCAGTCGCTCTAAAGCAGGCAATCACAAGCGACCTGTACGACTACTCAAGCCTTGGAGCGGAGAAGCTATGAGATTTAGTTTGTTCCATTTCCGAGCAATGTAAACAAACTTTTAGCTGGCAAGTCCAGCTTGCCTTGGTAATGGAATATGTTGTGTACCTTTCAAAAAAAGGCAGAGAATAAAGTGCATCTGACAGCTCCCGGTCGACCGGCCGAAACTGGCGCCGGTCTAGCACGGGCCTTACCGCAATGGTCTGGTGGCGGAGAAGGAAGCCGTCAAGGGCCAGCGGATAAGTAGGCGCATGGGGCTTTGCCGGGTTAGGAAATGGATCTCACCTGTTAAGCCCATGTCGAAGGCCGAACAGAAATCCCAATTTGCAAATCCAACACAAGCTCAGCTCCTTGAACCCTTGGATTTCCATCAACCGAGAGCTACACGGTCGACTACCATGGACGGGTTTTCCTTCGAGCCCCCCGCCGTCGATGCCGCCGCCCGCTACCCCGCCTCGGTTATCATTGACAAAGAGGCCCACTTCGACGACGATAAGGGAAAGAATGCCACTACCGCTGAAGCCATAACCAGCACCGGCCACACCGTCGGGGTCACCTTCCACCTCGCCAATCCTCCGATCGTCTCCCACTTCAGCGTCCATTGCCCTAGACTCAAGCGCGAGGATATCGAAGGTGTGCCCGAGGTCGTCTCTGCTTAGAAAGACCTCGTCCTCCTCCGCCTGGCCCTCACCTTCGGCCCCAGAATTCCAAGCGGCTCCCCTGGGTTGCTTGATCGTGTGCTCCACGAGTACTTCGTCTACGAGGCCCGTCGCGGCAAGGCGTCGCTGAAACTCATCCCGATTCTTCATAGTAAATATAAACCATTGTCCATTTGCATCGTGCCCATTGACGATGGGGAATTCCTCATCACCACTTTCCTCTAGACATGTAATGCCTTCGAAGAGGATCGCTGCGTCTTCTCGTCCAAGACGGGGAACTGGAGAAGATGTGAACGTTTGGAATATAACGACATGCCCAGGCCAACCGACAAAGTGATCATGCTCGGAGGAGGCATGGTAGGTTTGGTCGACCTCCGGCGGGGCATCAAAATCTGCAACATGCTGGATGCGGACCCAGTCTTCCGTTTCATACCACTACCCAAGGCTGAATTCTTCCATGACAATGACAATTCGAACTGTTGAGTATATTGATTAGGTTGGAAACATATGATACACTAGGAAATATTCTGGCTTGTCTTGTACTCCAAGTAGATCATGTACTTCAATACATATTCCCACGAGGCTCAAGCAATACAATCAAGAATCCATCATATTCCGGAATAATATCTCTCTACCTTTTAACATGGTATCAGAGCAATCGATCCTAAACCCTAGCCGCCGCCGCTTCTGCACCCGCACGCCGCTCCCGGGGCGGTCAACCTCCATGACCGCCATCGGGGGCCACGTCGCCCGTACCTAGGGTTCGTCCGACGGTCGTGTTGATCGACTGCCCTAAAGAGTCTTTTCCTGAGCCCTTGCTCAAGGTTTTTCTATCACCCGCCGGTCATCTTGATCGGCGTTTTGTTTGTTTTCCGATCTGTACTTGATCGGTTTGTGTCGCCCGTCGTCGCCGTCGACCCCCATGCGCCTCTACTCCGACACCGTCGCGACTCGCCGGCTTCTTCCCCGACTCAGCGGCCTGGCGTGACAGGCGGACCCTCACAGCCGCTGTCAGCGCGTCGGCCCGCCCGTCGATCTACGCCGACCAACTCCGCCCTCTTCGATCGGGACACCTGCATCGCCTCCACCCGGCGGCCTCACACCATGCGGCGGCCAATCATAGCCGCTGCTCGCGCGCCGGTCCACCAATCGATCCACGCCGCCCGTCTCTGCCGTGTCTACTCGGCGGCACTGCGGGTTGCCTCGTCGGCCTCGTCCCTGGCTGCGTCGGGCCGGTTGCGTCAGGCCCGTCGGCTGCCTCGAGCTTGGACGCCGCTATTCTGTTGGTCGCTCGGGCCTCACTGCATGGGCACCGATGCTGCTTTGGCGGCCCAGGTGCTGCTGCTGACGCGCTCATCCGCATATCATCCCACGCCGTCCACCATCGCCGGCTTCATCTCGGACTCCGCCGCCACCCTGCATCCACCGAGCGGCGTCCCCAACCTCGCTTGCGATCGGATTGATCACCTGCCCGTCGCCGCGATTCGCCTCATCTGCGCTGTGCGACCGATCTGGCCCGTCGTATGCGCGCGCCTCCACAGCCCCTATGAAGATCGTCCCAAGTTGAGCACGTCCCTCTACCAATCAAGCAACAGGCTGCCGCTGCATCGCCCCATCGGGCCGCAGCACCACCGCCCCGTGGTTATTCTCCTGACTGCACCGACCCGCGTCACCACTACGTCGCCCCTTCGGGATGTAGTGTCGCGGCCCGCGGTCCCCGACGCACCGAGGCCGTCCGCTCCAGGCTGCTCGTGGCTGCACAGACCCTCGCGCCGCCGCTGCGTCGCCCGTCGGGCCGTAGCGAGCGTGGCACGCGGTCCACACTGTCGTCCTGAGTCGTTCTCGCGATTGCACCGCCCCTTCGTGTCGTCGCTCCATAGCCAGTGGTCCCCGCCGCCGCCCCGAGGTTTTCCCGCCATCGCCCCGACCCGCCTGCCGCCGATGCGTCGCCCCTTCGGGCCGTAGCGCCGCGGCCCGCGGTCCAATTCGTCGTCATCGCGCGTCGACTTCTCGTGGTATGCGCCGCGCCATCTCCCTTGGCGCGGGAACGCCACCGTCTGCGCCGGTTTTCGTCACGCTGTCAGGTTCATCGCCTACTTTGAGCAGCGCCGCCGTGCACCTAACCTAGCCGCCACCGCCGCTCTCCTTCGACCGCCGCTGCTGCTACCCCCGTAGCTGCCGCCGCCCGTCCACCCCCTTCGTCTTCGTCAAGCACAAACAGCTAGGCCAGTTGAGGAGCGATCTCTAGCAGCTCCCCGGTCACTAGAGGAGTCAAAGATTGTTCGTTGAAAGACGGACAAGTGATCTTGTCTGAAAAGGAGTAGCGAATGCTGATGTACGTATATTTTTCGTTCAGTGTAATGGAAGTGCAAACTTGTATATACTTTACTGACATTATTTAGTGGATTTGATCATATTTAATATATGGGATTTTTGTAACATCCCAAATTTTCTATTTGGATTGTTATACATAAATCATATTGCATTTTCATTATTTTGCATTTTCTCGTGGCGTTCCTCGAAAATTCTAAACAACTCAAGGACCTACGGAGAGAGTTGAGGATTTTACCGTTTTCGTATTTGAGTTCGCTCGAATACCGATACGAGGACAGTGTGATTCTAATTATTTTTCTCTCCTAAAATATTTCTAAATAAAGTAAATGAGCGGAGATAATATGACTTCTCCAAAATAACAGAAATATTGGAGGAAAAATCTTAAAATCACTTTTGGTATTTTTTTGGATTTATTTTCGGATTTATTTGCATAGGAAAAATACGCATTTTTCAAAATAGCATTTAGGTCCGGGAAAAATGTTCACTTTGTCCTAAATATTATTTGAGGACGGTGAAAATTTATTTCGGGAATTTTGGAGTCCGTTTGATATTTCTTTCGTTAGTTTTACCGCGACGGGACTCTATTTAAAAAAAAACGGAAACCGACCTAGTCTCGTACCGGACCGGGACTCCGGGCTTTATATAGCGCCCAGGCCGGCCCTCTCGCCCTCAGCCCGCCCGCTCCTAACCCTAGCCGCCCTAGCCGCCGCCGCCGCCGCGCGCCGCCGCCCCCGCCGCCGGAAGCCGCCGCCGCGCCGCCGGACTCCGCCGCCCCGCCGCCAACCTCGCCGGAGCCGCCGCCCCGCCGGAGTTGAGGTAGACGCCGCGGTAGATTTTTTTTTTTTGA
>LR738715.1:564363042-564389512 GCA_902687465.1 Secale cereale
TTGAAAAGATCAGATCGGTTTTTTTTTTTTAAAAAGAGCCCTAGATCTGTTTTTTCGGTTTAGATTGGTTTTCCGACGGTTTAGTTAAACAGCGGACGTTCGTCCGTGCGTTCGTTTTAACGAACGGTTTTCGTTAGTTAACTACAGACAGCGAACGTTCGTTCGTTAGCCTGTTCGTCGTTTTTCTTTTTCGGGGTATTTAACCGTGATTTTTCCGATCGCGATTTCTGCCCTGATCTTATTTTTCGTTAATCTTTTCGCTCGAGAGTCGGAATCAGGTGATTCAAAATCCCAGATCTTCGTCTTGAAGCCCTCTTTACGTTTAACCAACTTGAACAAAGTTTTGGCTACTGTAAAATTTGACTTTAGGCCAACTAGTAATTCGGAGCTCGTTTCTTTTGCAGTTTGAGTTTCGTTGCTTCTTTCGAGTTGATTCTTTTTGCAAACCGGAGTTCTTAAGTTGAACTTTCTGGTTAGATCTCTTATTTGAGTTTTACCCGTGCATTAGTTAAGTACTTATTGTATGCTTGTTTGTTTGATTGCGATAGAGTACCCGGAGTGTGTCGCTTGCTACTTTGAGTCTCTAGGTTTTGCGGATCATCAGCAAGGCAAGTAACACTTTGATCATGCTTTCCAATTACCCAGTTTTATTGCATTAGTCAAACCCCTCACACATTGCATGAATAGGATCAATTAAATTTGTGGGGTTGGGAAGTAGATTGAGGTAGTACCTGTTACCTGCATTACATTCAAACCCTTGGGAGTTACTTCTACGTTTGCTGTTAGGACATGCTATGCTCGTAGACGTGGTTTGGGTTTGAGTGAAATCCATGACAGATGTGAGTTGTTAATTAATGGTTCAACTTAAGGTGGCAACTTTAATACACATCTGGGTGGATTGAGGCATCTGGGTATTCCAGGATTGCCTGTTTTTCTTTTGGACCGCCACCCAGGCTCAAAGGGATCATGAGATTTTTCATGCTAGAAACTTCCGTGTGCAGCCACATGCCAATATGGGCTCTGGCATAGTTGAGTAAGTTGTGGGAAACCTTTCCATGATGGGCTAGCAGATGTAGTTGGGTTTTGTAGGTGTACCGGCCTATCTATCTGGTTAAGGGGACCTCTTCGGAAAGACTGTGTCTCGGTCATCCGTTTCTCAAACACCATGCACTGTGAGAAACCAAACGGAGGCGATCGAGTCTTGTGGGGAAAGTGCACAAACCTCTGCAGAGTGTACAAACTGATCATGATTAGCCGTGTCCCCGGTTATGGACATCTTGAGTATCTGGTACTTGGATTATCATGTGCATCTCAACATGTTACTTTAATTTAATTTTGTTGGGTTTAATGATTACTTTTAATTGGGGTTGAGAGGATGTCTATCTTCTCAACGATGTTTCAACTACCATGATAGTTAATTAAAATAAATCCTTTGAAGTAGGGAAAAATTGGCTTTACGCAAAAACTTAACCATAGAGCTTTCCACTAGCCATATTGCATATAGTATAGCCTTACTTTCATTGCATCTCTTGTGTTACTTTGCCAGCATATTCCATGTGCTGACCCGTTTTTCGGGCTGCAACGTTTCATGTTGCAGACTTTTTAGACGACGAGTAAGATGCCCCTTTTAGGTCGTGTTTCTATACTCAGTGATGCCGCTGGAGTTGACGGACTCACTTATCTTCCAAGCCTTCCGCTGTTATCGTGTTAAGATGGCCTTCAGCCATATTATTTGTAATAAATTCATCGTTGGACTATCGATGTAATAAGTGTGTGATTGCTACTCTGTTATAAATCCTTCGAGTACCATGCGTGTCAGCATTACTGATCCAGGGATGACACTGATGCATGGAGATCAGACTGTTTGAGGTCTGGTCGCTACAAGATGGTATCAGAGCACACGCTGACTGTAGGACACGACCACTAAGACAAGCCCTAGAACATTATCTACTCTTCTCTCTTCTGACTCCTCATCTTTTCTATTCTTTAGGATGGTGGAAGCAAAGCACAAGTTCATGCAACCGGATGATGACACGCCATTTGGACGACACCTGAAGGAAGTCACCAGATATCTACACATTGGATTACCAAGTTTCACTGGAACCTACAATGCCACTCTACCTGAGGAGGAGTGTTGGTTGATTCAAGCCCAAGTTCCAGGAAGGACGTATGTACCCGTCACCCCACTCATAGCATTTTCCTTTAATGCACCCACATGGAGCCTAGGAAGGAGTATGGCAGCCCACATTGCTATGGGAAGGATTGGAGAAGTCTACAACCAAGAGCTAAAGAACACTATCTACCAGATTTGTGGACGCCGAGATGAGAACTGGGATATGATCAGCACTAGGAAGGGTATATCCATAGCAGCTTTCATCCAGGAGTTGAACCACCACATTCGTCGCCAGGAGCACCAGATGTGTGCTGGGATGATAGATTTGAAGAAGGCCCTAAATAGGAATTTGGAGCTAGAAGAAGAACTCAAGTCTACACGCGACGGATATGAGGAGGAGATGAAGATATTTGTTGAGAAGAATGATGATTTGACCCGGAAGTTAGGGATACTCATGGGAGAAGAAGACGAGGAAGAAGAACCCAAGGAGATTCCACCGGAAGATTATATCATCATAGATGACACGGATTCGGAAACTGAGGATAGTAAGGATGAAGACTATGAAGATGAAGTTGGGGCAGATATTATGGAATCCTCTGCCGACCAATATTTTTAGATGACCACCCTATGACTAGTAGTATACCACCAAGAATTAGATTTAGAGCACTTTTGTAAACGATCATTAGATTTATAAGACCTTGTTTGAAATTGAATGGTGTGATATGATTGTGTTTGTCTCATGTGCATATGGGTAGTGATTTCCCTTAGACCTCTTTTCTATTCTAATCTCTTCCCTCTACACCCATCAGATGCCTCCAAGACGTGAATTCGAGTTTCCCCCTGAGCTCACCCAGTTGATCCAGCAGCAGAACACCCTGATGCAACTTCTTGTTCAGAACACCCAGAACAACCAGAACAACAACAACAACCCTCCGCCACCACCACATGTGGACAACCTGACACGTTTCTTAAGGTTGCAACCACCTGTGTTTGCTAGCAGCATCGAACCAATTGTGGCTGATGACTGGCTACGCAAGATTGGAAGGGATTTGACCACCGCCAATTGCTCGGATGCTGAGAAGGTGCGATTTGCCGCACACCAGTTGTCTGGACCAGCCGCAGCATGGTGGGAAAACTACATAGCCACTTACCCCGTAGCCAATGTGACTTGGGATCAGTTTCAGCAAGCTTTTCGTACTGCCCATGTCTCAACTGGAGCCATGAGTATGAAGAAGCAGGAGTTTCGCAATTTGCGACAAGGAAATCGTACTGTGGCTCAGTACGTGGATGAGTTTAGTACCCTATCTCGTTATGCCCCAGATGATGTGGCCACAGATGCCAAGAAGTAGGAGAGATTTATGGAAGGGCTGAATGATGAGATGAGTGTACAACTGATGGTGGCAACTTTCAATAACTATCAGGAATTGGTTGACCGAGCCCTGATGATTGAAAGGAAGCATCAACAGATTGAGAGTCGCAAGAGGAAGTATGGGCAAGGGAAGTATAATTCTGGAGCTCAGCAGAAGCCTCGCTTTACCCCTAAAGCAGTAGGACAGTTCCAGCATACCCATGAAGGAAGTATCTCACACAACCACAATGGCACCAAGAATGGCAATGGGAATGGGAATGGGAATGGAGCCAATGGAAACCAGAACCGCCCTTCACCGTCCACACCCACCAAGAGGGATTTTAGCCATGTCACTTGTTACAAGTGTGGGAAGACTGGACATTATGCCAATGAATGCCCTGAAGTTAAGAATGGGAACGGCAATGGAAGCGCCGGGAAGAAGCCCAACCCGTTCAATAAAGGACAAGTGAACCACGTGACCGTGGAGGAGGTAGAAGAGCAACCAAATGCTGTTGTCGGTAAGTTTTTGGTTAAGACATTTACCGCAATAGTTCTTTTCGATACTAGTGCATCACATTCATGCATTTCGAGGGGATTCGTAAATAGACATAGGATGTCCACCCGAGTTCTTAAGACCCCCATGTTAGTAAGTTCACCCGGAGCAGATTATATGGCACACCAAGGATGTTTTCAGACGCCATTGACCATAGGACGCCACACTTTCCCCTCTGACCTAATAGTTCTGGAGTCACAAGGATTGGATGTGATATTAGGTATGGATTGGCTATCGCAGTATGGAGGTAATATTGACTGTGCCAGTAAGTCTATTTTGCTCACCACCCCGGAGGGAAAAAGGATTAAGTATGTATCTAGGCATTCGCCTACAAGGACTCAAGTATATTCTCTCACGGGAGTTGTTCAGGAGGAAGTGCCAGTAGTGAAGGATTATCCGGATGTGTTTCTAGAGGAGTTACCTGGCATGCCACCGGATAGACATATAGAGTTTTTGATTGAACTTTTGCCAGGCACCGGGCCAATTTCTAAGAGACCATATAGGATGCCCGCAATGGATTTGGAGGAAATTAAGAAGCAGATTAAGGAGTTACTGGATAAAGGATTCATACGCCCAAGTTCTTCGCCTTGGGGTTCGCCGGTACTTCTAGTGGAGAAGAAGGATGTGTCGTTAAGAATGGTTGTTGATTACCGTGGATTGAATGAAGTAACGATCAAGAATAAGTACCCGTTGTCGATGATCAATGATCTGTTTGATATGTTGCAAGGAGCTAAGGTATTTTCGAAGATCGATCTACGATCAGGGTACCATCAATTGAAGATTCGAGAGCAAGATATCCCTAAGACGGCCTTTACCACTAGGTATGGGTTGTATGAGTACACCGTTATGTCGTTTGGTCTGACAAACGCACCGGCATACTTTATGAACCTGATGAACAAAGTGTTTATGGAGTATTTGGATAAGTTCGTCGTAGTGTTCATAGATGATATTTTGATCTTCTCGAAGGATGAAGAGGAGCATGAAGAGCATTTGTGTTTGGTATTGGAGAAGCTCAGAGAGCACCAGTTGTATGCCAAGTTTAGCAAATGTGAGTTTTGGTTGAAGGAAGTCGGATTCCTCGGACATGTTATATCTGGAGAAGGAATAGCAGTAGACCCCGCCAAGGTGGAGACTGTGACCAATTAGGAAGCACCGACAACCGTTGGAGAGATCCGGAGTTTTCTTGGACTCGCGGGATACTACCGGAGATTTATCGAAAATTTCTCGAAGATTGCAAAGCCAATGACGGAGTTGTTGAAGAAGGAAACCAAGTTTAGTTGGACCGAAGAATGTGAGACTAGTTTCCAGGAGTTGAAGAAACGGTTGGTATCATCCCCTGTGTTGATTCTGCCAGATCAACATAAGGATTATGAGGTGTACTGCGACGCTTCACGTCGAGGACTTGGATCAGTTCTTATGCAGGAAGGAAGAGTTGTTTCGTATGCTTCACGACAACTGAAACATCATGAGATGAACTATGCCACCCACGATTTGGAATTAGCAGCCGTAGTGCATGCATTGAAGACGTGGAGACATTTTCTCATAGGAAACCACTGTGAAGTATATACGGATCATAAGAGTCTGAAGTACATATTCACTCAGAAGGAGTTGAATCTTAGGCAAAGGAGATGGCTGACATGAGATTGCATTATCATCCCGGAAAGGCTAACGTAGTAGCTGATGCGCTAAGTCGTAAGAGCCATGTCAATACCCTAATGATGGAGGAGTTTCCAAAGGAGTTAGCCGAGGACCTACGAGAACTACGGTTGGAGATGGTTCCGAGAGGCTATGTAGCAACACTAGAAATCCAGTCTACACTGATGGATAAAATCAGAGAAGCTCAGAAAGCCGACAAGGAGATTGTCACTATAAAGGAGAAGATGGGCGAAGGAAAAGCTAAAGGTTTTCGTGAGGATGAGCACGACACCTTATTGTTTGAGGATCGAATCTATGTGCCCAATGACCCGGAGATTAGGAAGTTGATTTTACAGGAGGCCCATGATTCACCATACTCGATTCACCCAGGAAATACTAAGATGTATTTGGATTTGAAGGATATTTTCTGGTGGACCGGTATGAAGAAAGATATTGCGGAGTATGTAGCAGTTTGTGATGTGTGTCAGAGAGTAAAGGCAGAACATCAGAAGCCAGCAGGATTGCTACAACCTATGTCAATTCCCGAATGAAAGTGGGAGAAGCTTGGTATAGATTTTATCACCGGATTGCCCAGGACCAAAGCAGGGTATGATTCAATCTGGGTAGTAGTAGACCGATTGACGAAGGTAGCCCACTTTATCCCGGTGAAAACCACATATACCAGTGCAAAGTTGGCTAAGATATACATGACCAGAATTGTATGTCTGCATGGAGTACCGAGGAGTATTGTATCTGATAGAGGAACTCAGTTTACCTCGAAGTTCTAGAATCAGTTACATGAAACTTTGGGAACCAGGCTAGAGTTTAGCACAGCATTTCACCCCCAGACTGATGGACAGACGGAGAGAGTCAATCAGATATTGGAAGATATGCTTAGAGCATGTGCATTAGATTATGGATCTAGTTGGGATGACAACTTGCCTTACGCAGAGTTCTCATACAACAACAGTTACCAGGCCAGTTTGAAGATGGCATCGTTCGAGGCATTGTATGGAAGGAGATGCCGAACACCGTTGTCGTGGGACGAAGTTGAAGACCGACAGTTGTTTGGACCAGACTTAATCAAAGAGTCTAAGGAGAAGGTTAAGTTGATTCGAGATAGACTGGAGGTAGCTCAGTCCAGGCAGAAGAGTTACGCCGACTCGAAGCGCAAGGAGATAACCTATGAGATCGGAGACAGAGCATACTTGAGAGTATCGCCTCTGCGAGGAGTTAAACGTTTCGAAGTTAAAGGGAAGTTAGCCCCGAGATTTGTGGAACCTTACCGTGTTTTGGAACGCATGGAAGAGGTTGCCTATAAGTTGGAATTACCTGAAGGATTGTCAGGAGTGCACGACGTGTTTCACGTTTCGCAACTGAAGAAGTGCCACGCGGAGATGGCCGATATACCGCTTAGAGACACAGTACCCCTGGAAGCCATTCAGTTGGACAGTGACCTGGCCTACGAAGAGAAGCCCGTTAAGATTCTCGAGTTTTCGAGTAGAGTTACCCGCAGCAAGGTGATCAAGTTTTGTAAAGTTCAGTGGAGTCACCAGACCGAAGAAGAAGCCACCTGGGAACGAGAAGATGATCTTCGCAAGGACCACCCACACCTGTTCTCTAGCCAAGCCGAATCTCGAGGGCGAGATTCATTCTAAGGGGGGTAGGTTTGTAACATTCCAAATTTTCTATTTGGAATGTTATACGTAGATCATATTGCATTTTCATTATTTTGCATTTTCTTGTGGCGTTCCTCGAAAATTCTAAACAACTCAAGGACCTACGAAGAGAGTTGGGGACTTTACCGTTTTCGTATTTGAGTTCGCTCGAATACCGATACGAGGACAGTGTGATTCTAATTATATTTCTCTCCTAAAATATTTCTAAATAAAGTAAATGAGCGGAGATAATATGACTTCTCCAAAATAACAGAAATATTGGAGGAAAAATCTTAAAATCACTTTTGGTATTTTTCTGGATTTATTTGCATAGGAAAAATACGCGTTTTTCAAAATTGCATTTAGGTCCGGGAAAAATGTTCACTTTGTCCTAAATATTATTTGAGGACGGTGAAAATTTATTTCGGGAATTTTGGAGTCCGTTTGATATTTCTTTCGTTAGTTTTACCGCGCCGGGACTCTATTTAAAAAAAACGGAAACCGACCTAGTCTCGTACCGGACCGGGACTCCGGGCTTTATATAGCGCCCAGGCCGGCCCGCTCGCCCTCAGCCCGCCCGCGCCTAACCCTAGCCACCCTAGCCGCCCTAGCCGCCGCCGCAGCCAGCCGCCGCTGCGCGCCGCCAGACCGCGCCGCCCCGCCGCCGGACGCCGCCGCCAACCTCGCCGGAGCCGCCGCCCCGCCGGAGTTGAGGTAGACGCCGCGGTAGATTTTTTTTTTTGAAAAGATCAGATCGTTTTTTTTAAAGAACCCTAGATCTGTTTTTTCGGTTTAGATTGGTTTTTCGACGGTTTAGTTAAACAGCGGACGTTTGTTCGTACGTTCGTTTTAACGAACGGTTTTCGTTAGTTAACCACAGACAGCGAATGTTCGTTCGTTGGCCTGTTTGTCGTTTTTCTTTTTGGGGTATTTAACCGTGATTTTTCCGATCGTGATTTCTACCCTGATCTTGTTTTTCGTTTATCTTTTCACTCGAGAGTAGGAATCGGGTGATTCAAAATCCCAGATCTTCGTCTCGAAGCCCTCTTTACGTTTAACCAACTTGAACAAAGTTTTGGCTACTGTAAAATTTGACTTTAGGCCAACTAGTAATTCAGAGCTCGTTTCTTTTACAGTTTGAGTTTCGTTGCTTCTTTCGAGTTGATTCTTTTTGCAAACCGGAGTTCTTAAGTTGAATTTTCTGGTTAGATCTATTATTTGAGTTTTATCCGTGCATTAATTAAGTACTTATTGTATGCTTATTTGTTTGATTGCGATAGAGTACCCGGAGTGCGCCGCTTGCTACTTTGAGTCTCTAGGTTTTGCGGATCATCAGCAAGGCAAGTAACACTTTGATCATGCTTTCCAATTACCCAGTTTTATTGCATTAGTCAAACCCCTCACACATTGCATGAATAGGATCAATTAAATTTGTGGGATTGGGAAGTAGATTGAGGTCGTACCTATTACCTGCATTACATTCAAATCCTTGGGAGTTACTTCTACGTTTGCTGTTAGGACATGCTATGCTCGTAGACGTGGTTTGGGTTTGAGTGAAATCCATGACAGATGTGAGTTGTTAATTAATGGTTCAACTTAAGGTGGCAACTTTAATACACATCTGGGTGGATTGAGGCATCTGGGTATTCCAGGATTGCCTGTTTTTCTTTTGGACCGCCACCCAGGTTCAAAGGGATCATGAGATTTTTCATACTAGAAACTTCCGTGTGTAGCCACATGCCAATATGGGCTCTGGCATAGTTGAGTAAGTTGTGGAAAACCTTTCCATGATGGGCTAGCAGATGTAGTTGGGTTTTGTAGGTGTACCGACCTATCTATCTGGTTAAGGGGACCTCTTCGAAAAGACTGTGTCTCGGTCATCCGTTTCTCAAACACCATGCAGTGCGAGAAACCAAACAGAGGCGATCGAGTCTTGTGGGGAAAGTGCACAAACCTCTGCAGAGTGTACAAACTGATCATGATTAGCCGTGTCCCCGGTTATGGACATCTTGAGTATCTGGTACTTGGATTATCATGTGCATCTCAACATGTTACTTTAATTTAATTTTGTTGGGTTTAATGATTACTTTTAATTGGGGTTGAGAGGATGTCTATCTTCTCAACGATGTTTCAACTACCATGATAGTTAATTAAAATAAAATCCTTTGAAGTAGGGAAAAATTGGCTTTACGCAAAAACTTAACCATAGAGCTTTCCACCAGCCATATTGCATATAGTATAGCCTTACTTTCATTGCATCTCTTGTGTTACTTTGCCAGCATATTCCATGTGCTGACCCGTTTTTCGGGCTGCAACGTTTCATGTTGCAGACTTTTCAGACGACGAGTAAGATGCCCCTTTTAGGTCGTGGTTCTATACTCAGTGATGCCGCTGGAGTTGACGGACTCACTTATCTTCCAAGCCTTCCGCTGTTATCGTGTTAAGATGGCCTTCAGCCATATTATTTGTAATAAATTCATCGTTGGACTATCGATGTAATAAGTGTGTGATTGCTACTCTGTTATAAATCCTTCGAGTACCATGCGTGTCAGCATTACTGATCCAGGGATGACACTGATGCATGGAGATCAGACTGTTTGAGGTCTGGTCGCTACAATTTTATATAGTGTTCTAATGGTGCCTCGGATATACTTTTTACAAAAGAAATAAGAAAGTACGAAAAATAAATAGCATACAATATACATGTCTAACATAGTAACCGAGGTGTAGCATGTCTGCACGTGTTGTATATTGGAGTTTGGTCATGTAGAGAGAAAGGAAGACATGAGGAAAGCTACTGTCTTCTTGCAATATGCAAATGGATGAGGAAAATGAAAGCATGTTTGCTATTTGGTAGTTGCTTGAAATCAATTGTAGAGCAAGTCAATTTATAGAGATAAATAGATGAGGGGTAGAGTACCGAGCTTGACACGGGAAGGCCACGGTTGGCCCCGACATCCTGATGAGGGATCATCAAGAACGAGCTGGAGCAGGCGATGAAGTGGCTAACCACAACGTGACAAGCAGAGACAAGGTGGAGGCCTGATGGTTCCGGGTGTTGGGTGGGTTGTCGGCGCCGGAGAAGAAGTGTGTGTGTATGTGTGTGTGTGTGTGTGTGTGTGCGCGCGCGCGCGCGCGCGCGCGTGCGTGCGTTCGTGCGTGCGTGCGTGCGTGTGCGTGTGCGTGTGTGTGTTTTGATGATTTTTAAATTATCATGTAACTTCATCGGCAGAATTATCATGCTGGAACCCTGTTTGGTGGCTGCTACGACCCTTGCACACGAGAGGCCCGATGGTGACTATGACTGGACAATGTTGCGAATGGTGATGCGGATGCTAGAACCAACAAACGATTTTGCTAGAACCGAGTACTACCTGAGTTGCAACCAGGCTGCGGAATGTTGGAACCTTGCCGATGAAGTTGCCACCGTAGATGTTTTCTGAATGCTCGAACTAGCAAAGGATTTTGCTGCATCCATGCCACGACCGTGGGTGTAGTAGCCGCCATCACTACCGACGGTGTTGCGACAATGGAACGGAGCTACAATCATCGTCAGCGATTCTATGGTGGCGGTGGGAGGGGGTGTTTCTTCTGTGCGTGCTGCAACGACTTCATCGGCATATTTAGTATCTGAAATGGCCAACATGAAGCAACAGGAAAGGAGGAAGAGGGAAGAGTTGTGACGATGATGAGGATGGCAAGGTGCGACCTGCGGCGAGGTCGGTGGCCGGTGAGGGTGGCTCATGAGGGGCCACGACCCACACTGGGCACGTGCATGAGAGGAGCGTTGTTGACGCAGTGCAGGAGACGTCTCGCGATAGGAAGCAATGGTGAAAAAGGTGGATCGCAACCGTTTGAATGTGCTCGATCTAACGACTGGTATGCATGTTTGAATAGTACTTATGTTACACGGGGAGTAATGTAGAATGAACTGAAACATGGAGGACATGACATCGTGGTAGAGTTAGCTGAGACATGCCAGGGACGATGTTGAGGCCGGCGGTGGAAGAAATGGCCAAATAGGGTTCCTTAGCGCTAGCGAGGAGGCTGATGGATTCCGTGGAGCAATGCAATGCTGCAGCAACAACATATTGGGTTCCATTTTCTGATGGAGAAGAACTGATGAACAATGTGTGTGTGGTTGGTTTGTTCATCCATTTTATCCTTTCCTTTGTTCATTCATTTAATCCTTCCTTATTCCACTCAACTCAGATTCATTACTTTTGCGCTTACCCATGGTTTGATGGATCGAGAAATTTAGTGACATTACTTGCAACGAGGAATATCATCTTTTCTTCAGTAAAACATGATCATGATGAACCAGGAAGATTTTTAAAGTGTCTGTGGCAACGCACGGGCATTCTACTAGTAGTACTAAAGTTGCACGATACAATACTAAAGTTGCACCATATAACATCAAAGTTGGCATCGAAAAAAATTCGTCGAAATATACCCATGCGGGGTCTAGTTTTATAGATGTCGTCGCAAGAGTTTCATCGGTGAAAACGGATCTGAATTCCGACGCACGGTTTGAAAGATATGACTTTTTAAATTTTAAACTCTGGAATAAATGTGTGTGGATCTGTTCTTTTCAGAATGAGGTAATCAATGCGAACGCATTTAGTACTAATAGCGACATGCACTAGAAGACAAAAAAAAATAACACGCACATGCAGTGGGAAGAATTTGAGTTTATATATTCGAAGTTCTCCACTATTTACTTGCCCGATGACACGCCTCTCTGCACCAATAAGGGTTCAGCTTTTTTCACCGAATACTGAATTTACTGCCTCCTTATATTGTCTCAAACAGTTGGGATTTCCTTTTGCCATAGATATAGACATACATTTGGATTACCGTTTTAGTCTCAGATACCTCTGTAGGAAAAATACAGACCTCTATCCATCGTTTTGTTTTTGACTGGAAATCTGCTAGTGGCCGATAAGTTACACGTATAAAATAAATACGTCTGTATTTGAATACACTGCCTCCAAGCGTGGCCATAATTAGGTGCTCCCAAATAAACTTGTGATGTGCTTATTGGCTTCTGTATTTGAGTACAGGGTATGCTTCTCCTCTGAGGAAACAATTTGCATTCCTGTTAGCAGTAGTAAGTTGGGTAACCGGATGTCTGGTTTTGTCATCATACACGAGGGATCCAGAATTCTCAGAAATAAACCAAAGCTTGAAGCTATTTTCAGATTACATATTGCCCTGTTTTGTCCTAGCTTCTTCGTCGTTATGGCTGGGTCAGGTGTACAATACAATATTTTTATTTGTCGATTGCCATGTTAACTTAGGTAGTACTCTCTCCGTCCGGAAATACTTGTCATCAAAATAAATAAAAGGGGATGTATCTAGATCTATTTTAGTTTTAGATACATGTTTTTTTGTCAATTTTGATGACAAGTATTTTCGGACGGAGGGAGTAGCTGCTAGGCCGACTGTATCCATTGCAATCCATTAGGGAACAAACCATCCTAAATTTGGTCTACCGAACATACATATACAGAGTAAAAAAGCTCTGCTTATAGCAGCTAACTACAGCATGCGTAAAGGAAACACTCAAGGGATCCCTTGCGTGCTGTGTAGGCCGACCGTATCCGAAAAGAGAAGCGGCATGCATACCTGTCAACCAACACGTTGCCGCAGTTAAACCTCTTTAGGGTCCCTTGCCTCCAAAGCATGGCATCCCATTGCATGGACCGCCTATTTCCTCCCTTACCAAGCCACGGTGAGCTCCAAGCATCCAGAGAGTAACAACCGAACAGAGTGTCAAATTTGTGCTCGTGTGCCTGACATAGAAAAGAAGAGATGCCGACGACGGACTGGGGCCCGATCATCGTGGCGGTGGTGCTGTTCATCCTGCTGTCGCCGGGGTTCCTCTTCCAGCTGCCGGCGAGGGTGAGGGTGGTGGAGTTCGGCAACATGGGCACTAGCGGCTTCTCCATCCTCGTCCACGCCATCCTCTACTTCTGCCTGCTCACCATCGCTGTTGTGGCCATCGGAGTGCATGTGTATGCCTCCAAACCCGGTCCAGTAGGGTAAATACTAGTGGTTGGGGCGCGCCCGTGGCGCGTCGCTTGAGCGAAAGTTGGGCGGTGCCGGGTAAGACGCGTCCCTTCCACTTTCCTTGGCTGTACTATAGTGTTATTTTATCAAATCAAATTATAGATGCAAGGTACAAGGCGCATTGTCAAGGGTAAAATCCATGTGATTTTCTGCTAGCTACATGCTACAAATTCAGTTTTCACACACAAACAAACAGGACCGTACAAGGTGCCATTTGTTCATCCTTGCAAGAACAGCACCAGTCAAATAAGATGAATAAGCCAAGTAGGGATCAACCACATTGGTACTCCATATATTGGCAACTATTGCCATGGACAGAATCAATCAAGGTCCAACCTTTGATCACTGCTAGTTCACTACGAAATCAGCAATGTCAGCCATGGTAGATAATACTCCCTTCATCCCATAATATACGGAGGGAATATATATTAGATAGATTAGATAAAAGAACCGGAGCTGACCAGCAAATCGTCAACCCCGGGAACAGGGGCTCCTCCTATGGTGGCACGTCAGCCGACACTGGCAGGTACCTGCTGCCGCGTCCATGGCCGCCTCCACACCGGGGACGACGCAACTCCTCGCCTTGGCGCCCATGGACTCCACACCGGGGACGAAGCAGCTCCTCGCCTTGGCGCCCACCGCCCAGCATCACGACGTTCATGTGGTCAGTGCCCGTGTCCATGGAAGTGTGCACCCACACCTTGCGCCTATACCACCATGATGCCGCACTTGCTCACCACCAACAAGAACAACCGCTCCCGTCCTCCGCTGCAGCCCTCGCTGTGCCGGATGCATCTGGACCTCCAACATCGACCCGCAGGCAACGTCAGTCACGGGCCACTGGTGACACTCAGCAAGGTGGCCACGGAGCGTCGGCGATGGGTCGAGGAAGCCGCAGTCGGGCTCAGGGCAGCGGCACGGCGCGTGCGGGCACACCAGACGGTGGTCACCAACCATGCAGTACACCACGGAGCTCCGGCAGCGGTACACCTCCTCGGGGCAGGGCACCCTTGTCGCGCTCGTGCACGCCATTGCTGTCTGTGCACGCCGGGCACTTGTTGGCGTGGTTCATGGTGCACGGGCCGCATGCAGCATGCTTCGCCCAACACTACACAAAAATATTTTTTGTCTGTGAGAAGTAACCAGGAGGATGAGGGGTGGACATACCAACAACAATTATAGCTGCCAGGAGCACTAAACCGAACATGTACTGCAATCCTATAAATAACATTGCAGAAGAAAATGTATCACGAGACTTTCTATATTGCAAAAGATGGGAGACTAAAATACTTGAAAACTTGAGAGGGTTGTACACGAAGACACTGTAACCAAACCCCTACATCACCATCAGCATTGCAGAATATTTGAAGCTTGTGAAACAAACAAAAAAGCAAGCTAACAATGTAAGCTATCTTTCTTACAAGCAAACAGGCTGCCACTCAAAATTTCTAATGCCTTCCTATTTCGTAGAGGTAAAGCTTGTGAATGTCATATGGTCCAATTCAGGTGATATTGACAAACTACGGCATGCTAATTTCATAAGAAAAATGCAATTGACTGTAGGAACTAAATTGCAGTACCAAACTCTACCCTTGATTTGAGATTATTACATGAGAACCTCGCTCCAATGGTGACAAGAGCCCAGCCATTCTCATCACTGTTATCATCTTCCTCTTCCGAGTCGTCTACCTCCTCAACCTGCATCACAAAGACCTTCATTCTGCACAAACAACTAATCTTAGTAAAGCTGAAAAATTAGAGAATTATAAGGATTCAGTTGCAGCACATTCACGAGGACGCATATTACTTGTATAGAAAATTATGAAATTTGACTATTGTTCATAACAAGTGTGAATGACCATAAGTTCATAACATATCTGAACTTTTATTTGGAAAATGCTCAGGAAAAATGGCAAAACACTGCTAGGTGCGGTAGCGCCAGCCTTTATTCAGATCAGTGTGTACTTTATAGTAGCCTTTCAAGCACGATGATCAAACAGGTTTTTTTTTACCCTTTTTCTATCTTCTTTGAGATTCCATAATTTAACCAGTACTTTCCAAGTAACTTGGAAAACAAGCACAAGGCCCGCCCAGGCCACGTCAGGAATGTTGTTCTAATGCATAACTCGCAAAAATACTACTCACCCTGTTTTTGAATATAAGACCACTTCCAAAAACACATTTTCTACATATACAAGGCCACTAGCTCTCTCCCCCACACTTGCCAAAGAAAATTAACTTGTTTTCTGCTTCGTATGCTGAGAAAATCAATAATAGGGTGAGGGGCGTGAGTGATTGCTAGATTGCATGCAAGTGAATTTAATCTGGACGGACCACAAAATAGTATCGACAGAAACAAGATGGTGAGTTAATATGAAATTAAGTACTTCTATACTTCTCCTTGGGTTTTAGTTAGTTGCCTTCTGTACAAAACGGAGGGAGTGCCATTCTGATGGATATGCGAATGAAGTAGTTACCCTTCAATCCTAGAGACATCATTGCAGCGCAAGGTCCTGTGATTAGTCTATTTGACATGCTTCCAACGATAGTAGGGGAAACATAGAGCCCACCAGTTCATTCAGTCGCTGAGCAAACAAGGAAAAGTAACACACTATATTAGTTTTAATATATTTTTCAACTGGGCTATGTAAACATAAGCAAACATTATCAGACCCATGAACTTCTAGATGCACGAGTAATATACAGCTGTGTGCCATAATTACCAGAGGCAACTACTACACAGCAAAAGGGAGTGCCAATAGCAAAATCTTCTTCACTATGTTTCAACAATTGACTGGAATGATCCAAAAAAAAAATCTGTCTTTTCTTTGCAATAGAAATAACGGTGTCCAGTCGAGTAAATGTTGAAAGTAAAGATCTGAATGTGTTATATAACTCGAAGATGACAGAGGCTTACCAGCAACAAACTGATGCTAAATTTGATGCAAACGAAGATGTCGGTGGCAATCATAAAAGATGTAAATGCTAGAAATTAATTGAGCAAAGTGAAGATAAATAGTCATTTTCTACCTATCTAATTTCATGATATCGGTACAGGACAGTACTGCCAGCAAATCAATCGAACGTAAACTACAAGAGAGATGCGACATACCACTCTCCCCGCGTAGATTCTTCTCCCACCCCACACCAGATCACGGTAGATATGTGCTCTCCTTCTGCTCTGTCACACCTTCCCAGCTTCTCCCGCAGCCATACAAATAAACCCAGTCACAAGCAGCAGATAATGGGCGGTGCCAGCTTGTATGCGCCCTTTCTTTGCTCTTTTTGGTAAGGTTTTGTTTGGCCAACTTGTGTGTACACACCTACATCAATACATGGCACCATTTATCGATGGCAATCTGGAACACGAGGAGCTCATCTGGATCAAATAGCTTCAACCCTTAGTTGCTAATATAAATTCAGATCATGGTCCTATTTCATCGGACGCACACGAAAATTAATTTCTTGAGAAATTTAAAACATCATCTATTTCTTAAATGTTTGTAGAATGTGATGCTTCTACAAATATACTTGTTGTTATTACTGGACAGATCAATAAGAAAGTGTGTGTAAAATTAAATAGACAAGAAAGGATCTTATATAGTCTTTGCAACTAATCTTATATAGTCGGCACACCCATGGATCAGCGCAGCGGCCTACTTAGGCTCCATTGTTAAGCTTATGATTTTAGAGTTCAGCATTGCAGCAGCATCTGTCATGGTGGGCCGGTCTGCTGGATCTTCCTGAGCACAATGCAGTGCCACGTGAGCGCATTTTGTTATCTCAGCGACTTCATATTCGTCCGTTAACAATGGATCCACAAGCTCATGGAACCTTTGTTCCTTCCACATATGCCAGGCCTGAAATAGTTATTCAACATGAGATAACTGTAGCGCAAAAGAAGGAAAATAATCTGGCAACAAAAGTAAACATCTCATGAATGTGACTATAAGAAACCTTGCTTGAAATATATGTTTAGTTCTCTCACATCTCATACAAGATCACCAACAATATCCCCTTGCTTGTCGAATATGGTATTCTTTCGGCCACTAATAATCACCAGAACCAAAACGCGAAAATTGAACACATCTGTCTTTATCGAGTAAATTCCTCGAGATGCATACTCCAGAACTTTGTAACCACTGACAAGTGAAACAAAAGATAGAAAAAATGTAAGATTAGAACAACTGAAGACAAAATGGTGGGAATCTATGATGATTGATATATTACGTAGCTGAGACCTGGTTCTGACGAACCTACTCGTGCGCTCTTATGCCATCTGAATGCAGTGTTGTAGCTGATCCAAAATCAGCAATCTTTGGGATCATGTTACAATCTAAGAGGACATTATGTGGTTTCAAGTCTCTGTTGACAAGCCAGAACATGGACTGCATATACATGTAAACAGTTCCCTCTGTTAGCCTCTAATTACCTTGAATTGCTTAGACCAGTTTAACAATGGCCCTTTTGTTCTGTCTGCAAAATGTTTGAACAATGATTATCTCTCCGGTATTTCTTATTTGCTCTAAACCAAAGATGATGAATTCCATTTACACCAATTCAGTGATGCAATATTCCCGTGAGGCAGCTTCCCTAGAGAAAAAGAGACCCCGGGCAGCAACCTGTAGTAAGATTATCACCTCAAAATTTGAACTGGAGCAGCCAACTTAGTAACACCACAAAGAGAGAAAAAGGGGGAAAGGAATCAGAGGAAGAAGCAAAGCAATGGGGAGGAGCATGGCGGCTGGGGGTTTCTACCTCCAGCACCTCCTTGGGATTGCCCATAGATGACACCATGGAACGGTCGTCTCCACCACCTGCAACCTCTTGAAGCTGAGGAAGCCCTCAATCTGGAGTCTGCCGGAGCCCAGCGACTCCTTGAGAAACACGATCTCCTCCTTCACCATCGAGACGAGGCCACCATTGCTTGCGCCGTCGTCGTCCTCCACGGGATAAGAGAAGAGGCGAGGGATCGGGCTCACATCGGATCCATCCATCCCTCCTTGTGGCGGCGCCGGTGCCAGATCACAAATCAAAACCGCCGCTACCGCCTTCTCCTCCAACCCGCACAGCCGGCGGCGTGCTCGCAGTTCCCCTCCTCCTCCACCCCACCTTGTATTTCTCTTTCTCCTCCGCCCCACCTTCCCAGAGCTCTGACTACCACCTCCCGATCGCCAAGAATGGGAAGAAGAGAAAGGATAGGTTGCGTGTTGGGAGAGGAAAGGAAAACGGGTGAGGGCTCGGTTGCGTCTCTCTCTTCTGGCAGTGCGAACAACGTGATGACCTGACTAATCTTTTTGTCTGGTAGTGTTGCGTACGTGGATGCAGCGAGAGTGCGCCATAGTCGCATACGTTAATGTGATCGATGTGCCTACCCACCGGCCATTCATGGGGTGCTTTTTTGTTTGAAGAGGGGCAGGGGATCCAAGGCCCCGGAAGCTGCCAATCATGGGGTGTTGTGTTGGTGTTGGAATCCTTTGATTTGTTTGCTTGTCTATCTTTGGAACAGAACTAAGAGCATCTCTAGTAGACCCGTATAATCGTCAAAATACGGGTTCGTGTGAAAAATTCTGCCCGATCAGACCCCGTAAACGTGTTTGGCCTTTTTTTTGTGAGGCGCAGCATAATTCCCGTCCCAACCCGCGAAAACGCGGGTCCCCCCTCGGTCCGTCGGCGCCTTGTATATAGCGGGAGCGGTTGAACGGGGACATTTTAGCCCGCGCTTTTCCCCACACACCCCCGCCCCTCTCCCACTCGCCCGCGCTTTTCCCCACCCCCGCCGCCGGGTCGCCGCCTATGATTCTAGACAAACTAGCCAGCGGGAACATGCTGGAGGGCCGCCACACGCTCGAGCCCGCCCTCCGCCACTTCCTCCTGCGTCGGCGGGCCGGAAAGTTGCTGATCAACGGCTGATCAACGCGGCGGCAGGATTTGGCGTTTCCGGCCACCGTTGGCTGCGCTAAGCCATGGATTGACCGGGGAGCACCCTGCGCAGCCCCGGCAAAGCCCCAGCACCGCATGCAGGTACGGGTTCGTCCTGTAGCCGCCTTGTCGGTTTGCCGGCAAGAATTTGGCTGGCCGTTCGCCGGGCTTGGCGCTCGCGCAGCGACTCGTCCGCTCGTCGATGCCGCTCATACAGTGCGGCGACTGCACGCGGACAGTGTTGCGGCTAACTTCTGGCATGCCGAAGCGCCCCATATGGGTGTTCTTCAAATGCGAAAACGACGGGGTATGTGTTGTTTCCATTCGGCTTTGTCACTGTATTCTTGGGTTCAATCGCGATAACTCATTTTGAATATTGTCATGTGTGTAGGAAGATGAATGCTCATTTTGGTTTTAGAAAGAAGAATAAATTGATTTATTGATAGAAAGAAACTTAATAGATGTCTGTGAACTCCTTAGTAGAATTGAGGCTAATGGTGCGGTTGCATGTGCAATTAGAGAAGAAAGTAGAGGAGAAGCGACGTCTACTTCTTTAGAACCAAAGAAGAAAAATGAAGAATGCAAGACCAAGAATCCGCAGATCAACAACGAATGCATGGGGAAGATATTGCTACAACTAGTGGAAGCAGTTATGCAAGTTGGATATCTTCTAAAATGCATAATTGTGATTCTTGTTTTCTTTGGTCTTATTATTTTAGCAAAGATTTGATGAATTACTATGTACCCAATGCCGTTGAAGAAAATAAAAAAAAACAAAGAAATGTATTTTCATGTGTGAAATTAAAATGCAAATTTCGGATTTGCGGGCCGGCGGGGGCGGCGCCTGAGCAGACCCCGCAAAGCTGACCCGTAAAAGAGCATATTCCGCGAATATCTTTTTTACGGATTCATTTTACGGGATCTGACTCTGCCGCCGCCCGCGCCGGTCTGCAAAGTCGTCTTTCCGCGAACTGTAAACGTGTTTTGCGGACTGGCGTTATACATGGTTTATTAGAGATGCTCTAAGTGAGAAATGAGAATGATATATGTATACATCGTGTTGTTTACAAACACAACATGCATGACGCATCCACAAAATTTGAGCAAATTGGTTCATGTTGATTTTTCTTCGCACTCAAGGGCGGAGGATCAGCCTATTTCTTAGGAGACCACGTGAAGAGTCGAGCTCCTTTCTTCAATGGTGTCCGGCGTCGCGTCACCTCGACAACCCTTCTTCCCCACGCCGGTGGTTGATGTTCAAAATTCGAAATTGTTGTGCATACGATCAACAGTGCATACGATTTTCGTACGACATGATCTCGCTCGTCCATCCAACTGATCGAACGGCTGCTGACCAATGTCGTACGTACATCGTACGGAATTAGTCGTACGTGTAGCAGTTCTCTTCAAAATTTGAGATTGTTTCATTTGGTCAATTGACATGTCTGCCAGCCCGTTGGTCCAACCGGCAAACCAAAACAAAAAACAATGCTCGAGCTAACGAAATATCATCCCCAGATTCTACTAAACCCGGGCATGGCAGCCCGGCCCGACGACCCGGCCCAAAAAACCCGGGACAGGCCCAGGCTTTGTTTTGCAGCCCGAAAGATAGTTCGGGCCGGGCTCGGTCTTCTATTTTTATGTATTTCGGGCCGGGTTTTCGGGCTCCGGGCCTAGCTTACACGTGAGGAACTAAAAAACAACATTCGGGCCGGGCTTTCGGGCTTCGGGCTTGATTTCGGGCTGGACTCGGGCTTGAGAAATGAAGGTCGGGCTTTTACAAGCCCGGCCCGAAACCTGGCCTGGCTCGACGTTTGCCCAGGTTTAGATTCTACCCCTCCCCCTCAGCTCTCGCGCCACCCCTCACGGGCGACACAAGAGCAAGCTGACCCTAGCCCTGCCGCCGCCACCCCTTCCATCCTTCCATTCGTTCCCATGCACCTTCCGGCGAAGGTGGTTGCATCAATCTCGTCCGACGGGTGGTGCCACAGGTGTTGGTCACCCCTACTGGCCATGTGGGATGGAAGAGGATGGTTGCTGCTCCAGATTGCTCCGTTGGCCTCGGCTGATTTGTGTCCCGACTTTTGAAGTGTATATGTGGATTGACTAGCTATTTTCATCAGTTCGGACTTTTAATTGTGTTGGCTAGTGCATGAAGCTTAACGTTGGCCTCCTCTCCCTTGTTGTGGTCCTCCCTCATCAATCTAGTCCTCTCTCGCCGACCTGGTCAACGCTCCTTCTGGGACACCAGATTTGGTAGCTAAGGTGGGATGGTAGACATTTGGGATTGGGGGGAACCCTTGGTCCCCCATGCATCGCCCCTGATGGGCGGCTCACCGGTGTTGATATCCTTCTTAAGGGCGTGCCAGGCTTCCCTGTCCGCCCTCTCCTCCTCCTCCCGATCCCGAGGCGAAATCCTTGGCCTTGTTGGCCAGATGGCGATGGCATTCTGGCGCCATAGTCCTCCCTAGAGGCATCATTCAAGGGAGGGGGTTGTGGCCCGTTGCGAGGTGTTTAGTGGCGACGGCGGTGCTCTGCTCTCTAGAGGGTTTGTTATCTTTTGTTTTTTATCGAGCTTTTGCCTTTGTAATTGGCATCATTGTACCCTAGCCGGTTGATGGCTTCATTAATTTAGAGTTGGGCATTTATGCTTTTTCTCTAAGAACAACAACATTGCATCATATGATCCAAGACATGGGAAAAGAGAAGCACTAGTTGGAAAACTGATGTGACGGGCATTGAGTCTACCACGACCCAGCAGTCCTCAGACGTAGCCACACCCCTGGAAGGCCTCCTCCAAGCGGGTAGAGTGGCGGGGAAGTGTGGACGACACCCCCACACCATCCCATATTGTGGCTTCGCTCTCTTCCCGCGCGGCAGGAAAATCCCAACAAAGCGGCATGGGTTCCCTCACGGCTAGGCTTAGATCAAACCATCGCTCACCAACGACGGACAAGTGGGATGCACGGCGAAAACAAAAATTTGTGTCTAGAAGCCATGCACCACTACTGGTGTACAATATATTTTTGGCTCTTGAAGTTGAAGGTTGCACTTCGTCTTGGATAAATCAAGTTGGATATATACATCTAATAAAATGTTGAGTTTTCTTGTGTTTTTTTAGCTGCTAGCTACTCACGCTGAATTTTAGTTAACTATATTGACCTTTTCAAGTTGCATACTTAATAGTTAATACACAAGCATGTTTACAAAAAATAGAACAAATTAAAATGGTGTATATATTTATTGCATTTCACAAAGAATCATTAACAGGCTCCTTGGAAGTCAAATACACAAATCAAGGAGGCTGATTTTTTTAAGCAATGTGTTGACTTCCAAATTTGAGATGTCTTGGCCATTGGTACCTTATCAAATTACATTGATAAAAAAATCGCATTGATCATCAAGCTCGTCCACCCAACTCAAAATATAACAGTATGCTCATTATACTTTAGCAAGTGCTGCCTTCGTTCATTATTATAAGATGTTCTAACTTTCTTCTGAAATCAGATGTATATAGACACATTTTAGTGTGTTTTGTTCATTCATTTCAGTATTAAAATATTCAAAACATCTTATAACAGTGAACGGAGGGAGGGCAAGTTAAGCTAAAATTTACATAATTTCCTCATAAAAAAAGAATTTGCCAGCAATTTGGCATGAATTAGTTAGAGAATAATAGTACTCTAATTCTTGTATTACAAATTAGGGACCTGGAAAAGAATGTATATGGAGTATAACACAAAGAGAAGCATCCAGAAGCGAAAATACCCAATCGATCTTGGGTCCCATTTGCACCTGATTTGGAAATGGTAATTTAGAAATTGCAAAATAAGTGAAAATTTCTGAAAATTTGAAAACGATAATGGTATAGTGCTATACTCGTCTAAAAAGTTTCTCGAAGGAGAGTGACTTTCATCGGCGTCCAAAGCCCATTTCTATTAGCATTACCCCAAAGAGCCCAGTTGTTATCCAGATGGGCCCATACAGCTGACTCCGCGACCACCCCATTCCTCTTGCTTGTTCCCGTCCGTGTCGCCGGAAACGTCAACTCGCCAGAAACCAGCGTGCCGGCGCCACCGCTTCTGGATCCCACCCAGCCGCGGACCGGGCGGCCAGGCGGAGGCCTATCGGCTCCCCCGCCGACCGATCCCGCTGATGGGGATGGTGATTGAGACGGAGGAGTGGGTGCTCACCCCCCTCGCTTACCCGCTCCTCTCGGCCGCATCACTCGCCGCCGTCCTCCTCCTCCCCCACTTCTCCCGGCCACACGCCGCCGTAGTCACCCCTTCTTCGCCCTCCCCCTTCGACGTGGGCACCACTCCCTTCCTCCGCTTCCGCCGCGCCTTCCTCCTCCTCTTCTGCCTTGCATCTGGTAAGCACCACCCACTGGCCCCTGCATTTTGTGGAGTTGACGAGGGGGGCTCTAATGATGTTTTCTGTTGCTGTGTAGTGGCGGAGGGGGTCCAGTCGGTGTTCGGGGAGGATGAGTTCGTGCGGTGCGGGTTCGGCAGGGAGCAGATGGCCGCGCGCCTTGCCGCGGCCACGGCCGCCGCGCTCTTTCTTGGCGGTGCATCTGGCATTGTCTCTGACAAACTGTAAGTTCTCCATTTGGATCATTAGTTTACATCGAGTGGTGACACATTTTCTGTAAATTGTTTCATGTTCATAGCCTGCATATGTGAGTTGTATAGCATTGCAACTCAGAACAGTCTCAACCACATTCCAATGTTTAAATAGTACATAATCCTGGCAACCAGTTTCTATCTTGGTAGGTGCCTGTTTATACTTTATAGAACTCTGTTTCGACTCTAGAAATTCTATGCTGTTTTGTTCAGTAGAGTAGAGTATTAGGCTGACTGATTCCATATATTAGAGTTATGTTTCTATCGATCAAGGGTCCATATAAAGTTATATTTCTTCATTTATGTCATGTCCCACCTCACAAAAGCCTGTGGAATGAGATATAGAATAACTGTACAAGTAACCTGTTTATTAAGTATGCACGCCCCTTTAGCACTATATTTGTTACCCATCCATTCTCCTTTAAGATGTTCTTCCAACAAATATGATCTGTAAAATGGTATGCGAAGTTTAAAAACTTAAAAGGAAAGTGTCACGTGAGAATTTTGATAATACAGAGAGTAGGTCATACTCCCAAGGACATTTATTACTTGGTATGATTAAGTGTTTCTTTAAACCTGGTATAATTGTTTGTGTAGCTTACCTCTGTGTATATTTCTGTTCCACATCAGTTGGTCTGTTACTGTTTGATAATATGTTATGATTTTCTGTTATGTGCATCTCCAGGGATTTCAGGCCCATTAGATAACTGGATTCTTCTCTCTCCCTATTGATATTATGTTGAACGAGAATCTATTTTTATTGTTCTAATCGGTATATACATTTGTTTGCTAAAATTCATAGAGGACCACAGAGTGCTTGCATATTCTACTGGATGCTTCAGCTTGCAGTGGGTGCCTTGAAGAGTTTCAGTGGCCTTCGTTGTGCATGGGTCAACAATTTCATTTTGGCTCTTGCATCCTCAATGTTCTACTTCTGTTTTGAGACATGGATTGTGCTGGAGCATGAGCAGGTTTGTGTTTGCTTAAACATTTTCTGTTGCTATTTCTGCCTTCATCAATGGTGTCCCAGTTTTAACCATTTTATCCTGAATTTTCAGCAAGGTCAGAAGCAAGATTCGCTGTTTGATACCTTCTGGCTGATGACATTCTTTGAATCAATATCCCTTGTTGGAAGTCAAGGAATCACAAACTTATTGCTTGATGATGATAACAAAGGAATCTTGCTTCCGTATACGTTTGCAGCCTTAGTGTCAGTAATAGGAATATTGTATATCAGAAAAGCACCAAGTATCAGTACCGCCCATCATGCATCTGTCATTGGAAGCTACCAAAAATCATTTTTTGCTCATGTCCTCAGAGGTGAGTGGTGAGTATACCATCCTGTTTATTTTATCATGCTTTCTGTATTATTTCTGTTAATGAATCTTTAATACTGTTAGCAAGGTAATGTCCTCAAATAACTAAAGGATGAGGTAGATAGAGGTATGAATGTCCTGTCATTGTCTCGTGGCTTTGCGTTTGAGGCTATTGATATTTCTGTATTGTTATCCTTAACAATATGATACTATTTGGGTTTCTTGGACTATGCTTGGATTAGGAGCTGTGATAGTTGAATAAGAAAGCAGTTGTGAATTTATGATATGAACAATGGAACTTTTGTTGTTATCCTCTGGAGTCTACAGCCAATTGCGAACTAATGAATCGAAAACTCCTTCTGTTAACATCTAGTCAAGCTTCTTGGGTGCCTGCATTTTTCACTTTCATCTCTCACAAGAATTTCCTGCTTGTTTCAGACAAAAGAGTGCTGATTCTGGTCTTAGCTCAAGCAAGTGTCCAGTTCTCTGTATCAGCCTTTTGGTTCCTCTGGGCACCAACGATAGTGGTATGAGTTTGTACCTTAGTTTTTTTCTGCTAGTTTTCCTTATGTTGTTGCGTTTGATCAGGGTTTGATTGAAGACCGAAGTCACACTTATACACTCACAGATTTGTTAATGTAACAGGCTGACGGAAGGGATGCTCCTCTGTCACTAATCTACCCATGTTTCCTGGTCTCAAGAATGCTTGGAAGTGCTGCTGTTCCATGGTTTTATGGAGCCATGGCTCCTTTCCAGAACGAGGATAGCCTGACAACAGCATACATTGCCGCTGGGCTTGCTTTGTCAATTGTGGCTTATGATTACCAGGTACTCCTACACCGTAATGCCCATGTATATCTGGAAGCCAACCTGCATATACAGTTTAAAGCTTGTGTCGTGAGTCTAATGAGTCTTGTTTCTTTCGACAGGAGATTGGAACATTGGTGATACTGTTCTGCATCTTCCATGCGTCCGTGGGCTTTATTTTACCTTCGCTGGCCAGATTTAGGACAATGTAAGTGGAATGATGTCAATAGAGTTTTTTTCTTAATAATGATGTCAATAGAGTTCAAGTTGAAGTCACTTGTTAGAGCTTTCTATTTACATGGTTGACACTGCTGAAGGTACCTGCCAAATGAACTACGTGGGGGCATGATGAGCTTTTCCCTAGCACTGGGAAATGCGCCTATATTCATTTTCCTAATACAGGTAGCTCTCTCTTGGTAATAAA
>LR738715.1:564389522-564422349 GCA_902687465.1 Secale cereale
TCCTCAAATAACTAAAGGATGAGGTAGATAGAGGTATGAATGTCCTGTCATTGTCTCGTGGCTTTGCGTTTGAGGCTATTGATATTTCTGTATTGTTATCCTTAACAATATGATACTATTTGGGTTTCTTGGACTATGCTTGGATTAGGAGCTGTGATAGTTGAATAAGAAAGCAGTTGTGAATTTATGATATGAACAATGGAACTTTTGTTGTTATCCTCTGGAGTCTACAGCCAATTGCGAACTAATGAATCGAAAACTCCTTCTGTTAACATCTAGTCAAGCTTCTTGGGTGCCTGCATTTTTCACTTTCATCTCTCACAAGAATTTCCTGCTTGTTTCAGACAAAAGAGTGCTGATTCTGGTCTTAGCTCAAGCAAGTGTCCAGTTCTCTGTATCAGCCTTTTGGTTCCTCTGGGCACCAACGATAGTGGTATGAGTTTGTACCTTAGTTTTTTTCTGCTAGTTTTCCTTATGTTGTTGCGTTTGATCAGGGTTTGATTGAAGACCGAAGTCACACTTATACACTCACAGATTTGTTAATGTAACAGGCTGACGGAAGGGATGCTCCTCTGTCACTAATCTACCCATGTTTCCTGGTCTCAAGAATGCTTGGAAGTGCTGCTGTTCCATGGTTTTATGGAGCCATGGCTCCTTTCCAGAACGAGGATAGCCTGACAACAGCATACATTGCCGCCGGGCTTGCTTTGTCAATTGTGGCTTATGATTACCAGGTACTCCTACACCGTAATGCCCATGTATATCTGGAAGCCAACCTGCATATACAGTTTAAAGCTTGTGTCGTGAGTCTAATGAGTCTTGTTTCTTTCGACAGGAGATTGGAACATTGGTGATACTGTTCTGCATCTTCCATGCGTCCGTGGGCTTTATTTTACCTTCGCTGGCCAGATTTAGGACAATGTAAGTGGAATGATGTCAGTAGAGTTTTTTCTTAATAATGATGTCAATAGAGTTCAAGTTGAAGTCACTTGTTAGAGCTTTCTATTTACATGGTTGACACTGCTGAAGGTACCTGCCAAATGAACTACGTGGGGGCATGATGAGCTTTTCCCTAGCACTGGGAAATGCGCCTATATTCATTTTCCTAATACAGGTAGCTCTCTCTTGGTAATAAATCTTTTATTTATTTGTTTGTTCGAGGGAACTCTTGGCGGAAAAATCTTAATGTGCAGCATGTTTTTACACAGTGGTTGAGAGCACTCCTTTATTTCCTGTGTGCAGGGCGCCTACCATGGGAACATCGCAAATTCAACCATTCTAGGCCTTGCAGCCTGTGGCCTTTTATCTGCCGGGGGTGGCATTCATATGCTGCGGCGGTGGAGAAAACACACCCGCCAAAACATGCGCAGTCTATAGGATGTTCATTTTGACCATTGGACCCTGACGGTTAATTAGCATTGTCTATACCCTGATCAATGGTGCAGCATACCAGAAAGTAGGTGTATGATATGTTTTCTCTGTGTTAAAAAGACACATTGTTCAAATCGACGTCCACCACAATCCTGTAGACACGTAAAGAGGCTGCATAAATACTGTGGTGATGATATGATCGAATCGTTTTTGTACTATTAGAACTCTAATACCCTTGTGCCTTGTAAAGACCACTGCAAATCTTTCTTGTCTCTTTATCTTTTAGAGTCCCTCTCCACGTATACCTGACGCTGGAGGATTATTGGTCCCTGAACCTTTTCACCAGGGAACTGTGCAGTGAATCGTACCCTGAGAACCTTTGCCCTTTGTTTATCGTTTGAGGCCGTGTTGGTCGGTTCGGATTGAAAAGTCGGGATCGTATCTTCTCGTCCCTAGCCCCTATAAAGATCAGCAAGATACTGTCATGCACACAAAAGCATTTGTTAAGTGCGAGCAAATCCGATTCGCAGACCAGCGTATCTTCTCTCTGTCCACGACCAAAGATATCTCCGTCTCCATGTGTTCCCAGCCAGTCGTGTTTACCTTGCAAATTCGATGCAAATCAGTTCATTTCCATCCAGATTCTCTGGGTCGTGCCACACATGTCAAGACGAAAAGAAGACAACAGGGAAACCGATGGCACATTAACCACATCACTGTGCACTGGCGAACAATTAAGCACCCAAGAAGCCAAGCATTCTGTTGGTACTAGTACTACACGCTATTGCCAGCCTTTTCCGTTGTGCGGCTCGACGGCCGTCTACGTGCCGGCGTCCGGTGCACTCGATGGACCAACGTGTTTTCCCTGCGCCACAGGATTAGTGTACGGATCGAGGTGATGACGGTCAGTGTCAACGTGTGCGGGTGTGATCGACCTCGGGCTTAAGCTTTCTTTTTAGGGCATCAAGGCCAAGTGAGCTGAACCTGCTGTGGTGCCACTCCACGAAGCAACCATCAGCTTGCACCGGCGGAGTGAATAGGACGGTGCGGCGTCCAGATTTGTCGCTTCTTTCCAAGTCGATCCGTTGCAGGACGAATTGCATCGATCGTGGTTTTGAAATACCAGCACCATCTCTAGGTATATAATATAGTTTAACAGCGAGTTGAGCTTTTTTTTCTCCAATACGACTGGGAGCGTATCATTGCATTGATAGGTAGAGGAAATACAAAGTTGGTTACAAGGTGGGAGAATCACCAGTTCGTACATTAAGAGGCTAACCGGGGGCACTCAAGAGCAGGGGAGAGGGGATGCTCAGCCCCACTACATAGAATTACAGCGCGTCAATTACAGCTTGTAGCCCTTTGGCGCCGGCATTTGCCCAGGCACGCACGTCATCTTGGATTGAGGAGAATAGGCAGCTAATCTAGGGTTGCCGGTAACTAATCGAAGCTGTTGCACTCGAAACCTCAACATAAAAAATAATTATCACATTATCAACATCACCATCATAATTTATATAAGATTAGTCATAATCATGTAGGGTAACTCATATGGCTGTTGTATTGATATACAAAGTGGAGAGTTTACATCTCGATTAGTACCATGAAGTTGTAGTCCAAATAGTGGACTTTTTTTTTTGACTATAAACAGTAGGGTAAAACCCCACTGTGATTTTTATAAATAAATAAAGATAGTAAACAAATAGTGGACTACTTAACATATTGGAGTGCGAGGATCGACGTTGTTGAAGACGGAGATGAATTCCCTCCCCGATAGAGTACCAGAGTAGGGATGAAAGCGAAGATCGCAACAGAACATGAAGTGACGGCGGCAAAAGAATAGTCAATAATTCAAATGGAAGTTTTTATGAGTGTATGAAGTCATCAAGCACCGGAGGACAGAGGAGGGAGTCCTTGGGTGGGTAGGCGTCTCCCCAGCCCCATGGCCTGTAGGCGCCTACAGAGGGCGCCTAGGCACCCTGGGCCACCCCAGGTGTTGGGCTTCTTCAGGCGTCCTGAGCTACTTCGAATTTTTTGGAATTTTGAGGGATTTGATGATATTTTTTCTGAAATTTGAAAACAACAAGATATAGGATATTTCCTGAAAAAACTTTAGAAACATTGCACTATTGAAGGACAATATGCATGAAACATATACAAATTATAGATACATTAGACGTGTCAATCGTCGGGGTACACAAGTGACCCGCACCTCACATACTGTTTCTGGGTGACGTGGTAGAAACTTTTATTCATAGCTATTGTAGCTTACAACGTCAGGTGTGAAACAATGTGTGAGGTAAATCCGCGTCAGCTCCACCCACACCGGCAGTGCCCTTCATGGCGGTGTCTCAAAGTTGATAGCATCATGTGTTTGTCGATCCTTCAGATCGACGACGTTAGGGTCCATGGATGGTGTCGGCGAGGCAGCAACGGCGACTCCAACACGTGTCCCTCTCCTTTTGCTCTATCCCCGTTGATGCGGCGTGTCTCCGATGTCATGGTGGAGTTGGGAGGTTTGTCATCTAGGAGTACGCACAGATAGTTGTCTACGCAAGTGACATCCGGAAGATAGTGCATCTTGTGTTGGGTTTGTGGTTGGAGGCTGATAGTTCTGGTTTCCTCCTCCGACGTTGTCGCCATGTGGGGGTGTCAGATTTGGAGTTCAACGACAATAGTTTTGTTTCTGGCAAACTACTTTGGAGGTCCGTAAAGCTGCAGATCAGCGATGGAGCCTCGTCGAACTTGGATGAAGAGGTGATATGTCTTCCTTCCCTTTGTTGGCCGCTTCAGTGGTGTCTAAGGAGAGGGACATGCGCTGGTATTTTGCGTAGGATTATCCTATCTTTCCAATCCTGGAAGGTCTGTTTTTACGTGCCTTGTAACCTGATCTTTATTCTATAAATGAGGCATGTATTACTATATAAAAAAGAATCCTAAGAAAAAAATCTATGGGTTGTTATCAGGAAATATCCATAAGGATCAGATTCCTCCAAAATCCTTTAAGGCCTCATTGATTCGCATGATTTTGAAAATACAAGAATAGAAAAATGTAGAACTAGAATGGCATGCCGCCTTCAATACTACAAGATTGTAAGGGTGTTTAATTGTGCACAGGAAAACGTAGATTTTTTTTGGAGTGGTTCGAGTGGATGGATTTTTTCATATGAATTTTAGTGCAAATAAATCCAAGGGAAAAAAATCCTATGGCTTACAATCTTACGAATAAAAAAACCATGTAGAAAAAGATGCTAAGGATTAGAATCCTCCAAATTCCTTGGAGAATCCTTTAAACCAAAGAAGCCCTTATAAATCTTTCGAGGACTCTTTGATTCGTAGGATTTTAAAACATAATAATAGGAAAAGCGTATGAATATGATAGGATTGCATGTACAAAATAGAAAATTATGTAAACACATGAATTAGCAGAATTTTGTATGTTTGATTCACAAAAAATGAGAAAAACACATGATTCCTAGAGAGTAGTCAAATTAAGGTTAAACATACAGTTTTGCTAGAACTCATCTAGATGAGATATAATTTGGTCTCATTCACGTTTTATAGCCATTAGATGTGAACAGATACAACCCACGTTAGCACACACGCATCTTATAGCATCACGTCTAATGGCTATAAAACGTGAATGAGACCAAATTATGTCTCATCTAGATGAGTTCTAGGTACTCCCCTTAAACATACGCAAAGGTAAGATTAATTTAATGTTGTGCTAGTTATGGCAGTTGCATTGATCTTTGTGTATAAGACTTTAAAAGAAGAGGCTGGAGTGAATTGTAAAATTCCAACAAAAAATCTACGAAACTTGAACCAAAGAAAAGAATCCTGGGTTTTGTCTATGGCCCATTCTTTTGAATCAAATGAATGACTAGTGCAACAATACAGAAAAATGTAATTAAAAGAGCCCTGGCTATTACGCGATTCAGTTTAGAAAGCGAGGGAGAGAGAGCCATCAATCAGATAAAGCTAGTTGAATGATAGATAGGTCGGCGACTGAGCCCATAGCTTAGTCGACGCAGCAACGTGCGTCCGAGTGTCCAACACTAGAACGTGGATGCATTTTCCGTGGACGATACACAGTTCAGTCGATATCACGCAGCATGTTGATACATGCATGTGCCGCAATTGGAGCAGTGCTGCAGTGGCCGTGGCCGTGGCCGCCCAAACACGCATACGGAGACATCGTTGCGCCGGCCAAAGATTTTCAACGTGCATATTGATGGTTCTCAAGGCCGTAATATAGGCACGTGATGTCCGTTCGTGCATATAGACCTTCCGTGGCAGAATTGGCTCTTGCACTCGGCTTACATGCGGGGACTCATGAGTTGTTCGTGTCAGCCCGCATCGCTACGGAAGTGAGGACGGCTAGCCAAGGCCGAAGAACCGACCGATCGACCGATGTTCCAATTCCCCGCCCGTGCTGCTCGGTCTGTCTTTTATTTGCAAAAAATATCTACTTAGAATTATAAGTACTTCCTTCGTCCGAAAATACTTGTCATCAAAATGGACAAAAAAGAATGTATCTACAACTAAAATACATCTAGATACATCCCCTTTTATTTATTTTGATGACAAATATTTTCGAACGGAGAGAGTATATTTTTACTGTACGAAGGCTAGTAGGCAACCAAAGCACACTAGTCCAGATCGCATCAAGCTATGCCGGATCAAGAGTCTTGCGTGTGTTGGTGTGCCGTCCGATCCACTTGTGTTAATCAGACCGGCGTACGCATCTTAGCGGCCTTTATCTGTTTCATCATGTGGCAATTTGGAACCGTAATGATAAACCCCATCACGTACGTACGGAGACACACAGTTGGCAGCTACATACTCCCTCCGTTCGATATTACTTGTCGTAGAAATGAATGTATCTAGACGTATTTTAGTTCTAGATACATTCATTCCCGACACAAGTAATTCCGAGCGGAGCGAGTATATTAGAGGGTGCTTGGATACGTTTTAGTCTTATGACTAAAAGTAGTGGGACTAAAACTTGCTAGTCTCATCCATTCTCGGATCCAAATACTAAATAGACTAAAATCAAGTAATGAGCATTTATTATCTTTCAAACCCTCCAATCCAGAATTCGCATGTGTTAAAGAAGAAGAGTTAAATGAGGAGAGATGACTAATCCACATTTTAGTAGGGGTACCCCTGACTATTTTTTTTTAGTTTCAAGACTAATTTTAGCCCATCTTTAGTCGAGGTATTTGGAACTTTAACCTCTTAAAAAGATTATTTTTAGTCAGACTAAAATAAGTCCCTTGGATCCAAGAGAGTCTTAGCCTAATGTAGTAGGAGTATTATAGTCTACGTAGTACCAACTAAGCAAGGGGGGTTGGGCAGATCCAGATTTCGAGATTCGTGTCCGGCTCCATGGATGGAGCAGCCATTTGTAGCCGGATGATGCTCATGGACTAATTTAATGGGATGACTAACTAAGCACTTCTCCTCATTAGCTGGAGGAATTAGGAGCAGAATCATGCAAAAGATATGGCAGGTGGATGATTAGATCATCGCTTGTACTACTACCGCTGATTGTAATGGAGAGTATCATATTGGGCTATATTTATTATCATGCATGACACAAAGTAACACATCATTTAATATGATACGGTATCATGATATGATACTCAAGCCTCTTTTTCTTCATTTAATTCTATGCCACATTATCAACATTGCTTAGTTAACATGCGTGATACTCCATCCGTTCCTAAATATAAGTCTTTGAAGAGATTTTCACTATGGACCACATACGGAGCAAAATGAGTGAATCTACACTCTAAAATGCATCTATATACATCCGTATGTGGTTTATAGTGGAATCTCTTCAAAGACTTGTATTTAGAAACGGAGGGAGTACTACCTACTCACTCCGTTCCCAAATATTTGTCTTTTTAGACATTTCAAATGGTTACAACATACGGATGTATGTAGACATACTTTTGAGTGTAGATTCACTCATTTTTCTTCGTATGTAGTCATTTGTTGAAATCCCTAAAAAGACAAATATTTAGGAAAAGGCGCAATTAGCAGCTGAGTTAAACTGGGTCGCCGGGTGCTTTCGGGCGGGAGTAGGAGCAAGCAAGCAAGAAAGCATCCGATCGCATTCGTTGAGGACATGGCACGGCAGGCCAGATAGGGGAACCGATGCTGAACAGTGATAGCACAAGAAGAAAGAAAGAAGAAGAGATTGGTGGTAGTGGTACGGAGGAGGTGCATGCACCTTGCGAAACAGGGGACGGATTCGCCCGTGGTTTTGCCGCAGGAGCTGATCCTGAGTGGGACGGGGCCAGTCGATCGTCGCGGTGGCACGACCCACCACCACATGATGAACGAACGATGGTACCATCTCTCCCGATGTCCGATCTCCGTCCCCCTTCTCCTGCCTGCTCACAGATGCATGCATCGACTTGCTTGCTTGCTGGTGCGGACAGTACCCCTGCCCTACCGCTTGGGCTGGGTCGGGTCGGGTCGATCACTCGTTGGTTGTGGCATCACATGGCGCCTTTGTGAATAAACATGAACGCTTGTTGTTTGGGGACGTGAGAATATAATCGGATTGTCCGCGTTCATTTCATTTATGGGACCAGAAGCATGATGACATTTGCAATTATTCCATAAGCAAAATAGCATGCATTTTTCTACGAAAACGCTTAAAATCCGACGTCAAATTTCTAGGCATGACAAATATGATGTTTTTCATGGCAATTTATGTTGGCACGATGATGACTAATTTAGTCTGGGAGCATGGCAATTTTCTGATGAAATAAATGAACCGAGGTGAATTTGCAATGCTCACCGACTAAACTTGTCCTCTCGAATAACATAATCTGTCATAAAAAAACGTTCAATTTACTCTGGTAAGAAAAACTGACATCGAATTTGTAGTAGAGTCCTTTTTCTAGCACGCCCATTTTTTGAAATAACGCTAGTGAAATTCCTTTATCATGAAATTCTGGTCATCATTTTGTGATCTATATCGGCACGACAATATTTTTTCTCGAATCTAGATAAACAAATTCCCTTTTTCTCCCATGGAAGACATGCTTCGGTTAGGGTTTGAGCATCTGCTGTGATCTCGTCCTTTCTCTCATCTTCGGTCGCGTGCGGTGAGGCAAAGGTGTCTTCAAGTGGAACATGTCTTGTCACTGAACAAACACCTCCAACAAATCTAAAACAAATTCAGGAAAATGCGAGCACTAGTGTCAAGTCTAAAAATTAAAACTTGAAGCACTGGTTCCAACCTAACCATATGATATATATATGCTTAATTCAAGTTTTAATAAGAGTTTGAATAAGGTTACAAATGATTTTAAGAAAGGTCTTGTCCGTAAAAAATTACGGTCGCTCTAAGCAAGCTACAATTGTGTCGCTCTGCAGAGGATCCACATATATCGAGGATCTCTTGCCCAAGGATTGTAGCGCTACCTTGATGGAATAGACTTCTATTGATCTCGTAAAAGAACAATTCAAATGATTCTAAAAAAAGTTCTTACTTTTTTCTTTAAAAAATACATTTTCCCTTTTACGGACGTGGATGGTGCCGCTGGCCAAGTGGCGAAATGTGCCACATGGCCATCCTTGCCGTGCCGCAAGCTGGTTCATCCCCCCTCTCCGGTATTCAAGGAGAGTGACGGTGTATATATTGGCCTCGCCGCAAAGCTAACAACCACTCCAAATCCAGCCCAACAACAAAGCAATCGCCTCGCAACAATCCATCTTCCCCGCTTCCGTTCCGTTCCGTTCGGCACATCCAGGTCGTACGCCGACGCGTCCAGCCGGGTGGATCTCCGAGCCAGCGGCATTGCTGGGACTTAGATGCGAGACGCCGTCCTGCTCCGGTGCGACGCCACCATGGTCGGCCACGCCGCCGGTTCCACCTCTTACGGCAGCAGCAGCAGCGGCAGGAGGAGCGGCGGGTACTTTCCGGCTCCGTCGGCGACCGCCAAGCAACGGCGCGCGCCGGCGCCGTCCGGGAACGGCGGGAAGAGCGACGGAGGAGGGTACTTCGGGCCGGAGGCGGCGGTCGTGCTGGCGCTGATGACCGCGGCGCTGCTGGTGCTGCCGCTGCTCCTGCCCCCGCTGCCGCCGCCGCCGCAGCTGCTCCTGCTCGTGCCCGTCGCCATCCTGGCCGTGCTGCTCCTGCTCGTCCTCCTACCCTCCGACGCCAGGGGCCTCCGTGTCGCGCCATCCTACTTGTAGCTAGCTAGCTAGTGTAGCAAGTAAATCAAACCGCGCGCTCGCCATCGTCGTCCTCGCCGGCCGTGTACATGTAATTAGCTAAGCTAGCGCGGATGCGGAGTTGTTGCTCTCTTCGTTTCTTTTCTTTTGATTTTGAGACTAATTGATGGAGAGGATTTTGCTCGGACTAATTAATTAGCGTTCATTGCGTTCCACTTGTGGGGTTGTCTGACTAATTAATCCTCTCGTGGAGAAACACGAACGCCATTACAAGGCCGGAAAGATGAGGATTAACGCTTGAGTCAATGGTCAAGTAGCCAAACAATGCTACTCTTCTGAAAGTTCAAACAGGTGACACCGAGGGGACAAATTTCTCTGTCTCCTCGGCCGCCAACGACGACATTTGGCCACACTGGCTCATTTGGACATATGACTGGCACGCCCACCGTTGCCAAGTCGCCGCCGGCGAGTTACTCTTCTGAAAATTCAAAGATTCAGAGTATAACAAACCGAGGGAGACAAATCTCTCCGTCTCCAGTTGCCTTCCCGCCGCCGCGAACGCGAACGCTACATTTTGCCTCATCGACTCATTGCTCAGTCCAACTCCAATATGACCAGCACGCCCACCATTGGTCCATTGCCAAGTCGCCGCCGGAGCTCATCGCGCCGGCGGTGCCCACCCCAGGCGGCACCCTCCGGCTTGGTTAACCTCATCCAGGTCTTTCCCCCGCCCTCATTCACCGCCACCAGCAAGGAGCCATGCAACGCCGCGGTCGTGGCCGCGATGCGCGACGGGCTCGCGAGGGCTCGTGTGCCGTACTACCCGGTGGCAGGCCGCATCGCCCCGAGTGGCCTTGTAGTGGACTGTACTGGCGGCGAGGGCGTCTGGTTCGTGGAGGTCGCCGCGAGCTGCGCGCTTGCCGACGTGGACGGCCTCGACTGCTGCCCCGCCCGTTGCTCATCCCCGGGGAGCTCCTCCTCCCGCGCCCTCCCCCGGGCGAGAGGGAAAATTTCGTGTTTTGACCATTTTTCGTATAAAATCGGGATCTCATCCTGTTTGTATTTTTTTTTTGAAATCTAACCATTTTCTCTATCGTCACGGGGCTCAGCGTTAGGATTGTATAGCCTACCGCTGAGGCCTCCGGCGGTAGCGAACTGATCCACGTCAGCAACTTAAATGGCCGCCGTCCCCCTTCGTCCAACCCTACCGCCGAAGGACACGGCGGTAGCTTGTCTGATCCTGTCGGTAGGTAGTGGACAGTTATAAGCCCCGACCCGCCCGCCCCACCTCCTTCTCCCCCACCCAGCCGCCTCTTCTGCTTCCTCTCGCTCCCTCTCTCATCTCCTCCACTTTCCTCCTCCGATCTTCTTCGTTTCTTCATCGTTTTTGCGGATCGAGATGACCCCGAGAAGTAAGCTCCTTCGATCCCTCAAATTAGTTTTAGTCAAATAGCTTTCGATTCGTCGAATTATTTGATTCAAATCACTTAACTAGATTTAATTTTTTTTGAACCCTACGATTGATTTAGGTTGATTCTAGATGTTATATTGTGTTAGCTATGAACTCTAGGCAATAATTGGTATGGTTGTGTGAAGATGAACCCTAGTTCATTTTTAAGGATTTTTTTACATGATGCATGTTGGAGGAATTTGATGTGATATGATGATGCATGTTGATATGCTATGATGCAAGTAGTGGATGTAATTGGAGAAATAATGTTGAACCCTGAAGATGAACCTAGTTCATAATTTTTTATGTTAAAAACTTTATTCAATAAGTGATAGATGTTGATATGCTATGACGCATTGGTAAATGTTGTTGAATGAAAGATGTTGGTTGAATATGATTCATTCGCATTGATCATTTATATTGGTTGGATATATGATAATTGATGAATGTTCGTTCAATAAGTGATAAATGTTAAATATTTTTTATATGCTTATGCTTATGTTTATGCAATTTTTTTAGGAGACCACCTCTTGCGTATGACATTGGCATAAAGTATACCATGCTTGACCCTACGTTCGATAAGGGCCTCGTGCCCGTTTCATTGAGAACGGAGTGGTAATTACCTTACTTAAGCCAAATATTTCAAATCGATGGAAAAAAGTTACTAATTTTTTGGGTCTTCATTGAAGGAAATATGCCCTAGAGGCAATAATAAAGATGATTATTTGTATTTCCTTATATGATGATAAATTTCTTTTATTCATGCTAGAATTGTATTAACCGGAAACCTAGTACATGTGTGAATACATAGACAAAACAGTATGTCCCTAGTATGCCTCTACTAGACTAGCTCATTGATCAAAGATGGTTATGTTTCCTAGCCATAGACATGAGTTGTCATTTGATCAACGGGATCACATCATTAGGAGAATGATGTGATGGACAAGACCCATCCGTTAGCATAGCACTATGATCGTTTAGTTTTACTGCTATTGCTTTCTTCATGACTTATACATGTTCCTATGACTATGAGATTATGCAACTCCCGAATACCGTAGGAACACCTTGTGTGCTATCAAACGTCACAACGTAACTGGGTGATCATAAAGATGCTCTACAGGTGTCTCCGAAAGTATTCGTGGTGTTGGCATATATCAAGATTAGGATTTGTCACTCCGAATGTCGGAGAGGTATCTCTGGGCCCTCTCGGTAACACACATCATAATAAGCCTTGCAAGCAAAAGACTAATGAGTTAGTCACGAGATAATGTGTTACGGAACGAGTAAAGAGACTTGCCGGTAACGAGATTGAACTAGGTATAGAGATACCGACGATCGAATCTCGGGCAAGTAACATACCGATGACAAAAGGAACAACGTATGTTGTTATGCGGTTTGACCGATAAAGATCTTCGTAGAATATGTAGGAACCAATATGAGCATCCAGGTTCCGCTATTGGTTATTGACCGGAGATGAGTCTCGGTCATGTCTACATAGTTCTCGAACCCGTAGGGTCCGCACGCTTAACGTTTGATGACGATCGGTATTATGAGTTTATGAGTTTTGATGTACTGAAGGAGTTCGGAGTCCCGGATGAGACCGGGGACATGACGAGGAGTCTCGAAATGGTTGAGACGTAAAGATCGATATATTGGACGACTATATTCGGACATCGGAAAGGTTCCGAGTGATTCGGGTATTTTTCGGAGTATATGGGCCTTATTGGGCCATACGGGAATAGAGGAGAAAGGCCAAAAGGAAGGAGGCGCGTGCCCCCCCTCTGGTCCGAATTGGACAAGGGGTGCAGCCCCCTTTTCCTCCCCCCTCTCCACCTCTTTCCTTCTCTCCTACTCCGGAAAGGAAAGGGGAATCCTACTAGGACTTGGGAGTCCTAGTAGGACTCCCCACACTTGGCGCGCCCCCTCTAGGGCCGGCCTCTCCCTTGCTCCTTTATATACGTGGGCAGAGGGCACCCTAGGACACACAAGTTGAATTGTTCCAGCTGTGTGCGGTGCCCCCCTCCACAGAAACACACCTCGGTCATACCGTCGCAGTGCTTAGGCGAAGCCCTGCGCCGGTAGATACATCATATCCAACCACGCCGTCGTGCTGACGAAACTCTCCCGTAAAGCTCGACTGGATCAAGAGCTCGTGGGACGTCATCAAGCTGAACGTGTGCTGAACGCGGAGGTGCCGTACGTTCGGTGCTTGATCGGTTGAATCGCGAAGAAGTTCGACTACATCAACCGCGTCACTTGACGCTTCCGCTTCCGGTCTACGAGGGTACGTAGACACACTCTTCCCTCTCGTTGCTATGCATATGGTAGATAGATCTTGCGTGATCGTAGGAAAATTTTAAAATACTACGTTCCCCAACAGTGGCATCATGAGCCAGGTCTATGCGTAGATGATATGCACGAGTAGAACACAATGAGTTGTGGGCGATACTAGTCATACTGCTTACCAGCATGTCATACTTTGCTTCGGCGGTATTGTGAGATGAAGCGGCCCGGACCGACATTACGCGTACGCTTACGCGAGACTGGTTTCACCGTTACGAGCACTCGTTGCTTAAAGGTGACTGGCGGGTGTCTGTCTCTCTCACTTTAGCTGAATCAAGTGTGGCTGCGCCCGGTCCTTGTGAAGGTTAAAACAACACATACTTGACGAAACATCGTTGTGGTTTTGTATGCGTAGGTAAGAACGGTTCTTGTTAAGCCCGTAGCAACCACATAAAACTTGCAACAACAAAGTAGAGGACGTCCAACTTGTTTTTGCAGGGCATGTTGTGATGTGATATGGTCAAGACATGATGAGTTATACGGTTTTGTATGAGATGATCATGTTTTGTAATGTTATCGGCAACTGGCAGGAGCCATATGGTTGTCGCTTTATTGTATGAAATGCAATCGCCATGTAATTGCTTTACTTTATCACTAAGTGGTAGCGATAGTCGTAGAAACAATAGTTGGCGAAACGGCAACGATGCTACGATGGAGATCAAGGTGTCGCGCCGGTGACGAAGGTGATCATGACGGTGCTTTGGAGATGGAGATCAAAAGCACAAGATGATGATGGCCATATCATGTCACATATTTTAATTGCATGTGATGTTTATCTTATTATGCTTCTTATTTTGCTTAGAACGACGGTAGCATTATAAGATGATCCCTTACTAAATTTCAAGGTATAAGTGTTCTCCCTGAGTATGCACCGTTGCGAAAGTTCGTCGTGCCGAGACACCACGTGATGATCGGGTGTGATAAGCTCTACGTTCAAATACAACGGGTGTAAGCCAGTTTTGCACACGCAGAATACTCGGGTTAAACTTGACGAGCCTAGCATATGCAGATATGGCCTCGGAACACTGGAGACCGAAAGGTCGAGCGTGAATCATATAGTAGATATGATCAACATAAGATGTTCACCATTGAAACTACTCCATCTCACGTGATGATCGGACATGGTTTAGTTGATTTAGATCACGTGATCATTTAGATGACCGGAGGGATGTCTATCTAAGTGGGAGTTCTTAAGTAATATGATTAATTGAACTTTAATTTATCATGAACTTAGTCCTGGTAGTATTAGCATATCTATGTTGTAGATCAATAGCTCGCGATGTTGCTCCACGTTTATTTTTTATATGTTCCTAGAGAAAACCAAGTTGAAAGATGTTAGTAGCAATGATGCGGAATTGTTCCGTGATCTGAGGATTATCCTCATTGCTGCACAGAAGAATTATGTCCTTGATGCACCGCTAGGTGACAGACCTATTGCAGGAGCAGATGTAGACGTTATGAACGTTTTGACAAAAGCTCGATATGATGACTACTTGATAGTTTAGTGCACCATGCTTTACGGCTTATAACCGGGACTTCAAAAACGTTTTGAAACGCCACGGAGCATATGAGATGTTCCAAGAGTTGAAATTAGTATTTCATACTCATGCCCGTGTCGAGAGGTATAAGACCTCTGACAGTACTTTACCTACAAGATAGAGGAGAATAGCTCAACTAGTGAGCATGTGCTCAGATTGTCTGGGTAGTACAATTGCTTGAATCAAGTGGGAGTTAATCTTCCAGATAAGATAGTAATTGACAAAGTTCTCTAGACACTATCACCAAGTTAGTAGAACTTCATGATGAACTATAATATGCAAGGGATGACGAAAGTAATTCCCGAGCTCTTCACGATGCTGAAATCGGCGAAGGTAGAAATCAAGAAAGAGCATCAAGTGTTGATGGTTAACCAGACCACTTGTTTCAAGTAAAGGGCAAAGGGATAGAAGGGGAACTTCAAGAGGAATGACAAGCAAGTTGTCACTCCCGTGAAGAAACCCAAAGCTAAACTCAAGCCTGAAACTAAGTGCTTCTACTGCAAAGGAAATGGTCACTAGAAGTGGAACTGCCCTAGATATTTGGCAGATAAGAAGGATGGCAAAGTGAACAAAGGTATATTTGATATACAGATTATTGATGTGTATTTTACTAGTGTTCATAGCAACCCCTCGGTATTTGATATTGGTTCAGTTGCTAAAGAGTAGTAACTCGAAATGGGAGTTGCATAATGAACAGAAACTAGTTAAAGGATGAAGTGACGATGTGTATTGGAAGTAGTTCCAAGATTGATATGATCATCATCGCACACTCCCTATACTTTCGGGATTAGTGTTGAACCTAAATAAGTGTTATTTGGTGTTTGTGTTGAGCATGAATATGATTTGATCATGTTTATTGCAATACGGTTATTCATGTAAGTTAGAGAATAATTGTTGTTCTGTTTACATGAATAAAACCTTCTATGGTCATACACCCAATGAAAATGGTTTGTTGGATCTCGATCGTGTGATACACATATTCATAATATTGAAGCCAAAAGATGCAAGGTTAATAATGATAGTGCAACTTATTTGTGGCGCTGCCGTTTAGGTCATATTGGTGTAAAGCGCATGAAGAAACTCCATAGTGATGGACTTTTGGAATCACTTGATTATGAATCACTTGGTGCTTGCGAACCATGCCTCATGGGCAAGATGACTAAAACTCCGATCTCCGGAACCGTGGAGCGAGCAACAGAGTTGTTGGAAATCATACATACTGATGTATGCGGACCAATGAGTGTTGAAGCTCGCGGCAGGTATCGTTATTTTCTGACCTTCACTGATGATTTGAGCAGATATGGGTATATCTACTTAATGAAGCACAAGTCTGAAACATTTGAAAAGTTCAAAGAATTTCAGAGTGAAGTGGAGAATCATCGTAACAAGAAAATAAGAGTTTCTACGATATGATCGTAGAGGTAAAATATTTGAGTTAGCGAGTTTGGCCTTCAATAAAAACAATGTGAAATAGTTTCACTACTCACGCCACCTGGAACACCACAGTGTAATGGTGTGTCTGAATGTCATAACCCGTACTTTATTAGATATGGTGCGATCGATGATGTCTCTTACCGATCTACCACTATCGCTTTTAGGGTTACGCATTAGAGACAGCTACATTCACGTTAAATAGGGCACCATCTAAATCCGTGGAGATGACACCGTATGAACTGTGGTTTGACGAGAAACCTAAGCTGTCATTTCTTTAAGTTTGGGACTGCGATGCTTATGTGAAAAAGTTTCAACATGATAAGCTCGAACCCAAATCGGAGAAGTAAATCTTCATAGGATACCAAAAAAAAAAGAAACTGTTGGGTACACCTTCTATCACAGATCCTAAGGCAAGGTCTTTGTTGCTAAGAGTGGATCCTTTCTAGAGAAGGAGTTTCTCTCGAAAGAAGTGAGTGGGAGGAAAGTAGAACTTGATGAGGTAATTGTACCTTCTCCCGAATTGGAAGGTAGTACATCACAGAAACTCGTTCCAGTGATTCCTACACCAATTAGTGAGGAAGCTAATGATGATGATCATGAAACTTCAGATCAAGTTTCTGCTGAACTTCGTAGATCAACCAGAGTTCGTTCCGCACCAGAGTGGTACGGCAACCCAATTCTGGAAGTCATGTTACTAGACCATGATGAACCTACGAACTATGAGGAAGCGATGATGAGCCCAGATTCCGCAAAATGGCTTGAGACCATGAAATCTGAGATGGGATCCATGTATTAGAACAAAGTATGGACTTTGGTTGACTTGCCCGATGATTGGCAAGCCATCGAAAATAAATGGATCTTCAAGAGGAAGACCGACGCAAACGGTAATGTTACTGTTTACAAAGCTCGACTTGTTGCGAAAGGGTTTCGACAAGTTCAAGGAGTTGACTACGATGAGACTTTCTCACCCGTAGCGATGCTTAAGTCTGTCCGAATCATGTTAGTAATTGTCGTATTTTCTGAAATCTGGCAAATGGACAACAAAACTGCATTCTTTAATGGATTTATTAAAGAAGACTTGTATATGATGCAACCAGAAGGTTTTGTCAATCCTAAAGGTGCTAACAAAATGTGCAAGCTCCAGAGATCCATCTATGGACTGGTGCAAGCATCTCGGAGTTGGAATATACGCTTTGATAAGTTGATCAAAGCATATAGATTTATACAGACTTGCGGTGAAGCCTGTATTTACAAGAAGTGAGAGGGAGCACTACAACCTTTCTGATAAGTATATGTGAATGACATATTGTCGATCGAAAATGATGTAGAATTTTCTGGAAAGCATAAATGAGTGTTTGAAAGGAGTTTTTCAAAGAAAGACCTTGGTGAAGCTGCTTACATATTGGGCATCAAGATCTATAGAGATAGATCAAGACGCTTGATAAGACTTTCGATGAGTACATACCTTGATAAGATTTTGAAGTAGTTCAAAATGGATCATTCAAAGAAGGAGTTCTTGCCTGACTTGTAAGGTGTGAAGTTGAGTAAGACTCAAAGCCAGACCACGGCAGAAAAATATAGAGAGAATGAAAGTCATTCCCTATGCCTCAGCCATAGGTTCTATAAAGTATGCCATGCTGTGTACAAAACACGTTGTGTACCTTGCCATGAGTTTGACAGGGAGGTACAATAGTGATCCAGGAGTAGATCATTGTACAGCGGTCAAAATTATCCTTAGTAATTGGATGACTAAAGGAAATATTTCTCGACTATGGAGGTGATAAAGAGTTCGTCGTAAAGGGTTACGCCGATGCAAGCTTTGACACTAAATTCAGATGACTCTAAGTATCAATCTGGATGCGTATTGAAAGTGGGAGCAATTAGCTAGAGTAGCTCCATGCAGAGCATTGTAGACATAGAAATTTGCGAAATACATACGGATCTGAATGTGACAGGCCCGTTGACTAAACTTCTCTCACAAGCAAAACATGATCACACCTTATTACTCTTGGGTATTAATCACATAGCAATGTGAACTAGATTATTGACTCTAGTAAACCCTTTGGGTGTTGATCACATGGTGATGTGAACTATGGGTGTTATTCACATAACGATATGAACTATCGGTATTAAATCACATGGCGATGTGAGCTAGATTATTGACTCTAGTGCAAGTGGGAGACTGAAGGAAATATGCCCTAGAGGCAATAATAAAGATGATTATTTGTATTTCCTTATATCATGATAAATGTCTTTTATTCATGCTAGAATTGTATTAACCGGAAACTTAGTACATGTGTGAATACATAGACAAAACAGTATGTCCCTAGTATGCCTCTACTAGACTAGCTCATTGATCAAAGATGGTTATGTTTCCTAGCCATAGACATGAGTTGTCATTTGATCAACGGGATCACATCATTAGGAGAATGATGTGATGGACAAGACCCATCCGTTAGCATAGCACTATGATCGTTTAGTTTTACTGCTATTGCTTTCTTCATGACTTATACATGTTCCTATGACTATGAGATTATGCAACTCCCGAATACCGTAGGAACACCTTGTGTGCTATCAAACGTCACAACGTAACTGGGTGATCATAAAGATGCTCTACAGGTGTCTCCGAAAGTATTCGTGGTGTTGGCATATATCAAGATTAGGATTTGTCACTCCGAGTGTCGGAGAGGTATCTCTGGGCCCTCTCGGTAACACACATCATAATAAGCCTTGCAAGCAAAAGACTAATGAGTTAGTCACGAGATAATGTGTTACGGAACGAGTAAATAGACTTGCCGGTAACGAGATTGAACTAGGTATAGAGATACCGACGATCGAATCTCGGGCAAGTAACATACCGATGACAAAAGGAACAACGTATGTTGTTATGCGGTTTGACCGATAAAGATCTTCGTAGAATATGTAGGAACCAATATGAGCATCCAGGTTCCGCTATTGGTTATTGACCGGAGATGAGTCTCGGTCATGTCTACATAGTTCTCGAACCCGTAGGGTCCGCACGCTTAACGTTTGATGACGATCGGTATTATGAGTTTATGAGTTTTGATGTACTGAAGGAGTTCGGAGTCCCGGATGAGACCGGGGACATGACGAGGAGTCTCGAAATGGTTGAGACGTAAAGATCGATATATTGGACGACTATATTCGGACATCGGAAAGGTTCCGAGTGATTCGGGTATTTTTCGGAGTATATGGGCCTTATTGGGCCATACGGGAATAGAGGAGAAAGGCCAAAAGGAAGGAGGCGCGTGCCCCCCCTCTGGTCCGAATTGGACAAGGGGTGCAGCCCCCTTTTCCTTCCCCGTCTCCACCTCTTTCCTTATCTCCTACTCCGGAAAGGAAAGGGGAATCCTACTAGGACTTGGGAGTCCTAGTAGGACTCCCCACACTTGGCGCACCCCCTCTAGGGCCGGCCTCTCCCTTGCTCCTTTATATACGGGGGCAGAGGGCACCCTAGGACACACAAGTTGAATTGTTCCAGCCATGTGCGGTGCCCCCCTCCACAGAAACACACCTCGGTCATACCGTCGCAGTGCTTAGGCGAAGCCCTGCGCCGGTAGATACATCATATCCGTCACCACGCCGTCGTGCTGACGAAACTCTCCCGTAAAGCTCGACTGGATCAAGAGCTCGTGGGACGTCATCAAGCTGAACGTGTGCTGAACGCGGAGGTGCCGTACGTTCGGTGCTTGATCGGTTGAATCGCGAAGAAGTTCGACTACATCAACCGCGTCACTTGACGCTTCCGCTTCCGGTCTACGAGGGTACGTAGACACACTCTTCCCTCTCGTTGCTATGCATCTGGTAGATAGATCTTGCGTGATCGTAGGAAAATTTTAAAATACTACGTTCCCCAACATTCATTTCGACAGATGCCCCCGCCACTGCGGATGAGGGGTCACGGGACAACCATGAAGATGAAATACGACGAGTGGTACACGCCGTTCCCTCTGGCGGTAGGACGAAACTATGATGTATATGCCACGGGCCGCCCGCCCCAACTCCTTCTCCCCCACCCAGCCGCCTCTTCTTCTTCTTCCTCTCACCCCCTCTCTCATCTCCTCCACTTCCCCCCTCCGATCTTCTTTGTTTCTTCACCGATTTTGCGGATCGAGATGTGCCCGAAAAGAGAAAAGTAAGCTCCTCCGATCCCTCCAATTAGCTTGAGTCAAATCACTTCCCCTTTTGAACTAGATTTTTTTTTTGTAACCTAGGAATGATTTAGTTTGAGTCATGTTTCTAATATGATGCATGTTGGTGGATTTTATTTAGATGTGATGATAATTTGGGCCGGAGAATATACTTCGAGAGCAATGCGGAGGAGAGAGTCGGGATGCCGCCCCCAACTGCATCGGCGTTCGAGATCATCAACTGGGGTAGGACGGAGGCGAGAACTCCAGCGGGCAAGGCAAGGTGAAAGTGCTTGAACGGTCGGATGCCGATCAGCGTTCCGCCTCCGCCTGAACCGGTGGATCCGCTGCCGTTTCTGTCTCCACGACCAGGACTAACATATGAGGAGCCCTGAAGATGTCTGCCCGCTATCTGAACTTGTCTTAAGATACTCCTGTTAGTTTGTCTTGTGCCTTTTAATTATGTTATCAATGAATATGAAACTATGCCTTATGCTTTCCATTTATGTTCTCAATGTATATGAAACTATGTGATGTATGATGCTCAATTTTCATAAGTTTGTCTGTCAAATTCAGTTTGACATTAAGTTAACTTTATGCCAATTGCTCTTGTCAATATGAGTGTACTTTCATCTAAAAAGAGACTCACTACAACACTAAAAAGAACAAAGTTTCTTCAATAACAACAAATTGAAAATGCACAACTTTGTACTATGATGGGACCCTACCACCGGGGCTGCTGGTTGTAGGTCTGTACACCCTACCGCCATCAACTCCGGCGGTAGGCTGTCTGCCAGGTCAGCTCCTGGCCCCGTTTGTGTGACGGCGGAACCGGGGAAGGCAGGGGCGCAACCGGGCAGTGCAGGGGCGCAACCGAGTAAGGCATGGGCGCGACATAGCGGCTGGAGCGATGGAGCCTAGGGCCAGTCGGTCGGCGAGGAGAGGCGGAATGTGCTCCGGCCAGCGTTGGTGAGGTCGGCCAGCCGGTGAGGCAAGGAACGACGGCTGGGATGCTCTACGAGGGCGAGGGCATCGAGGCGGGTCGGCTGTTTCTGCTCCCTCCTCGACCGTTACCGCATCAAAGGTGGAGCAAACCTCCCTCCTCGATGTCGCGGCGGCCTGCTCAAACTCGTCCTTCACGCGTGTGATGCTCTCCGCCGAGATGTCGTCCACCCGGGTCCAGGGACGAAGCTACAGGGTGCCCAGGGTGGGCCGCGGCCCACCCTGGGATTTTTGGATCAGCTTATATACCTGTTGGATTTCTAACTGGGCCAGAGAAAGAATCGACACAATAACACTTACTGGTTGACCCGACAAACCTACCCATATGCCCATGTCTCGTCAACATCGAGCAGAAATAGGCGCCTCGTCCTGACACCCTCGCCCTCGCACAACATCCCAACCATCGTTCCTCGCCTCACCGGCCCGCCGACCTCGCCGCCGCCGGCCGGAGCACAACCCTGTCGGGGAACGTTGCATGGAAAAGAAAATCTATGCACACGCAAGATCTATCCATGGAGACGCATAGCTACGAGAGGGGCAGAGCATCTTCATAGCCTTGAAGATCGCTAAGCGGAAGCGTTTATCAACGCGGTTGATGTAGTCGTACACCTTCACGATCTGTCTCGATCAAGTACCGAATGTACGGCACCTCCGTGTTGAGCACACGTTCAGCTCGATGACGTCCTCGCCTTCTCGATCGAGCAAGATAGGCGAAGTAGTAGATGAGTTCTGGCAGCACGAAGACATGGTGATGGTGGTGGTGATTCTATCCGCAGGGCTTCGCCAAGCACAACAGACGTGGACGGAGGAGGAATTATAACTAGAGGGAGACGAGGCACCGCACATGGTTTGGGGATCGTGGTGTGTGTTGCCCCTCTCCCTCCTCACATATATATAGGGGGAGGAGGAGGCAGCCAGGGTGCGCCCCAAGGGTGCCCGCCGGCCTCCTTGGGTGCCTGCCCTATGGCGTGCCCCCTTTTCCTTTTCTTGTGCCCAGGAGAAGGCAGGAGGGGTGGCGGCCCCCTTTTCCTTTTTCTCTTGTGGGAGAAAAGGTAAGAGGAGGCTAGCCCTCTCCCTTTCCTTCCCTAGGGCCGACGCCATGAGGTGGGGGCACACCAGCCCCCTTGTGGGCTGGTGTGCTCTCCCTCGTTGACCCGTTTGGCCTACTAAACTCTCGGGGCCTCCCGAAAGCCCTTCCGGTGATCTGACGATTACCCGATTGATTTTGAAACCTTTCCGGTAACCGAATAACATCGTACTATATATCAATCTTTACCTTCGGACCATTCTAGATCTCCTTGCCATGTCCGTGATCTCATCCGGGACTCCGAACAACATTCGGTCACCAATTCACATAACTCATATAACATTATATCGTCAACGAACGTTAAGCGTGCGGACCCTACGGGTTCAAGAATGATGTAGACATGAACGAGATGACTCTCCGGTCAATAACCAATAGCGGGACCTGGATGCCCATATTGGTTCTTGTTGGGAAATGTTGCATGGAAAACAGAAAAATTCTACGCACACGCAAGATCTATCCAAGGAGATGCATAGCAACGAGAGGGGAGAGTGTGTCAACGTACCTCGTAGAACGTAAGCGGAAGCATTAGACAACACGATTGATGTAGTCAAACTTCTTTGCGATCCAACCGATCAAGTACCTAACATACGGCACCTCCGCGTTCAGCACACGTTCAACTCGGTGACGTCCTCGTCTTCTTGATCCTGCAAGATGGGCGAAGTAGTAGATGAGTTCCGGCAGCACGACGGCGTGGTGACGGTGATGGTGAAGTTATCTCCGCAGGGCTTCACTTAAGCACTACGAAAATATGACCGAGGAAGTAAACGATGGACGGGGGCACCGTACAGGGCTAAGACAATGTTATGTCCTTGTGTGGTGCCCCCTCCCCATGTATATATATAGGTGGGAGGGGAGGAGGCAGCCCCTAGGGCGCCCCAAGAGACTCGGCGGCAGCCCTAGGTCTGCTGCCTTGCCCTGCACCCCCTTCCTTATTTTGAGTGCGGGAGGAAAGGAAGGAGGAGGTGGCGCCACCCCCCTTTCCTTTCTCTCCCGAGGAGGGAAAGGCAGGAGGGGCCACCCCTCCCCTTTCCTTCCCCTAGGGCCGGCCAGTAAGGGATGGGGCGCACCAGCCCCTTAATGAGATGGTCTGCCCCCTCCTTTGGCCCATAAGGCCCATACACTTTGCCGGGGGTGCCTGGAACCCTTTTCGGTGACCCGATGAGTACCCAGTGCACTTCGAAACTATTTCGGTGTCCGAATACCATCATCATATATATCAGTCTTTACTTCTCGACAATTTCGAGACTCCTCATCATGTCTGTGATCTCATCTGGGACTCCGAACAACATTTGGTCACCAAATCATATAACTCATATAACACTATATCGTCAATGAACGTTAAGCGTGCGGACCCTACGAGTTAGAAAACTATGTAGACATGACCGAGACACCTTTCTGGTTAATAACCAATAACGGAACCTGGATGTCCATATAGGTTCCTACATATTCTACGAAAATCTTTATTGGTCGAACCGTTATGACAACATACGTAATTTCCTTGTCCATCGATATGTTACTTACCCGAGATTCGATCGTCGGTATCTCTATACCTAGTTCAATCTCTTTACCGGCAAGTCTCTTTACTCGTTCCGTAATACATCATCTCGTAACTAACTCATTAGTCATATGCTTGCAAGGCTTATTATGATGTGTATTACCGAGAGGGCCCAGAGATACCTCTCCGATACTCGGAGTGACAAATCCTAATCTCGATCCATGCCAACTCAACCAACACCTTCGGAGATACCTATAGAGCATCTTTATGATCACCCAATTGCATGATCTCATGGTCGAAGGAACATGTATTTGACATACAAGAAAGAAGTAGCAATAAACTGAACGATCAAATGCTAAGCTAACGGATGGGTCTTGTCCATCACATCATTATCCTAATGATGTGATCTGGTTATGAAATGACAACTCATGTCTATGGTTAGGAAACCTTAACCATCTTTGATCAACGAGCTAGTCTAGTAGAGGCTCACTAGAGACACATTATTTGTTTATATATTCACACATGTATTTAAGTTTCCGGTCAATACAATTCTAGCATGAATAATAAACCTTTATCATGACTAAGTAAATATAATAATAACCATTTTATTATTGCCTCTAGGGCATATATATTTCCATCTGTCTCCCACTTGCACTAGAGTCAATAATCTAGTTCACATCGCCATGTGATTAACACCGATAGTTCACATCACCATGTGATTAATACCCGAAGTGTTTACTAGAGTCAATCATCTAGTTCACATCGTCATGTGATTAATACCCAAAGAGTTTACTAGAGTCAATAATCTAGTTCACATCGCCATGTGATTTACACTCAAAGAGTTCTAAGGTATGATCATGTTTTGCTTGTGAGAGAGGTTTTTAGTCAACGGGTCTGCAACATTCAAATCTGTGTGTACTTTGCAAATTTCTATGTCTATAATGCTCTGCATAGAGATACTCTAGGTAATTGCTCCTATGTTCAATACGCATCCAGATTGATACTCAGAGTCATCTAGATTAGTGTCAAATCTTGCATCAGTGTAACCCTTTACGACAAACTCTTTATCACCTCCATAATCGAGAAACATTTCCTTATCCCTCTAAGGATAAGTTTGAGCGCTGTCCAGTGATCTACTCCTGGATCACTGTTGTACCCCCTTGCCAGACATGTGGCAAGGCACACATTAGGTCTGCTACATAGCATGGCATGCTTTATAGAACCTATGGCTGAGGCATAGGGAATGACTTTCATTCTCTCTCTATTTTATGCCGTTGTCGGGCTTAGAGTCTTACTCAACTTCATACATTACAACTCAGGCAAGAACTCCTTCTTTGACTGATCCATTTTGAACTTCTTCAAAACTTTCATTAAGAGTTCCGCTGTGTTGTCGACGGAAGGATTGATGGCTCGCTTCATCCCCAGCAACAGCGCCACCCCCGGGGAGATCTTCCTCCCCGGTCAGCTTTTCGTGTTTGGCGGCTTCGTGCTACGCGCCAACTCGGATGGCCACCTTGAGCAGGTTGACAGCTACGCCCCTGGTCATCAGATCAGGTTTGGAAGTCCGAATTACGTCGCAGACATCGAAGGAGATTTGATCTTCAAAGGATTCGCGCCCTCGGCTGTAGCTCCCTGCCTACACGATGAAGACATATCAGATCTATCATCATATCCCGTCCAGGGGTCAACATCCATGTCCTCTCTGGCCCTAGATCCAGAGCAGATCACTCTGTCCGAAGACGGGAGGATCAACCCCGCTGGATTCTCCCCCTCCATGGAACTTTTAGCCGGAGGCTCAATGGTGATCGTGCCGCTCACAGACCCAGAATCGAACAGGACTCTCTCCGCCACTGGGAAGCCGTATTTGTTTTTAGTTACGAGCTCTGAACTCTTGGGATCCGCACTCTCTGGGCTCGACCAAGTGGTCATCACTGAGCCTGGATCCACAGATCCCCAGACTCCTGTCCAACTCTCGCTCTTAAATGAGGCGCTAGACATGCTACAGTCTCTCGCCATTACGGAGGATTCACCGCCGAACTACGCCCAGTTAAAGCTGGGGGCTGAGATCAGGGAATCTTGCTTCCCACCCACCACACACTTGGTAGCCACGGCCGAAGACTTAACCAACGTACTAGACTACGCTTCCGAAGACTTCGATGGCATGGAACACGACGTCGAAGCTGATCTAGGTCAAAACCCGCCCGTCACAGGGCGATGGACAACCACTTCTACCTATGACGTATACATGGTGGAAACACCCGAGGAGAAGGATGGCGATGGCGGTAAAGATCTAGAAGAGGATAAGTCCGTCGATGAACCTCCTAAGCGCCGGCGTCAGTGGCGTCGCACACGATCACGTCAAGAAATGGAAAGTAATACAGGCGCCGAAGACAATGAGGCTCCAGAGGACGCCGAAGAACCCGCAGAGCCAGTGTTAGGGCAGGACGAGCGGGAAGATGGCCAATGCAGTCCCGAACAACTCACCGATCACAATGATTCTTAAGACAGTAACTACTTGACTGTATCCGAAGAGAATGTCGGCCTGGGAGACGAGGAATTCATCGTCCTAGATGAACCTCTCAAACAAGAATACTTCCAGCGACGGCTTATTGCCACAGCAAGGAGCCTGAAAAATCAGCAGAAGCGGCTTAAAGCTGAACAGGATACGCTCAACGACAGATGGTGAAGTGCTAGACGCTAAAGAGAGATACGGTCGTGAGCGCCAAACTAAGAGCTATCCCAAGCGCAAGCTGCTGCCACAATTTGACAACGAGGCCCTTGCGCCAATTTCGTCGAGGCATGATCAGGTCGATCAACCAGACCGACCACCTCGTGGATGGGACAAAGTAGCTAGCAATGCCGTACATCAACCCGCACCTCCCAACCGTAAAGGAAAGGATACAGTGGCTCAGGGCCACAAGTATGACCTACGTTAGGATCTGAACAATGAAGCCGGTCAGGCCAGATCGATCTACGGGTCAAGAGAACGTGCTCCCACATGGGATGGTGGCTACCAAGACTAGCACACCGGATATAATCAAGTTCGGAATCAATACCGAACACAGATTCCGTCCGAACTACGTCGCGATGTCGCACGACATAGGGGCGCTGCGCACCCTCTATGCTTTATCGATGAGGTGATGGATCACCAATTTCCGAAAGGGTTTAAACCCGTCAACATTGAGGCATATGATGGAACGACGAATCCCGCTGTATGGATTGAAGACTTTATTCTCCACATTCACATGGCTCGTGGAGATGACCTCCATGCCATCAAATACCTCCCTCTAAAGCTGAAGGGGCCAGCACGGCACTGGTTGAACAGCCTCCCAGAGAACTCCATTGGAACCTGGGAAGATTTAGAGGTTGCTTTCTGGGCTAACTTTTAGGGGACTTATGTCCGGCCACCGGATGCTTATGATTTAAGTCACATAATCTAGCAACCCGGGGAGTCAGCCCTTAAGCTTTGGAATCGGTTCTTAACTAAAAAGAGCCAAATCGTCGACTGTCCGGACGCCGAGGCCTTAGCGGCATTTAAACACAGCGTCCGCGGCGAATGGCTCGCGTGACACCTCAACCAGGAAAAGCCACAATGGCAGCCCTTACTACACTTAAGACCTGCTTTTGCGCGGGCGAGGACAACTGGTTACCTCATAGAAGCAACAGTTCCAGCGACCCTGGCACCTCCGAAGTCAGTGATGGCAATGACAAGCCACGACTCAATAAGAATAAGCGTTGGAACAATAACGGAGAAACATACGACACGACAGTAAACGCCGGATTCAGTGGCTCCAGATCCGGTCAGCGGAAGAAGCCATTCAAAGGCAATAGGGATGGTTCATCTAACCTGGACAAGATATTAGAGAGACCTTGCCAGATTCATGGCACCCCTGACAAACCTCCAAACTACACCAACATAAATTGTTGGGTCTTCAAGCAGGCCGGCAAGATAAATGCCGAACACAAGGGGAAAGGACCTCAAAGCGAGGATGAAGATGAGCCTCGCCCACCGAATACCGGGGGAAAGAAGAAATTTCCCCCTGAGGTGAAAACGGTGAATATGATCTACGCCACCCATATCCCCAAGAGGGAGCGCAAGCGTGCACTAAGGGACGTTTACGCTGTAGAGCCTGTCGCCCCCAAGTTCAACCCATGGCTGGCTTGTCCGATCACCTTCGATCGTAGGGATCACCCAACTAGTATCCGTCATGGAGGTTCAGCGGCCCTCGTACTCGACCCTATAATTGATGGATACCATCTTACTCGAGTCCTTATGGACGGCGGTAGTAGTCTCAACTTGATATATCAAGACACTATCCGCACGATGGGGATAGACCCGTCAAGAATCAAGCCTAGCAGCACTACCTTTAAAGGTGTTATACCCGACATAGAGGCCCGCTGCACGGGCTCGTTAACACTGGAGGTTGTATTCGGCTCTCCAGACAATTTTCAAAGCGAGGAGTTAATCTTTGACATCGCTCCTTTCCGAAGTGGTTACCATGCACTACTCGAAAGAACGACCTTTGCCCGCTTTAATGCAGTCCTGCAGTATGCTTACGTGAAGCTTAAGATGCCTAGACCTCGCGACATCATTACGGTCAATGGGAACATGGAGCGCTCCCTCCGTACAGAGGAGGATGCTGCGGCCCTGGCAGCCGAAGTTCAAGGCGGCCTATTCAAGCCGAATAATTCATCGGCCGTCAAGACCAGATACACAGCTAAACGTGTCCGTCCTACATTGTAATGCGGCAGCTCAGAAGAGCCCACTACAAAAAGACACATCCGTGACATTTTGGGCCGAACGAAACTTTTTGCTGTCATACTTATGACACTTCTACGATGATAATTGTGACAAAACTCGGTATCATCATAGATGTGGTGGGGTCCTACTTCTATGACAAAAAATCATGACATAAAATGGGCTTTTCATCCTGGGCAAGCCGGAGACGCAACTGCATGACATTCTTTGGGCCGTCCATGACGGAAAAAACCATGGTAGAAGCGAGGGCGAGGAAAATATCGGGGTGTTCCCGGTTACGGTGGATGGTCGGGGTTGAGCGATGCACGTTTCTCTCGTACACGCACGCACGTGGGTGCGATGCGTTGGGCTCTAACTGAACACGAGTGAGGCATTGGGCTCTAATCGAACCCGAGCGATTGCACTACAGACTACGCGTTACTGAACCCGAGCGATCGATCGATGGCTATTAACTGAACCCGATCGAGCGATTCCTTCGCTACTGCTGCTAACTGAAGCCGATCGATGCTGCCTCTGGATGAACAGTGAGTGTTGCTGGGGGGTTTGGATGAAAAATTCCCGGTGGGGGTGGATGAACAGGACCCCGTGGTGTTGCCTCTGGATGAACAGGACCCCGATCAATCGAGCCGGTTGGGGCTGCATGAACATGACCCTGTGGAGGGCTGGATGAACAGGACCACCCCGTGGAGGGCTGGATGAACAGTAGACGGTGGAGGGCTAGATGAACAGTAGCCCGTGGTGGGGTGGTTGAACAGGAGCCCATGGAGAGGGCTGGTTGAACAGTAGCCGGTGGAGTAGCGCGCGGTGGAGGCTGAACAGTCGCAGGTGGAGGCAGGAGGAGGTCGACGGTGGATGAACAATAGCCCGTGGACGCTGGAGGGGGTCGACGGTGGAGATGAACAATATCCCGTGGAGTCCCATTTTGCGGTACGCCACACCCCTCCCGATCAACAGGACCCCCGTTTTGACCGTAGGAGGTCCGTTTCCTCCGCTTTGCGGTACGCCAGACCCCTCCCGATGAACAGGATCCCGTTTCGAACGTGGCCGGTCGAACACAAGGCCGTTTCCTCCGTTCTGCGATACGCCGTGCCTCGTTTCCATTGGTTGTTCCGTCCAAGCCCTCCCAATGAACACGACGACGCATTCCGTTCCGACCCAGCCGGTTGGCTCCCCATGAACACGACGACGACGTTGTTTCTCCGTTCCGACCCAGCCATGTACAAGAGCCCTGGCTATACGTACGCGCGAGTAGGTGTTCAAGACCCCGCCCGTATGTACGTACATGGCCATATTTACTTTCTTGCACCCTGACCGCTGTACGTACGTGTACATGCTATGTGCGCGCCTCTGCTACGACACGTGCGCGCCTCTACATTGACCAGTATGTACGTACACGTTCGCGACCAGAATGACAACGCTACGTACGCTTTGACCAGGTGGGTCCCGACTGTCAGGCACTTCCTTGCGTGCGAAGATGTAGCTGGTGGGTCCCAGCAGTCAGGGGGCGAATCGTTTTTTTTGCCGGATGAACTTCCATCGTGCGAAGATGTAGCTGGTGGGTCCCAACAGTCAGGGGGAAATGTTTTTTCACGATATACGGTGGCCCGTCCGGTGGATCCCCGCTATCAGGTGGAGGAATAATTATTTTGCACGTAATAAGGATGCATTTCCTTGCTGCGGTCGTGGACCCAGCTGTCAGCCTGTCCACGTACACTCCACGTCCGATGCAAAGCCGTTCCTTGACCATGTTGACCACGCCGCGCCGAGAGCACCAGGGCGGTAGACTACGGTGAGGCCTAGGAAGGGGACGACGCGGAGCTGGGGAAGACGCGGCAGTGGAAGCCCGCGTAGAGAGGAGTATGAGGGTTCACTGGTTCGACTGCGGTGTGAGGCTGCCGTCGCCGCAGAATAATAGGGAGTGTGGGTGAGTGGAGGGATGGCCTGTCCAGCGGTGGGAGTAGTAGGGGGCGGTGAGGCCTCTGCGGTAGCACAACTGGCCACGGTAGGCAGGAGCACGAGGCACGACCGGCGCTTGTTTGCTAGCTAGTTTGGGCGGTTGGAGCAAGAAGACCAAAGGTTGAAGAAGCACTACGGTCGTTGGATGGACATCGTACTGTCACTGGAGCTAGAATCGTGCATATTGACTAAGTTGACAAAGCCCTCCGTCCCTGTCAACTTAGTAGGCCCACAAGTCAGCCTGCCCCTATACTGGGTCCCAGCTAACAGGGGGAGTATTCATTTGTTTGTGCATAATAAGGAGGCACTTCCTTGCGTGCGAAGATATAGCTGGTGGATCCGAGCTGTTAGCGGCGGTAATGTTTTTTTTGCGAAATACAGAGGCCCTTTCGATGGGTCCTAGATGTCAGGTGGAAGAATCATTATTTTGCACGTAATAAGGAGGCATTTCCTTGCGTGCGGCCGTGGACCCAGCTGTCAGCCTCTCCACGTACAGTCCACTTCAGATGCATGTCGGTCTTTGACCACGTTGACCATGCCGCGCCAAGAGCACTAGGGCGGTGGATGACGACGAGGCCTAGGAAGGGAACGACACGAAGGCAGGGAAGACTCGACAGTTGTTTCCCACGCGGAGGGGAGTACGATTGTACGAGGGTTTATTAGTTCGTCTGCCGTCGCTGGAGAATAACAACAGGTGTGGGTGAGTAGAGGGATGGCTAGGCCAGCGATGGGAGTACGGTGGGGCGGTGAGGCCTGCACGGCAGCATAGCCGGCCGCGGGGAGGAGAGAGCAGGCAGTCCCGCCAGCGCTTGTTTGAGCGGCTGGAGCAGGAAGAGCAGAGATTGAAGAAGCACGACGACCGTTGGATGGACATCTAACAGTCACTGCTGTGCGTCAACCTTTTTTAGGAAAGCCTCAAATCTGTGGAAAACATCATACATCCCATCTGCCATTATTAATAATAATTTATAGCCCATTTGCTAATTCTTAAGGTTTTTTTGGAGCCCATATTCTTTTTGTCGGCATTACAGCCCATATTGTGGCCATGGTTAAAAAATTATACGAAATTTTGCATATTTCGGTGCAGTCTGAACTATTTTTAATTCCGAAATTTTGAGTCACATTCAAACTGATTTTAAAAATAAATTTATATCAATATAAAATCCAACAAATTGTCCACGTATAAAAATCAATGCAATTTAAAATCTCGAAATGAAAAAAATTGAAACTAATTGCCGGTTTGATGTGTTTTAAAAATGTACATCCCATTTCTCATTACTGATAGGCCATTTTCTCGGCCAGCCGAATGAGGTTATCCTCGTCTTGAAAGATTTGCAGCCCAACAGGCCTGACAAAGCGACTTACTTGGAAAATCACAAAAAAACTAGGCTGTGGCCGTGGACCCAGCTGCGGTCGTGGACCCAGCTATCAGCCTCTCCACATACAGTACTCTTCCGATGGAAGTCGGTCGTTGACCACATTAACCACGCCGCGCTGAGAGCACCAAGGCGGTGGACGACGGCGAGGCCTAGGAAGGGGATGACATGGAGCCGGGGAAGACGCGGCAGTGGATGCCCACGCGGAGAGGAGTATGAGGGTTCACAGGTTCGGCTGCGGTGTGAGGCTGTCGTCACCGCAGAATAAGAGGGGGTGTGGGTGAGTGGAGGGATGGCCTGGCCAGTGGCGGGAGTAGTATGGGGGAGGTGAGGCCTCCGCGGCAGCACAGCCGGCCACAGGAGGCAGGAGCAGGCGGCACGACCGGCGCTGCTTTCGGCGGCTGGAGCAAGAAGACCACAGGTTGAAGAAGCACTATGGCCGTTGGATGGACATCGTACGGTCGCTGGAGCTAGAATCGTTCATATTGACTAACTTTACAAAGCCCTCTGTCCCTGTCAACTTAGTAGGCCCACAAGTCAGCCACCGACTATGGTGGGTCCCAGCTAGTAGGGGGTATTCATTTTTTTTTCCGCGTCATAAGGAGGCACTTCCTTGCGTGCGAAGATATAGCTGGCGGGTCCGACTTGTCAGCGGGGGGGGGGGGG
>LR738715.1:564423818-564475740 GCA_902687465.1 Secale cereale
GGGGGGGGGGGCGTGCCCCACCCTCGTGGACGCCACATGTGCCCTATTCCGTGGTTCTCAAGTCTCCCGTGAAGATATCGCTCCAAAAATCACTCTCCTGAAGGTTTCATTCCGTTTGGACTCCGTTTGATATTCCTTTTCTGTAAAACCCCGAAATAGGCAAAAAAACAGCAATCTCGACCGGGCCTTTGGGTTAATAGGTTAGTCCCAAAAATAATATAAAAGTGTATAACACAGCCCATTAAACATCCAGAACATCATAAATAATAGCATGGAACAATAAAAAATTATAGATACGTTGGAGACATATCAAGCATCCCCAAGCTTAATTCCCGCTCGTCCTCGAGTAGGTAAATGATAAAAAGCAGAATTTTTGATGTGGAATGCTAACCAACATAATTTTCAATGTAATTCTTTTTATTGTGGCATGAATGTTCAGATCTGAAAGATTCAAGACAAAATTCTATATTGACATAAGAAATACTAATACTTCAAGCATACTAACAAATCAATCATGTCTTCTCAAAATACCATGGCTAAAGAAAGTTATCCCAAAAAAATCATATAGCCTGGCTATGCTCCCTCTTCATCACACAAAATATTCATATCATGCACAACCCCGGTTTCAGCCAAGCACTTGTTTTCATACTCAATTCTTTCAAACCTTTCAACTTTCACGCAATACATGAGCATGAGCCATGGATATAGCACTATGGGTGGAATAGAATGGTGGTTGTGGAGAAGACAAAAAGGAGGAAGATAGTCTCACATCGACTAGGCGTATCAACGGGCTATGGAGATGCCCATCAATAGATATCAATGTGAGTGAGTAGGGATTGCCATGCAACGGATGCACTAGAGCTAAAAATGTATGAAAGCTCAACAAAAGAAACCAATTGGGGGTGCATCCAACTTGCTTGCTCATGAAGACCCAGGGAATGTGAGGAAGCCCATCGTTGGAATATACAAGCCAAGTTCTATAATGAAAATTCCCACTAGTATATGAAAGTAACTAAACATGAGACTCTCTATCATGAAGAACATGGTGCTACTTTGAAGCACAAGTGTGGAAAAAGATAGTAGCAATTGTCCGTTTTTTTCTTCTTCTTTTTCTTCTTTTCTTTTTGTTTTTTTGGGGCCTTTCTTTTTCATGGCCTTTCCTTATTTTTTCCTTCTTTGGGACAATGCTCTAATAATGATGATCATCACACTTATATTGATTTACAACTCGATATTACAACTCGATACTAGAACAAAGTATGACTCTATATGAATGCCTCCGGCGGTGTACCGGGATGTGCAATGAATCAAGAGTGACATGTATGAAAAATTATGCATGGTGGCTTTGCTACAAATACGATGTCAACTACATGATCATGCATGACAATATGACAATATGAAGCGTGTCATATGAACGGAACGGTGGAAAGTTGCATGGAAATATATCTCGAAATGGCTATGGAAATGCCATGATAGGTAGATATGGTGGCTGTTTTGAGGAAAGTATATGGTGGCTATTTTGAGGAAGGTATATAGTGGGTGTATGGTACCAGCGAAAGTTGCGCGGTACAAGAGAGGCTAGAAATGGTGGAAGGGTGAGAGTGCGTATAATCCATGGACTCAGCATTAGTCATAAAGAACTCATATACTTATTGCAAAAATTTACGAGTCATCAAAACAAAGCAATCAACGCATGCTCCTAGGGGGGAGGTTGGTAGGAGTTAACCATCGCGCGCCCCCGACCTCCACACAAAGGATGAAACTCTACAAATACCTCATGCTCTAACTTCGTCACATAGCGGTTCACCATACGTGCATGCTACAGGAATCACAAGCTTTAACACAAGTATTTCTCAATTTCATAATAACCCCACTAGCATGACTCTAATATCACTATCCTCATATCTCAAAACAATTATCAAGCATCAAACTTCTCATCATATTCACTACACTTTGTATGAAAGTTTTTACTACATTCATCTTGGATGCCTATCATGTTAAGGCTAGTTTTATAGCCAAAGCACATTACCATGCTGTTCTAATAGACTCTCAAAAGGGTATAAGTGAAGCATGATAGATCAAAAATTTCTACAAAATAAAATTACCACCGTGCTAAAAAAGATATAAGTGAAGCACTAGAGCAAACTATTTAGCTCAAAAGATATAAGTGAAGCACATAGAGTGTTCTAACAATTCCTAGGCCATATTTATCTTTCTCAAAAAGGTGTGTCCAGCAAGGATAAATGTGGCAAACTAACAAGGAAAGACTCAAATTATACATGACGCTCCAAGTAAAACACATATCATGTGGTGAATAAAAATATAGTCCCGAGTATAGTTACCGATAGATGAAGACGAAAGAGGGGATGCCTTCCCGGGGCATCCCCAAGCTTAGGCTTTTGGTTGTCCTTGAATTTTACCTTGGGGTACCTTGGGCATCCCAAAGCTTAGGCTCTTGACACTCTTTGTTCCATAGTCCATCAAAGCAATACTCAAAACTTGAAAACTTCACAACACAAAACTTAGACAAAAATCTCGTGAGCTCCGTTAGTATAAGAAAACAAACCACCACTCAAAGGTACTGTAATGAACTAATTCTTTGTTTATATTGGTGTTAAACCTACTGTATTCCAACTTCTCTATGATTCATACTCCCCAATACTACTCATAGATTCATCAAAATAAGCAAACAACACACGAAAAACAGAATCTGTCAAAAACAGAACAATCTGTAGTAATTTGTAACTTTCACATACTTCTGTAACTCCAAAAAATTGAAACAAATTGGTAAACGTGAGGAATTTGTCTATTAATCATCTGCAAAAAGAATCAACTAAATAGTACACACAACTCTTCTAGCGAGCGCTAACGATTCTATTTTTTATAGCAAGATCATATAAACTTAACACAACTCTTCCCGAAGGTTCTACTTGGCACAAACACTAATTAAAACACAAAACCACATCTAAACAGAAGCTAGATGCAATATTTATTCCTAAACAGAAGAAAAAACAAAAAAAATATAAAATTGGGTTGCCTCCCAGCAAGCGCTATCGTTTAACGCCCCTAGGTAGGCACGATACAAGGATATATCTAGGTATTGCCATCTTTGGAAGGCAATCCATAAGTGGCTCTCATAATTGATTAATAAGGTAATTTAATTTTCTTTCTAGGAAAGCGTTCCATGACTTTCCTTAACGGAAATTGGAATCTAATATTTCCTTCCTTCATATCAATAATTGCACCAATCGTTCTAAGGAAAGGTCTACCAAGAATAATAGGGCATGAAGGATTGCAATCAATATCAAGAACAATGAAATCTACGGGCACATAATTCATATTGGCAACAATAAGAACATCATTAATCCATCCCATAGGTTTCTTAATGGTAGAATCCGCAAGATGCAAATTTAAAGAACAATCATCAAGCTCATGGAACCCTAGCAAATCACACAAAGTTTTTGGGATAGTGGAAACACTTGCACCCAAATCATACAAAGAAAAGCATTCATGATCTTTAATTTTAATTTTGATAGTAGGTTCCCACTCATCATAAACCTTTCTAGGGATATAAATGTCTAATTCAAGTTTTTCTTCATAAGATTGCATCAAAGCATCAACTATGTGTTTGGTAAAAGCTTTATTTTGACTATAAGCATGCAGAGAGTTTAGCACGGATTGCAACAAGGAAGTACAATCAATCAAAGAGCAATTGTCATAATTGAATCCCTTGAAATCCAAAGTAGTGGGTTCATCACTATGCAAAGTTTTAATCTCTTCAACCCCACTTTTAACAATTTTAGCATCAAGATCTAAAAACTCCGAATCATTGGGACACTTTTTAATTAAAGTAGACTCATCTCCAATCCCATCTTTATCAAGATTCATAGTACAAAACAAGGATCTAATAGGAGACACATCAATAACTTTCAGATCTTCATCTTTATTTTCATGATAACTAGAAGAACACGCTTTTATACAACTCTCCTTTTTTGCACGCATCCCAGCGGTTCTTGCTAGGTGGCTTCTCACCCCTCGTTGGTTACCCCAAGTGGAAGGTTTGAGATGCAGTGTAGCAGATGTTTTCCCTTGGCAATACCAAGGATCGTTTTCCCTGAGACTCCCAGTTTGAACAAGAAGGTGTCAACTGCTAACGGCGCCGGATATTAGCAATCAACGTGGACCTGCACACAGATACAAATAACTTTGCTCCCAACGAGTACAGAGAGGTTGTCAATCCCTCCGGCCTTGTAGTTTACAAAGGATCAAACGCAAGTGATAATAGTGATAGCTATAACTGCAATAGTAAATAAAATGCGGAATATTAAATAGCGGATGTGATCAATGATGGTAATATGGACCGGAGTCTCATGATGTTCACTAGTGATGTCTCTCTCCCAAAGGACGATAAAACTGCTATGTGAGGTAAACGAATTACAGCTGGGCAATTGACAGGACCAATGCTGACTAAGTTGCAAGAAATGTAGAGGTTCAAAGCATGGGCGGTACGCCGAGGTAAGTAGACCGAAATCCATCTGCATCTACTACTAATCATCCACCTTGAGATATCTATCCAGAACATCTCGCTGGTATTAAGTTGCGAGTCCCACCCATAGTGTAAACTCAAAGCAACAGACAACTGCATTAAAAGAACTTTGCGTAAAGTAAACAATCCTTGCACCCGCGGGCACAAGCACCGTTGTTTTCCCCCTTGTGGCAACAGCACATCCGCTAGACTCATGTTTCTGTCACTCAAGCTAGGCATCGAGGGGCATGAACCCACAATCAAGCATAACGTTCCCTCTTGGAGTCACTACCTACTACTTGGCCAAAGCAATAAATAACAACGGAGAACATGCAAGAATTACTTACGAACATAAATATAAAAGAGGTGAATCAAATATATTACTCAAACACAATCTGAACATAATCTCATAATCCATCGGATCCCAGCAAACTCATCATAGCAACAGCATAAGGATTACATATGTGCCTCGATCATGTAGGGCAGCTCACGAGGACTAATTAGTGAAGCACAAGAACGGGAGGAGAACATCACATAGCTACTGGTCATGGACCCATGGTCCAAGGGAGACTACTCACAACTCATCCGGGAGGCGTCCATGGTGGTGGAGAAGCTCCCGGTGGTGATCCTCCCCTCCGGCAGGGTGCTGGGAAGAGTTCTCCTGGTGCTCCCGATCTTGGAAGCGGCGGCGGCGGCGGAACAGAGATGAGATCGCGAAAAGAGTTCCCGTCTCGAGGGTTTCGGGAGACGCTTTAAATATATGCCAAAGGGGGGCATCAGCGGAGCCTCGGGGGGCCCAGGCGCCCCCCCGGCGCGGCCCTGGGTGGGGGCGCCGCCAGGGCGCCTGGTGCCCCCCCGGCTGTACTTCGGGCGCACGGTAGTTTCTGGAACCCTGATTTTTTATATATATTTTCTGGATTTTTTCTGGCAGTTCTCGTAATGTGAAAACCTGAAATACAAAAACAGCCGAAAACAGAAACTGGCACTGGGGTGCACTGAGTTAATAGGTTAGTCCAAATATGATCAAAAGTGTATGGAAGTGTATAAATAACATAGCAATATCACCCAAAAGAGGCATGGAGCAAGCAGAAATTATAGATACGTTTTGGACGTATCAACATCCCCAAGCTTAATTCCTGCTCGTCCTCGAGTAGGTAAATGATAACAAGAATAATTTCTGTGGTGACATGCTATTAACCATATAGGACTTTTTCATAGTCACATGACAAAAGCTTACTGAGACAATGAATCTATAGTAATTAAGTTGCCTCATGAGAAAATCACAAAGAACTGAAAGTTTTACAATATGATACTGAAACGTCAAATAGATTTGTAATGAACATGATGTGTAAATATGATAAAGTGATATCTCGCTTGCCCCCTTTAGTGAAGCAAAACATAAATGCAGGGGCACCTCCAAGGTTTAAGTGATGACTAGATACAATGATTTCAGAATAAACGATATCACAGTCATGCAAAAGACAATGCTACTTTGGGACAATGCACATTACACTCAGAATGACAATCATGCTCTCAGTAGTTGGTGCTTTTAAAAGAAGGTGGAGACTCTCGAACCGTGGCTTTTGTTGGCAAGGTTGAAAACCCGTAGTCGGAAACAAAGACAAAACATGTACCCGAGCTCTTGGTTTTAAAACAGAGGTAATAATTTTTTGAGATCATGCATGTTTCGTCAACGAATGCTAGCAGACAACTCAATCACTTCTTGAGATGGACAAGTTTCGAGGAACGGCTCTCGAATGAGGACGATCACATCCTCTTAATCTCCTTTGTTTATCACTGCCAAAGTTTTCCGATTTCTCATGAACAAAGCGTGAAGGAGGGTTTGTTTGTTATATTATCTTTTTGAGCCGGGCGCACTCAATGCCAGTTCCTTCTCGTATTATGGGTTTGCACATTATTCATGCAATCCCGGTGTGAAGCTTGTCCAACTTAAAAAGATCATGAATTAACCACTACTTCCTCATGAACTTACAACAGAGGCACATAATAGGAATGCTTTTTTCTTTGAATAATTTCGAGATGGTACATGCAAGTCTCCGTTAGGAATGGCAGGTAAATACCATGTAGGAAGGTATGGTGGACTCATATGGCATAACTGGTATAAAGGAAGTGGATGCACAAGCAGTCAGTCCGCTTAGTACAGGTGGATGTTAGCAAAAGACTGGGAGCGACCAACTAAGAGAGCAATGACGGTCATAATCATGCAGAGCGACAAAGCAACATTGAATCAGGCATGGAAGTTATATCGCTACTCAGAAATAAAAGATCATCAAGGCTTGACAGACTTTCTTTACAGTCTTAAATATGCGTGAGCATACGCCAAGTCAATCAAAATAAATTCTTGAAGGAAGATATTACTAAACCATACCACATCATAGGCAAGCAAATCATGTTGGTACTCCAATAACACATTGGGAACCCCCCAGCTATTTGGGACTAACCATAAGAAAACATGAACTACTAAGCGCCATCGTGCACGTAGCATCTTTATCATAGACATATCAACCAATGCAACGGAAGCAAACTCTCTTAATAAGATAAGCATGATAACTAAAGAGAGTTCAAGCAACCAACTAAACGAAAAGCTCTTTAAAAAGATAAGCATGAATACTAAGAGCTAAGCATGATAGTAGCTATTGAAAGACAAAGAACACACACAGCAAGGATAGATATGAAAATTCTATGTTATGTTCTAGGTAGAAGTGGAGCGTGTTTCTCTCCCACATAAAGAAAGCTGAGTTCCGACTCGTTATGAAAAGCTAAAGTAAACTAAAAGGAAAACTAAAAGCAAGACGCTCCAAGCATAGCACATAACGCATGAAGTGATTAAAATATAGTGGAACGAAAGACGAACTGATAATGTTGATGGAGAAGGGGATGCACGGGGGCATTCCCAAGCTTAGACGCTTGAGTCTCCTTGAATATTTCTTGGGGGTGCATGGGGGCATCCCCAAGCTTGAGCGTTTGACACTCCTGAATCTTTTTATCATCTTCCCTCGCACACTTGAAAACTCCCTTCATACATAACTCATCATAATATGATTAGTGAAGTTAGTACCCATAATAAAATAATTGTTCCTTGCTAGAAATAAAGATATTCTTGAAGTTCTACTGTTTCTCAAGATTTCCAAAAGGTTTTTGCAAAGAAAAAGCAAGCTCAAGATTTGCAAAATGAAGGAAAGGCAAAATAGGACAGAATCTGTGAAAAACAGAACAACAGGTAGTAAATGATTTTTCCGGGGCACTTCTGCAACTCTAATAAAAAAACTCAAAACAGACGCACGAAAGACAATTATATAGAGAACGCTGTCGAAAAAATTCAGACCAAAAAGATGATCTGGTGATTTTATACGAATTTTTCTATCCAAGGACAGAATCTGTTTCCTGGACAGCACGTCACAACTTTTGAACTTTCTAGCAATCAGAGGCTATACTTGGCACAAAATCGAAAAGCAAAGATACAATGATGATGCTACAGTAGTAACAACATCAAGACACATCAAAAACAAAATAAAATTTATTCATTGGGCTGCCTCCCAAAAGCGCTTTCTTTTATGCCTTTAAGCTAGGCATAATGCATAGAGGAATCAATAACCATCATAATAATCGGAGCTATAGATTGCTTCAAATGGTTCCTCAATCTTATCTACCCTAGAAGAGTCCAAGTCATGGGATTTGACGGTCTCCAAAGTTTTGAAAATTTTATGCATGGAGCTATCAAGCCTATTCAAATTCCCTTGGATCTTACGATCCAACTCATTTATCTTATTAATGCTTGGCATCTCTAGCTCTATTTTTTTCAAGTTTTTTCATAATGTGAGCTCGGGTGATGTCCTCTTGAATGCTAACAACAGGGGGATTCCCAACAAGATTTTCAATAATACTAAGAGACTCCCAAACTAGGGCTTCTAGGAAATTCCCATTGATAGCAGTATCTAGAATAAACCTATTCCAAGAAGTTATTCCAACATAAAAATTTCTAAGCAGGATAGTAGTAGGTTGCTTCTTGGTGGCTCTTTTTTGAGAATCATTAATTCTATACCAAGCATCTTTCATACTTTCCCACCTCTTTGTTTAAAGGTGAGAACTTCTGCCTCGTCAAAGACAAAAGGACCCGACATAATGACAATTAAAGAATAAGATAACTATTTTTGTGATTTTCGATAAAAGATACTAAAGCAAAAACTGAAAGGTAAACTAACAAGACTAAAAGCAAAGGTAAAAGATAGCGTGCAACTCCCCTATCCTGAAGAGTGGAGTCCCCGGCAACGGCGCCAGAAATTGCTTTGCTAGGTGGCTTCTCACCCCTCGTTGGTTACCCCAAGTGGAAGGTTTGAGATGTAGTGTAGCAGAAGTTTTCCCTTGGCAATACCAAGGATCGTTTTCCCTGAGACTCCCAGTTTCAACAAGAAGGTGTCAACTGCTAACGGCGCCGGATATTAGCAATCAACGTGTACCTGCACACAGATACAAGTAACTTTGCTCCCAACGAGTACAGAGAGGTTGTCAATCCCTCCGGCCTTGTAGTTTACAAAGGATCAAACGCAAGTGATAATAGTGATAGGTATAACTGCAATAGTAAATAAAATGCGGAGTAGTAAATAGCGGATGTGATCAATGATGGTAATATGGATCGGAGTCTCATGATGTTCACTAGTGATGTCTCTCTCCCAAAAGACGATAAAACTGCTATGTGAGGTAAACGAATTACAGCTGGGCAATTGACAGGACCAATGTTGCAAGAAAGGTAGAGGTTCAAAGCATGGGCGGTACGCCGAGGTAAGTAGACCGAAATCCATCTGCATCTACTACTAATCATCCACCTTGAGATATCTATCCAGAACATCTCGCTGGTATTAAGTTGCGAGTCCCACCCATAGTGTAAACTCAAAGCAACAGACAACTGCATTAAAAGAACTTTGCGTAAAGTAAACAATCCTTGCACCTGCGGGCACAAGCACCGTTGTTTTCCCCCTTGTGGCAACAGCACATCCCCTAGACTCATGTTTCTGTCACTCAAGCTAGTCATCGAGGGGCATGAACCCACAATCAAGCATAACATTCCCTCTTGGAGTCACTACCTACTACTTGGCCAAAGCAATAAATAACAACGAAGAACATGCAAGAATTACTTACGAACATAAATATAAAAGAGGTGAATCAAATATATTACTCAAACACAATCTGAACATAATCTCATAATCCATCGGATCCCAGCAAACTCATCATAGCAACAACATAAGGATTACATATGTGCCTCGATCATGTAGGGCAGCTCACGAGGACTAATTAGTGAAGCACAAGAACGGGAGGAGAACATCACATAGCTACTGGTCATGGACCCATGGTCCAAGGGAGACTACTCACAACTCATCCGGGAGGCGTCCATGGTGGTGGAGAAGCTCCCGGTGGTGATCCTCCCCTCCGGCAGGGTGCCGGGAAGAGTTCTCCTGGTGCTCCCGATCTTGGAAGCGGCGGCGGCGGTGGAACATATATGAGATCGCGAAAAGAGTTCCCGTCTCGAGGGTTTCGGGAGACGCTTTAAATATATGCCAAAGGGGGGCATCAGCGGAGCCTCGGGGGGCCCAGGCGCCCCCCCGGCGCGGCCCAGGGGGGGGGGGCGCCGCCAGGGCGCCTGGAGCCCTGGTGGCCCCCCCGGCTGTACTTCGGGCGCACGGTAGTTTCTGGAACCCTGATTTTTTATATAATTTTTCTGGATTTTTCTTGCAGTTCTCGTAATGTGAAAACCTAAAATACAAAAACAACCGAAAACAGAAACTGGCACTGGGGTGCACTGAGTTAATAGGTTAGTCCAAATATGATTAAAAGTGTATGGAAGTGTATAAATAACATAGCAATATCACCCAAAAGAGGCATGGAGCAAGCAGAAATTATAGATACGTTTTGGACGTATCAGTTCTTTCTTTGCATTCATCAATGGAAATTCTCATGGCTTTGAGAGACTCATTGATATCATGCTTAGGTGGAATAGATCTAAGTTTCAAAGAATCAACATCAAGAGTAATTCTATCCACACTTCTAGCCAATTCATCAATCTTAGGAAATTTTTTCTTCAAGCAAAGCATTAAAATTCTTTTGCGAATTCATAAACTCCTTAACACTAGTTTCAAATTCAAAAGGCATCTTTCCATAAGAGTTATTGTAGGAATTACCATAATTATTAGAGGAATTACTAGGAAAAGGCCTGGGATTAAAGTTTCCTCTATAAGCATTGTTACCAAAATTATTCCTACCAACAAAATTCACATCCAAAGATTCATTATTATTTTCAATCAACGTGGATAAAGGCATATCATTAGGATCAGAAGAAGCAGTCTTAGTAGCAAAAAATTTCATAAGTTCATCCATCTTTCCACTCAAAACACTAATCTCTTCAATAGCATACACTTTTTTACTAGTGATCTTTTGGTGTGCCATTGAGAATAATTAACAATAATATTATCTAGGAGTTTGGTAGCTTCTCCTAAGGTAGTTTCCATGAAAGTGCCTCCTGCGGCCGAATCTAAAAGATTTCTAGAAGCAAAATTCATGCCAGCATAAAAGTTTTGAATAATCATCCATAAGTTCAAACCATGTGTTGGGCAGTTACGTATCATTAATTTCATTCTCTCCCAAGCTTGTGCAACATGCTCATGATCTAGTTGCTTAAAATTCATAATATCATTTCTAAGAGAGATGATCTTAGCAGGAGGAAAATACTTAGAGATAAAAGCATCTTTGCACTTATTCCACGAATCAATACTATTTCTAGGCAAAGAGGAAAACCATGTTTTAGCACAATCTCTAAGTGAAAACGGAAATAACTTCAATTTAACAATATCATTATCCGTATCCCTCTTCTTTTGCATATCACACAAATCAACAAAGTTGTTTAGATGGGTAGCGGCATCTTCACTAGGAAGGCCGGAAAATTGATCTTTCATGACAAGATTCAACAAAGCAGCATTGATCTCACAAGATTCAGCATCGGTAATAGGAGCAATCGGAGTGCTAATAAAATCATTATTGTTGGTATTGGAGAAGTCACACAATTTGGTATTGTTCTGAGCCATAGTGACAAGCAAGCAATCCCACACACAAGCAAACAAGAAGCAAGCGAACAATAAACACACGACAAAAGAAGGGCAAATACAACAGCAAGGGTGAAGTGGGGGAGAGGAAAACGAAAGGCAAATAAATGTAATGCGAAGGATAAGTGTTTGTGATAGGTACTTGGTATATGAATTTTGCATAAGCCTCCCCGGCAACGGCGCCAGAAATTCTTCTTGCTACTTCTCGAGGTTGCGTTGTATTCCCTCGAAGAGGAAAGGGTGATGCAGCACAGTAGCGTAAGTATTTCCCTCAGTTTTTGAGAACCAAGGTGTCAATCCAGTAGGATACCACGCGCGAGTCCCTCGCACCTGCACAAACAAATAAGAACTTTGCAGCCAACGCGATAAGGGGTTGTCAATCCCTTTACGGTCACTTACGAAAGTGAGATCTGAAAGATATGATAGTTTGATATTTTTGGTATTTTGGATATAAGAACAGAAAGTAAAAATGGTAAAGTAAAGTAGATTGTAGATTGATATGTTGAGAATAGGCCCGGGGGCCATAGGTTTCACTAGTGGATTCTCTCATGATAGCAGAATTCTACGGTGGGTGAACAAATTACTGTCGAGCAATTGATAAAAAAGCGAATAATTATGAGAATATCTAATCATGATCATTATATATAGGCATCACGTCCGTAACAAGTAGACTGAAACGATTCTGCATCTACTGCTATTACTCCACACATCGACCGCTATCCAACATGCATCTAGAGTATAAGTTCATAAGAACAGAGTAACGCCTTAAGCAAGATGACATGATGTAGAGGGATAAACTGAAGCAATATGATATAAACCCCATCTTTTTATCCTCGATGGCAACAATACAATACGTGCTTTGCTGCCCCTACTGTCATTGGGAAAGGACACCGCAAGATTGAACCCAAAGCCAAGCACTTCTCCCATTGCAAGAATTATAGATCTAGTAGGCCAAACCAAACCAATAATACGAAGAGACTTGCAAAGATATTATAATCATACATAAAATAATTCAGAAAAGAACCAAATATTTCTCATAGATAATCTTGATCATAAACCCACAATTCATCGAATCTCGACAAACACACCGCAAAAAGAGATTACATCGAATAGATCTCCCAGAAGACCGAGGAGAACTTGGTATTGAGATCCAAAAAGAGAGAAGAAGCCATCTAGGTACTAACTATGGACCTGAAGGTCTATGGTAAACTACTCACAACTCATGGTGATGCGATTGTGTTGATGTAGAAGCACCCCGTGGAAGATCCCCCTCTAGCGGAGCTCCGAAACAAGCCCCAAGATGGGATCTCACGAGAACAGAAGGTTGCGGCGGTGGAACTAGGGTTTTCTCTGTTGTTCTGATGTTTTCGGGGTACATGGATATATATAGGAGGAACGAGGGCATCGGGGGACCAACATGGGGCCCACGAGGCAGGGGGGCGCGCCCTGTAAGGGGGGAGGGGCGCCCCAACCCTCGTGGACGCCACCTGTGCCCTATTCTGTGGTTCTCAAGTCTCCCGTGAAGACATCGCTCCAAAAATCTCTCTCCCGAAGGTTTCATTCCTTTTGGACTCCGTTTGATATTCCATTTATGTAAAACCCTGAAATAGGCAAAAAACAACAATCTGGACTGGGCCTTTGGTTTAATAGGTTAGTCCCAAAAATAATATAAAAGTGTATAACAAAGCCCATTAAACATCCAAAACATCATACATAATAGCATGGAACAATCAAAAATTACAGATACGTTGGAGACGTATCACCCTTCCAATGGGTCCTAGCTGTCAGGTGGAGGAATCATTATTTTGCGCATAATAAGGAGGCATTTCCTTGCGTGCGACCGTGGACCCAGCTGTCAGCCTCTCCACGTACAATCCATTTCCGAAGGATGTCGTTCATTGTCCACGTTGACCAGGCCGCGCCGAGAGCACCAGGGCGGTGGACGACGACGAGGCCTAGGAAGGGAACGACACGGAGCCAGGGAAGACTCAGCAGTTGTTTCCCACGCAGAGGAGTACGAGGGTTTACTAGTTCATCTGCCGTCCCCAAAGAATAATAGCAGGTGTGGGTGAGTAGAGGGATTGCAAGGCCAGCGATGGGAGTATGGTGGGGCGGTGAGGCCTGCGCGGCAGCACAGCCGACCACGGGGACGAGAGAGCAGGCAGTCCCGCCGGCGCTTGTTTGAGCGGCTAGAGCAGGAAGAGCAGATATTGAAGAAGCACGACGGCCGTTGGATGGACATACAACCCATCTGCCATTATTTCTAATAATTTACAGCCCATTTGCTAATTCTTATGGTTTTTTGGAGCCCATGTTCTTTTTGTTAGCATTACAGCCCATATTGTGGCCACAGTACAAAAATTATACGAAATTTTGCATATTTCGGAGCGGTCCGAACTGTTTTTAATCCCGAATTTTTGAGTCACATTCAAACTGATTTTAAAAATAAATGTATATCAATATAAAATCCAACAAATTGTCAACGCATATAAATCAATGCAATTTAAATTCTCGAAATGAAAAAAATAAATTTGAAACTAATTGCCGGTTTGATGTGTTTTAAAAATGTACAACCCATTTCTCATTGCCTATAGGCCATTTTCTCGGCCAGGCGAATGAAGCTCTCATCATCTTGAAAGATTTGCAGCACAACAGACCTGACAAAGCGACTTACTTGGCAAATAACAAAAAAACTAGGCTGTGGCCATGGACCTAGCTACGGCCGTGGATCCAGCTGTCAGCCTCTCCACGTACAGTACTCTTTCGATGGAAGTCGGTCGTTGACCACATTGACCACGCCGCTCCGATAGCACCAAGGCGGTGGACGACGGCGAGGCCTAAGAAGGGGACGACGTGGAGCCGGGGAAGACGCGATAGTGGATGCCCACGCGGAGAGGAGTACGAGGGTTCACTGGTTCGGCTACGGTGTGAGGCTGCCGTCGCCGCAGAATAACAGGGGTGTGGGTGAGTGGAGGGATGGTCTGGCTAGCGGTGGGAGTAGTATGGGGGCGGTGAGGCTTCCGCGGCAGCACAGCCGGCCACGGGAGACAGGAGCAGGCGGCACGACCGGCGCTGCTTTGGGCGGCTGGAGCAAGAAGACCAAAGGTTGACGAAGCACTATGGCCGTTGGATGGACATCATATGGTCACTGGAGCTAGAATCATTCATATTGACTAACTTAACAAAGCCCTCTGTCCCCGTCAACTTAGTAGGCCCACAAGTCAGCCACCAACTATCGTGGGTGATACGCCCATTTTGCATCATGCTTATATATTAATATTTATTGCATTATGGGCTGTTATTACACGTTATGTCACAATACTTATGTCTTTTCTCTCTTATTTTACAAGGTTTACATGAAGAGGGAGAATGCCGGCAGCTGGAATTATGGGCTGGAAAAGAAGCAAACTCTGGAAACCTATTCTGCACAACTCGAAAAGCCCCGAAACTTCACAGGACACCGTTTCAGAAAATATAAAAAAATATCTCGCGAAAGAAGATTACCAGGGGGGCCACCAGCTGTCCACGAGGGTGGGGGCGCGCCCCCTGTCCCGTGGGCCCTCCGATTCCCATCTTCTCCTATATGAGGTGTTTTAACCTGAAAAAATGATAAAGAGGCTTTCGGGACCAGACGCCGCCGTCTCGAGGCGGAACCTTGGCGGAAACCAATCTAGGGCTCCGGCAGAGCTGTTCTGTCAGGGATACTTCCCTCCGGGAGGGGGAAATCGTCACCACCGTCATCACCAATAACTCTCCCATCTTGGGGAGGGCTATGTTCATCAACATCTTCACCAGCACCATCTTCTCTCAAACCCTAGTTCATCTCTTGTATCCAATCTTTGTACCCAAACCTCAGATTGGTACATGTGGGTTGCTAGTAGTGTTGATTACTCCTTGTAGTTGATGCTAGTTGGTTTATTTGGTGGAAGATCATATGTTCAGATCCATTATGCATATTAATACCCTTCTGATCATGAACAATATTATGTCTTGTGAGTAGTTACTTTTGTTCCTGAAGACATGGGAGAAGTCTTGCTATTAGTAGTCATGTGAATTTGGTATTCGTTCAATATTTTGATGAGATGTATGTTGTCTCTCCTCTAGTGGTGTCATGTGAACGTCGACTACATGACACTTCACCATTATTTGGGCCTAGAGGAAGGCATTGGGAAGTAATAAGTAGATGATGGGTTGCTAGAGTGACAGAAGCTTTAACCCTAGTTTATGCGTTGCTTCGTAAGGGGCTGATTTGGATCCACTTGTTTCATGCTATGGTTAGGTTTACCTTAATACTTCTTTTGTAGTTGCGGATGCTTGCATTAGAGGTTAATCATAAGTGGGAGGCTTGTCCAAGTAAGGACAACACCCAAGCACCGGTCCACCCACATACCAAATTATCAAAGTACCGAATGCGAATCAGATGATCGTGATGAAAACTAGCTTGACGATAATTCCCATGTGTCCTCGGGAGCGCTTTCCTTCATATAAGAGTTTGTTTAGGCTTGTCCTTTTGCTACAAAAAGGATTGGACCATCTTGCTTCACCTTATTTACTTTTACCTTTTGTTACTTGCTACCAATTACCTTATCACAAAACTATCTATTACCTATAATTTCAGTGCTTGGAGGAAATACCTTACTGAAAACTGCCCATCATTTCTGAAAGTGCAACTAATCCCCGGGTGGTTTTGGTAATTAATAACAACATATATATCATTGAACTAATATTCTCTTGAGAATCATTTCAGAAAAGTTCGATGATATGGGTATGGAAATGTCTGAAGAAATGGACCCCTCAAAATGCTAAGACAAGCATTGGCAAAAGCTCAAGACTCCATTTTTGGTTTAGTGATCAAAGATCACATTGAGTCCATATGAAAAGCCAATACTATTAAAAGGGGATGAGGTTGTGTTAATGTTCTTGTTGCTCAAGTGCTTGGTGATCTAGCTCCCTCAACTATCAGCACTCTTCACTTCACAACACACTCATAAGTAATCTCGGACAAACCGATTCTGCAAACTCAGTCCCACCGAGATGAACCACTTCAGTTATTTCCCTAAACCCTAACTTTTCGGTCCATCCGATTCTGAGTCTCGGTCTCACCGAAATTGTTCTGCCAACCTTCTGTAACCAAATGACAGCATTTCGGAATATCCGAGTTGTTGTTTTCGGTCACACCGAGATGGCAAACCCTAGCCTTTGACTCACTTCGGACAAACCGAGATGGTATTTTCGGTCCCACCGAAAATCCCAACGTTCACTATATTTGAACTTTCGGTCTGACCGAGTTTTTTACTTCGGTCTCACCGAGATTGGTCAAATGTGTGTGTAACGGTTGGATTTTGTGTGGAGGCTATATATACCCCTCCACCCCCTCCTCATTCGTGAGGAGAGCCATCAGAAAGTACCACCACTTCTACCATACACTTTCTGAGAAGTGAACCACCTACCCTTGTGTTGAGATCAAGCCATTCCATTCCTACCATATGAAACTTGATCTCTAGCCTTCCCAAGTTGCCTTCCACTCAAATCTTTCTTCCACCACAGCCATATCAGTGAGGAGAGTTGAGTGTTGGGGAGATTATCATCTGAAGCACAAGAGCAAGGAGTTCATCATCATCAACACTGTCTATTACCTTTTGGGGGGTGGTGCCTCCTAGATTGGTTAGGTGTCGCTTGGGAGCCTCCGTCTTTGAGATGTGGAGTTGAACCAAGAAGTTTGTAAGGGCAAGGAGATCGCCTACTTCGTGAAGATCTACCCCGAGTAAGGCTAGTCCTCCATGGGCGTAGGCCGTGATGGAATAGACAAGGTTGCTTCTTCGTGGACCCTTCGTGGATGGAGCCCTCCGTGGACTCGCGCAGCCGTTACCCTCCGTGGGTTGAAGTCTCCATCAACGTGGATGTACGATAGCACCACCTATCGGAACCACGACAAAAATCTCCGTGTCACCAAACTGCGTTTGATCTTCTCCACCTCCTTTTTACATGTGCAATTTACTTTCCGCTGCATATACTCTAGAATTGCATGTGTAGGGTGTTACTTGAATTGGTCTCAATTGTGAAACTGCCAAAAACATTGCATGATCTAAAGGCAGATTTTTTATATAGTCAAGTAGTCTAATCACCCCCCCTCTAGACCTACTTTCGATCCTACAAGTGGTATCAGAGCTTTGGTCTCCATTGCCATTGGTTTCCATTGCATTGGACTCCATAAGCTTGGTTTCACAACCTAGGAGAGTATGGCGTCTAGTGAGGGTAATTATCGTAGAGGTCCTTACTTTGATGGTACAAATTTTGCTAGTTGGAAGCATAAAATGAAAATGCATATTCTTGGTCATAACCCAGCTGCATGGGGCATTATTTGTGTTGGCATGCAAGGTGATTTCTTTGAAGAAGGAAAAGTTCCGGATCGCGAAGCTACACCCGAAGAGTTGAAGATGTTGCAAAACAATGCTCAAGCTTGTGACATTCTCTTCAATGCTTTGTGTCCCGAAGAGTTCAACAAAATCAGTCGTCTTGAGAATGCTAAGGAGATTTGGGATACTTTGGTTGAAATGCACGAAGGTACTGAATCTGTGAAGGAATCAAAGCTAGATATTCTTCAAGGTCAACTTGACAAGTTCAAGATGAAGGATGGTGAAGGAGTCGCTGAAATGTACTCTAGGCTTGCTCTCATTACAAATGAGATTGCTGGCTTAGGAAGCGAAGAAATGACCGACCGATTCATCATTAAGAAGATTCTCAGAGCTTTGGATGGAAAGTATGACACCGTGTGCACTTTGATCCAAATGATGCCAAACTACAAGACTCTCAAGCCAACTGAAGTCATTGGAAGAATTGTTGCTCATGAGATGACACTTAAGGATAAGGAAGAGCTTCACAACAAGTCAAGTGGTGCTTACAAAGCTACAAGTGATGCTCCTACTACCTCAAGTGACAAGCTAATTTCCAATGAAGAGATAAGCCTAATGGTCAAGAACTTCAACAAGTTCTACAAGAACAGAGGCAAAGAAAGAAGCTCAAAGTCTAGATCATATGATGAAAAGAGATCTTCTAGTCGTGATCGAAACTGCTACAATTGTGGAAGACCCAGACACTTCTCAAATGAGTGTACGGCTCCCCACAAGAGAAGAGAAGAATCTCCAAGAAGAAGAGCAAGAGATGAGTCACCTCGGAGAGAGAGAAGGAGTAGAGATGATCGTTATGAACGAAGACCTTCTCGGAGAAGCAAGGATTCGGAGAGGAAAGACAAGTCATCAAGGAGCTACACAAGAAGAAGACATCAAGCTCATGTTGGTGAATGGGTCTCCGGCTCCGACTCTGACAATCAATCCGATGGAAGCTATCACTCCGACTCCGACTATAGTCAAGATGAAGGTGTTGCTGGACTTGCACTCGTATCCTCCAACTCCAACTCCTACGACTTATTTGACTCACCAAATGAGGGAATTGGAAGATGCTTCATGGCTAAAGGTCCCAAGGTAACACACCCTGAATTCATTGACTTTGATAGTGATGAGGATGACTTGCTTGGTGAAGATGAGCTCTTGCATGATAAATCTAGTGAGCTTAGTAATGATGAAAATGCTAGTAGTCTTTATAGTCGAGAAGAATCGAATGACAATGCTATGAAGGAGATTGAGCGTCTAACTAAAGAACTAAACACTCTTAAGTTAGCTCATGAAACAACTCAAGAAGATCATAGAGAGCTCCTAAGATCTCATGAGAAGCTATGCTTCGAGAAGCTCACTCTAGAGCAAGAACATGAGTTTCTAAAAGTGATCAATGACGATCTTCGAAAGAAGAGTTCTTCATATCTTGCCAAACGACTTCTCTTGTCTAATTTCTTGCCACCTATTAAGACTAAGCATGACAAGCATAAGAAAAATTCTTCCTCTAGTAGTAACAATAACAATGTCAAATCAAATGTTGTTACTTCTAGTAGTTCTCTTGATTCCACTAACAATGTTTCAAGCCAAGTTACACTTGAGCAAGAAAATAGCTTATTGAAGGAAATCATAGAGAAAGGTGTCTACAAGAGTCTTGCCGGAAGCAAGAACTTTGAGGAGATTGTTCGCAAACAAGGAAGACACCGGAAGAATCAAGGGATTGGTTTTGAGCGAAAGTTCAACGCCGAAGGTGTTGAGTGGGAAGAAGGTCAATACCCTACTCCACAGTTTGTCTCACAAAAGGAGAAGTATGATCCTACTTCTTCCAATGTGGAACAAGCTCAAGATGACCTTCCACCACAAGACCACAAGCTAAAGGCCAAGGACAAGCTTCAAGAAGAGATTGATGCATTCATTGAAGCACCTCAAGCCATGGTCAAGTGGGTTCCCAAGGACACATCAAGTTCTACTTCGTCAAGCTCAACTACAACACCAAGGATTCCCATCAAGATGATGTGGATCCCAAAGAAGAAGAACTAGTAGGTTCTTGAGGGTGACTCCGCCAACAAAATTCACTCATATTCTTTTTGGCAAGAACTTGTGCAATCAACTTCCACATCATGCACTTGTTCATGGAGTCACAAACCCTCTTGTTGGTAAGTCAAGGGACAAGGTAATCATTGCTTTCATGGACATCATCTTTTGTGTACTTCACTCTATGTCTATGGATATTCTTGTTTGTTCCTTGTGGGACTAACCCATGTAGGTATTGAAAGTGCCCTAATCCAAAGGATTGCTCCTAACTCATGATGATCTACATCAACATTGAGCATCCACATCTTCAACATCTACATGAAGTCTTCTACGACAACCCAAGGTTAGTTTGACCCTTTAAAAGGGGTTCTCACATCTAGGGGGAGCTTTACTCAAAAAATTGGGCTAAAGCATCTTCAAATGATGTGAACACATAAATGCTTTATGTAAAAGTGGTAACCCCACTTGTGCTTAAACGATGAGTATGACCTATGATCAAATGTTCTCATTTGGCTCCTAAGTCAATATACTCATATATAGATGACCTAGTCATCGACAAATTGTGTGCTAGTAGCTAGAGTGATTGGTTGTGCATGTTTGACACATATTTCAGTTGCTATCTTATTGTGTGAGCATGTTGAATGCATGATTTTATCCATTCAAGGACATCCATTTGTTGTTTTGATTGTTTTGTTTTCTCTTTCTGGCCAAATGGATGGACAAGAATGCCTAAGCACCTTCCCTAGCTATCTATGCTTTCTTGTCTCAAATTCTATTCATGCTCATATCACAACTTTGAACAAGTCTTTTTCGGACAGTCCGAGTGAGGAGCACTCGGAACCACCGATTCGTCTAAGGCTGACTTCCAAAACCTTCTAAGTCCATTTCGGTCTGACCGGTTTCTCAATATCGGTCCAACCGAAACGCTTAGACTGATCTAGGTTTCATCTCGGTGAAACCGAGTTCAAACTCTCGGTCTGACCGATATGTGTAACTGCACAGCAGATATACATCTCGGTGACACCGAGTTTTTCAACTCGGTCCCACCGACAGCACGGGGTTATATATACCTGAGGGGCTGCGCGCGATTTCTTTCTTCAAACCGTTCGCCCCCAAGACCCCTGCTGCCGCCGCCCTGGTCTACGGATCGTCGCCTTCGTCGCCTGTGCGCCCTCGCCGCAGGTCTCCGCCGCCGTCAATGGTAATCATCTCCACCGTTGCCGCCGTAGAGGGACACCACCAAGTTAGGGTGTGTCCCGATCCCTTTTCGTGCTCCACTGCTGATTCTTGCACGATAGGCTGCCATGATTCAATCCATGTTTGATATGTTCCCCACACAATAGTTCAGATCGTCTAGTTTCGAGGAAAATTCTTAGGTTTAGGTTTCCACGGAATGCATCTCGGTGAAGCCGATTTTTGAAAATCGGAATGACCGATTTGGCCTCTGGCCATTGCACTGCATAGTTCGGTTTAACCGAGTTGTGCCAATCGGAACGACCGAAAAGAAGTTTCAGTGAAACCCTAAGTTTTCGGTAGGACCGAAACCCACTTCGGTCTGACCGAAAGTGGTGTGTAGGTTTCTGTTGAGCACTTCGGTTGCACCGAAACCTAAAATCGGTTTGACCGAAATACATTCTGTGAAAACTCAAAACTAAGTTTTTAACTCATTTTTTTGCAAAAACTTCTGCAGTTGTGATAACTCTTCCATTCTGCCTATACCTTATCTTTTCACAGGTCTTTCAGCCATGTCAGATGTCAGTGACAGCCAGAACAGGTCTGAATCACCGTTTGCTGAAATTCCAGAGGCAGATACAAGTCCTGCAAGCAGCTCTAGTGATGATGGTGAGAGGAGCACCCCTAGTGGTCTGCCTCCCGCAGCTACGAGAACCAGGAAGAAGAGAACTTCGGATGATGAGGACTCCGACTTTGTTGCTGAGGAAGTTACCTCCAAGCCCAAGAGGAATGTGGTTGCCAAAGAGCACCAAGGGCAGCAGCCAAGGAAAGGTACAAGCAAGGTAAAACAGTCTGCAGTTGCTAAGAAGCTCAACTTGGAAGAGCCTGCTCCAAGCAAGGTGAAGAAGACTTCCAAAAGGAAGAGGGTTGTTTATGCTGAACCTCAAGTTGATGCTGAAGAAGAAGAAGAAGAAGCACCCCAGCCTCCTCCTCGGAAAGCTAAGTTCATGGGTGATGCTATTCGGGCTCAAGCCTCCTCTAAGCCCAAGAAGCCTGCTCCTTCCAAAGCAGCTCCAGCCAAGCCCAAGAGAACAACCAGAAGCATTCCAGCTTCTGAGAAGAACAAAGGAGAGATGCCACCGTCTGAATCAGATGAAGAGCATGTGTTGCTCAAGCTCCGTCCCAAGTTGCCACTCCACAATGATGCTCATCCTCAAGCTGAGGACATGAAGGCAAGGAAGGACAAAGGTCTCAGGCTATGGAGACAGTCTGATCCATATGCCGTAAGGAGAAGGACTGCTGTGGACCCCAGATTCCACACCAGAGAGTAGCAGGATTTCTATGAGACCGTGCTAATGGATAAGAAGCCCATTGTTGCTGACACCAGGTATGTTGACTGGAAGTACATTGACAGTGAAGAGCACCGGGACTTCTTTCCCCATGTGCATGAGAGCTTTACTGCATGTGGAGTTGCTGACTTCGTGGGTCAAGAGCTGACAGCCTGGAATGACGAGATGATCATGCAGTTCTATGCCACTGCCCACTTCTACCCTGATGGCAAGATCACCTGTATGACTGAAGGTCAAAGGTTTTCTTCGACTGTTGAAGAATGGGCAGAACTTCTGAACGCTCCAGTGCAGAGAGAGGACGACATTGATGTCTATGGGATTCCTACGAAGAGTCATGATTCCATGAAGAACATGTACAAGGAGATCCCAGCTGCTGATTTAGAGGGATGGAAGCTCGGCTCAGTGTATTATCTCCAGGCAGGTCTGACCACCACTAACACTATTCTGAGGCATACTTTGATGCCTAAGTCAGGTGACCACCGGATGATACGAGGCTATTCTATCAACATGCTGCACATTCTCGATGAGAAGGCACCTTTTAAGGTGATGGACTTGATGGTAGAGACAATTAAGAGGACTGCAGCTGACCAGAAGAGGTCATGTGGGTTTGCACCGCAGATACAGATGCTCATCAACGCCAAGTTTGGCACGGGCAAATTCATGCTGGATAGGAAGCACTTGCCACTGCAGCCAGAGCATGAGGACAACGTAGTTGTGATGGATGAAGAGGATCCCACCTCAGTTGAAGGGCAAGCCAAAATTGAAGCTGCGAAGAAAGCTAAAGCTGACAAAGAGGCAGCAGCAGCAGCAGCTAAGCCAAAGAGCTTTGGAGAACAAATTCTTGAAGCTACCCAAAGGATTGAACAACGCCTGGCCAGCATTGAGCAATCTCAGGAGAGCCTTGAGAGGATTGTCGAGGACAAGATCCACGCTCTGGACGTGAAGCTGACTGAGATTCAGGTGTCTGTCAACAAGCTTGAGGCAGACATGGAGGAGACTAGGCAGGAGAGAGCAGAGCTTATGCAGGATGATCTAGTCCAGGACTCTCATCGCCAGACTGCTCAGGTTCCCAGAGGATCCAGATCTGCAGCTATCCCAGTGACAGACTCCAGGGCTACCACTTCAGCACCAGCTACAGCTCCAGCAGTTCCTCCAGCTCCAGCATCCACTCCTCCACCGCAGACATCAGCAGAGGTCTTCGCAGATGCAGCTATCTCTACACCGACATCTACCCAGACGGGAGCCGCCAGCAGAGCCCGCAGTGACGTTTAGCTCTATACCTTTTCGAACTTTTTGGTAACTTGTTGCCAAAGGGGGAGAAATTGTTATAGATCATAGGGCTTCGAGAGAGAGAGTGCTCTTTCGTCTTTCGTTCTTTTGCCGGTTTTTCGTTGAGATACATTGGTTTCTTTTGGTTCCTGATACTTTATGTGTGCTTGCTACCACGTTTGATGCTACCTTAATGAGTGCTTAGTCATACTATGCTTAATGTGTGCTTATTGCTTATCTTATGCTATTCCTCTTTGTATGGCTATTTACTCTTGTCTTGGTGATTAAGTGCATGTTATTCATTCTTATCATTTTGTGCGCTCCACCAAGATGTATGTGACATGGAAGAGTGACCCATAATCCTAATCGATTGTGCATTTGCATTCAAACGCAAATTTTAAATAATGCACAAATTTAGGGGGAGCTCTTGTTTATCACATACTTCTCAAAGCGACGATATTATTCCTTGATTATATCCTTTGTCGAAGCTTTGATCTATATGCTGTCATCAATTACCAAAAAGGGGGAGATTGAAAGTGCAACTAATCCCCGGGTGGTTTTGGTAATTAATAACAACATATATATCATTGAACTAATATTCACTTGAGAATCATTTCAGAAAAGTTCGATGATATGGGTATGGAAATGTCTGAAGAAGTGGACCCCTCAAAATGCTAAGACAAGCATTGGCAAAAGCTCAAGACTCTATTTTTGGTTTAGTGATCAAAGATCACATTGAGTCCATAGGAAAAGCCAATACTATTAAAAGGGGATGAGGTTGTGTTGATGTTCTTGTTGCTCAAGTGCTTGGTGATCTAGCTCCCTCAACTATCAGCACTCTTCACTTATCAACACACTCATAAGTAATCTCGGTCAAACCGATTCTGCAAACTCAGTCCCACCGAGATGAACCACTTCAGCTATTTCCCCAAACCCTAATTTCTCGGTCCATCCGATTCTGATTTTCGGTCTCACCGAAAATGGTCTGCCAACCTTCTGTAACCAATTGACAGCATTTCGGAATATCCGAGTTGTTGTTTTCGGTCACACCGAGATGGCAAACCCTAACCTTTGACTCACTTCGGACACACCGAGATGGTATTTTCGGTCCCACCGAAAATCCCAACGTTCACTATATTTGAACTTTCGGTCTGACCGAGTTTTAACTTCGGTCTCACCGAGATTGATCAAATGTGTGTGTAACGGTTGGATTTTGTGTGGAGGCTATATATACCCCTCCACCCCCTCCTCATTCGTGAGGAGAGCCATCAGAAAGTACCACCACTTCTACCACACACTTTCTGAGAAGTGAACCACCTACCCTTGTGTTGAGATCAAGCCATTCCATTCCTACCATATGAAACTTGATCTCTAGCCTTCCCAAGTTGCTTTCCACTCAAACCTTTCTTCCACCACAGCCATATCAGTGAGGAGAGTTGAGTGTTGGGGAGATTATCATTTGAAGCACAAGAGCAAGGAGTTCATCATCATCAACACCATCTATTACCTTTTGGGGGGTGGTGCCTCCTAGATTGGTTAGGTGTCGCTTGGGAGCCTCCGTCTTTGAGATGTGGAGTTGAACCAAGAAGTTTGTAAGGGCAAGGAGATCGCCTACTTCGTGAAGATCTACCCCGAGTAAGGCTAGTCCTCCGTGGGCGTAGGCCGTGATGGAATAGACAAGGTTGCTTCTTCGTGGACCCTTCGTGGGTGGAGCCCTCCGTGGACTCGCGCAGCCGTTACCCTCCGTGGGTTGAAGTCTCCATCAACGTGGATGTACGATAGCACCACCTATCGGAACCACGACAAAAATCTCCGTGTCACCAAACTGCGTTTGATCTTCTCCACCTCCTTTTTACATGTGCAATTTACTTTCCGCTGCATATACTCTAGAATTGCATGTGTAGGGTGTTACTTGAATTGGTCTCAATTGTGAAACTGCCAAAAACATTGCATGATCTAAAGGCAGATTTTTTATATAGTCAAGTAGTCTAATCACCCCCCCTCTAGACCTACTTTCGATCCTACAATTTCCTTCTGCTCCTCGTTGGGTTCGACACTCTTACTTATCGAAAGTACGATGATAGATCCCCTACACTTGTGGGTCATCAAGACTCTTTTTTGGCACCGTTGCCGGGGAGTGAAGCACCTTTGGTAAGGAAAAATTTATATAGTGTGCTGAAATTTATTGTCACTTGTTACTATGGCTCATAATCCTTTGAGGGGCTTGTTCGGGGTATCTTCACCCCGACCAGAAGAGCAAAGAGTTGCTCCTCAACCTACTGCACCTACTAAAAATGTTTGCTTTGAAATTCCTTCGGGTATGATAGAGAAACTGCTAGATAATCCCTTTACAGGAGATGGAACACTGCATCCTGATTTACACCTAATCTATGTGGATGAAATTTGTGGATTATTTAAGCTTGCAGGTATGCCCGAGGATGTTATCAAGAAGAAGGTCTTCCCTTTATCTTTGAAGGGAGATGCATTGACATGATTTAGGCTATGTGATGATATTGGATCATGGAACTATAATCGTCTGAAGTTGGAATTTCATCAGAAGTTCTACCCTATGCACCAGGTTCATCGTGATCGTAATTATATTTATAATTTTTGGCCTCGCGAAGGATAAAGCATCGCTCAAGATTGGGGGAGGCTTAAGTCAATGTTATATTCATGCCCCAATCACGAGCTCTCAAGAGAAATGATTATTCAAAAAATTTATGCTCGGCTTTCTCTCAATAATCGCTCCATGCTCGATACTTCTTGTTCTAGCTATTTTATGATGAAGACTATTGAATTCAAATGGGATTTATTGGAAAGAATTAAACGCAAATTTGAAGATTGGGATCTCGACGAAGGTAAGGAGTCAGGTATGACCCCTAAGTTTGATTGTGTTAAAGCTTTTATGGATACCGATGTTTTCCGTGAGTTTAGCACTAAATATGGACTTGACTCTGAGATAGTAGCTTCATTATGTGAATCATTTGCTACTCATGTTGATCTTCCCAAGGAGAAGTGGTTTAAATACCATCCTTCCATTGAAGTAAAAGTAGTTGAACCTGTTAAAGTTGAAGAAAAGTCTATCACTTATAATGTTGATCCTATTGTTCCTACCGCTTATATTAAGAAACCACCTTTCCCTGTTAGATTAAAGGATCATGCTAAAGCTTCAACTGTAGTTCGTAAGAGTAATACTAGAACACCTACACCCTCTGAGCAAATTAAAGTTGAACCTAGTGTTGCTATGGTTAAAGATCTCTTGGTAGAGGATTTAGATGGTCATGTTATTTACCTCCAAGAGGAATCTGCCAGAATAGCCAAACCCGATGCTAGGAATAAACATAGACCTATTGTAGGTTTACCTGTTATCTCTGTTAAAATAGGAGATCATTGCTATCATGGTTTATGTGACGTAGGTGCTAGTCCAAGTATTATCCCTCATACCTTATATCAAGAAATTATGCAGGACATTGCACCTGTTGAGTTAGAAGGGATTGATGTTACTATTAAGCTTGCTAATAGAGACACTATTTCACCAATTGGGATTGTTAGAGATGTTAAAGTTTTGTTTGGGAAAGTTAAATACCCTGCTGATTTTCTTATTCTTAGTTCCCCACAAGATGATTTTTGTCCCATTATATTTGGTAGACCCTTCTTGAATACTGTTAATGCTAAGATAGACTGTGTAAAAGATATCGTTACTGTTGGTTTAGGGGATATGTCTCATGATTTTAACTTTGCTAAATTTCGTAGACAACCCCTTGATAAGGAACTCCTAGTAAGGATGAAACTATTGGTCTTGCTTCTATTGCTGTGCCTCCTAATGATCCTTTAGAACAATATTTGCTAGACCATGAAAATGATATGCATATGAATGAGAGAAGGGAAATAGATGAAATATTCTTTAATCAGGGAGTTGTATTGAAAACAACTTGCCTATTGAAATCCTAGGGGATCCTCCTCCACCCAAGGGTGATCCCGTGTTTGAACTTAAACCTTTACCTGATAATCTTAAGTATGTTTATCTTGATGAAAATAAGATATATCCTGTTATTATTAGTGCTAACCTTTCAGAGCAGGAACAGGAAAAATTATTGAAATCTTTGAAGAAGCTCCGTGCTGCTATTGGATATACTTTGGATGATCTTAAGGGCATTAGTCCCACTTTATGCCAACACAAGATAAAATTGGAAGAAAACGCTAAACCGGTTATTCATCATCAACGACGGTTAAATCCTAAGATGAAAGAAGTGGTAAGGAAGGAAATACTAAAGCTTCTAGAGGCAGGTATTATCTATCCAATTGCTGATAGTCAGTGGGTAAGTCCTGCCCATCGTGTCCCTAAGAAGGGAGGTATGACTGTTGTTACAGGTTATAGGATGGTAATTGATTTCTGCAAATTAAATAAAGCTACTAAGAAAGATCATTACCCCTTGCCTTTTATTGATCAAATGCTAGAAAGGTTATCCAAACATACTCATTTTTGCTTTCTAGATGGCTATTCTAGTTTCTCTCAAATACCTGTGTCAAATGGGGATCAAGAAAAAACCACTTTTACTTGTCCTTTCGGTACCTTTGCTTATAGACGTATGACTTTTGGTTTATGTAATGCACCTGCTACCTTTCAAAGATGCATGATGGCTACATTCTCTGATTATTGTGAAAAGATTGTTGAGGTTTTCATGGATGATTTCTCCGTTTACGGAACTTATTTTGATGATTGCTTAAGCAACCTTGATCGAGTTTTGGAGAGATGTGAAGACACTAACCTTGTCTTGAATTGGGAGAAGTGCCACTTTATGGTTAATGAAGGAATTGTCTTGGGACATAAAATTTCTGAAAGAGGTATTGAAGTTGACAAGGCTAAAGTTGACACTATTGAAAAGATGCCGTGCCCTAAGGACATCAAAGGTATACAAAGTTTCCTTGGTCATGCCGGGTTTTATAGGAGGTTCATAAAGGACTTCTCCAAAAGCTCCAGGCCTCTGACTAATCTCTTACAAAAAGATATTCTTTTTGTCTTTGATGATGATTGTCTAGAAGCATTTGAAATACTTTAGAAAGCATTGATCTCTGCACCTATTGTCCAGCCTCCTGACTGGAATTTACCTTTTGAGATTATGTGTGATGCTAGTGATTATGCTATAGGTGTTGTTTTAGGACAAAGAGTTGATAAGAAATTGAATGTTATCCAATATGCTAGTGAAACTCTAGACAGTGCCCAGAGAAATTATGCTACTACTGAGAAAGAATTTTTAGCAGTTGAATTTACTTGTGATAAGTTTAGACCTTATATTGTTGATTCTAAAGTAACTATTCACACTGATCATGCTGCTATCAAATACCTTATGGAAAAGAAAGATGCCAAACCTAGACTCATTAGATGGGTGCTCTTGCTGCAAGAATTTGACTTGCATATTATTGATAGAAAGGGAGATGAGAACACCGTTGGAGATAACTTGTCTAGGCTAGAGAATATACTTGATGACCCACAACCTATTGATGATAGCTTTCCTGATGAGCAATTAGCTGTCATAAATACTTCTCGTACCGCTCCATGGTATGCTAATTATATTGTTGCTAAGTTTATACCTCCTAGTTTCACATACCAGTAAAAGAAAAAGTTCTTCTATGATTTGAGACATTACTTCTGGGATGACCCACATCTTTATTAAGAAGGAGTAGATGGTATTATTAGACGTTGTGTACCTGAGCATGAACAGGAACAGATCCTACGCAAGTGCCACTCCGAAGCTTATGGAGGACACCATGCTGGAGATAGAACTGCACATAAGGTATTACAATCTGGTTTTTATTGGCCTACTCTCTTCAAGGATGCTCGTAAGTTTGTCTTATCTTGTGATGAATGTCAAAGAATTAGTAATATTAGTAGACGTCAAGAAATGCCTATGAATTATTCACTCGTTATTGAACCATTTGATGTTTGGGGCTTTGATTATATGGGACCGTTTCCTGTCTCTAATGGGTACACGCATATTTTAGTTGTTGTTGATTACGTTACTAAGTGGGTAGAAGCTATTCCAACTAGTACTGCTGATCATAACACCTCTATTAAGATGCTTAAAGAAGTTATTTTTCCGAGGTTTGGAGTCCCTAGATACTTAATGACTGATGGTGGTTCACACTTTATTCATGGTGCTTTCCGTAAAATGCTTGCAAAGTATGATGTTAACCATAGAATTGCATCCCCTTATCACCTACAGACTAGTGGTCAAGTAGAAATAAGTAATAGAGAGTTGAAATTAATTTTGCAAAAGACGGTTAATAGGTCTAGAAAGAATTGGTCCAAGAAACTTGATGATGCATTATGGGCCTATATGTTGGGGAACGTAGTATTTTAAAATTTTCCTACGATCACGCAATATCTATCTACCAGATGCATAGCAACAAGAGGGGAGAGTGAGTCTACGTACCCTCGTAGACCGAAAGCGGAAGCGTTAGAACAACGCGGTTGATGTAGTCGTACGTCTTCACGGCCCGACCGATCAAGCACCGAAACTATGGCACCTCCGAGTTCTAGCACACGTTCAGCTCGATGACGTCCCTCGAACTCCGATCCAGCCGAGTGTCGAGGGAGAGTTCCGTCAGCACGACGGCGTCAGGCCCGGCCCTGAGGGGGGGGGGGCAGGGGGGCGACCGCCCCGGGCCCCTGAGGTGGAGGGGCCCCCACGTCCGGTTGTGCTATGCAGTACTGGGCTTCTAAGACGCCGCGCCCGCGACTAATTGGGGCCTATCCCTTTCGACTCCTCCCCGTATCAGCATGGCCGCCGCGGCCAGATCGCTGCTCCGCGCTTTCCCTTCTGTTCTTCTTTGTGCTGTTCCGACGAGATCATCTTTCCAAGGGGAGTGTCCGTCCCTCTGGTCTTGCGTTGGCTGCACGCCGTTGCCTCCTTTATGGTTTGTAGCTTTGCACCACCCTATCACAATATACATTGATTATTTGATGTATATATTAAGGGGCCTCGGGTTTTAGTTTCGCCCCGGGCCCCCGAAATCTCAGGACCGGCCCTGGACGGCGTGGTGACGATCTTGATGTTCTACCGTCGCAGGGCTTCACCTAAGCACCGCTACAATATTTATCGAGGAGAACTATGGTGGAGGGGGCACCGCACACGGCTAAGAGATCAAGAGATCAATTGTTGTGTCTAGAGGTGCCCCCTGCCCCCGTATATAAAGGAGGGAGGGAGAGGCCGGCCCTAGAGGGGGCGCACCAAGTGTGGGGAGTCCTACTAGGTCTCCCAAGTCCTAGTAGGATTCCCCTTTCCTTTCCGGAGTAGGAGAGAAGGAAAGAGGGGGAGAGGGGGAAGAAAAAGGGGGCTGCACCCCTTGTCCAATTCGGACCAGAAGGGGGGGGGGGTGCACGCCTCCTTCCTTTTGGCCTCTCTCCTCTATTCCCGTAACTCCCCGGTACTCCGAAAATACCCGAATCACTCGGAACCTTTCCGATGTCCGAATATAGTCGTCCAATATATCGATTTTTACGTCTCGACCATTTAGAGACTCCTCGTCATGTCCCCAATCTCATCCGGGACTCCGAACTCCTTCGGTACATCAAAACTCATAAACTCATAATAAAACTATCATCGAAACCTTAAGCGTGCGGACCCTACGGGTTCGAGAACTATGTAGACATGACCGAGACACGTCTCCAGTCAATAACCAATAGCGGAACCTGGATGCTCATATTGGCTCCCACATATTCTACGAAGATCTTTATCGGTCAAACCGCATAACAACATACATTGTTCCCTTTGTCATCGGTATGTTACATGCCCGAGATTCGATCGTCGGTATCTCAATACCTAGTTCAATCTCGTTACTAACAAGTCTCTTTACTCGTTCCGTAATACATCATCCCGCAACTAACTCATTAGCTGCAATGCTTGCAAGGCTTATGGTGATGTGCATTACCGAGTGGGCCCAGAGATACCTCTCTGACAATCGGAGTGACAAATCCTAATCTCGAAATACGCCAACCCAACAAGTACCTTCGGAGACACCTGTAGAGTACCTTTATAATCACCCAGTTACATTGTGACGTTTGGTAGCACACAAAGTGTTCCTCCGGTATTCGGGAGTTGCATAATCTCATAGTCATAGGAACATGTATAAGTCATGAAGAAAGCAATAGCAGTAAAACTTAAACGATCATAGTGCTGAGCTAACGGATGGGTCTTGTCCATCAGATCATTCTCCTAATGATGTGATCCCATTGATCAAATGACAACTCATGTCTATGGCTAGGAAACATAACCATCTTTGATCAATGAGCTAGTCTAGTAGAGGCATACTAGGGACACTCTGTTTTGTCTATGTATTCACACATGTATTAAGTTTCCGGTTAATACAATTCTAGCATGAATAATAAACATTTATCATGATATAAGGAAATAAATAATAACTTTATTATTGTCTCTAGGGCATATTTCCTTCAGTCTCCCACTTGCACTAGAGTCAATAATCTAGTTCACATCGCCATGTGATTTAACACCGATAGTTCACATCGTCATGTGATTAACACCCAAAGGGTTTACTAGAGTCAATAATCTAGTTCACATCGCTATGTGATTAACACCCAAAGAGTACTAAGGTGTGATCATGTTTTGCTTCGTGAGAGAAGTTTAGTCAACGGGTCTGTCACATTCAGATCCGTATGTATTTTGCAAATGTCTATGTGTCTACAATGCTCTGCATGGAGCTACTCTAGCTAATTGCTCCCACTTTCAATACGGATCCAGATTGATACTTAGAGTCAGCTGGATTTAGTGTCAAAGCTTGCATCGGCGTAACCCTTTACGACGAACTCTTTATCACCTCCATAATCGAGAAACATTTCCTTAGTCATCCAGTTACTAAGGATAATTTTGACCGCTGTACAGTGATCTACTCCTGGATCACTATTGTACCCTCTTGACAAACTCATGGCAAGGTACACAACATGTTTGGTACATAGCATGGCATACTTTATAGAACCTATGGCTGAGGCATAGGGAATGACTTTCATTCTCCCTATATTTTTCTGCCGTGCTCTGGTTTTGAGTCTTACTCAACTTCACACCTTACAAGTCAGGTAAGAACTCCTTCTTTGACTGATCCATTTTGAACTACTTCAAAATCATATCAAGGTATGGACTCATCGAAAGTCTTATCAAGCGTCTTGATCTATCTCTATAGATCTTGATGCCCAATATGTAAGCAGCTTCACCAAGGTCTTTCTTTGAAAAACTCCTTTCAAACACTCCTTTATGCTTTCCAGAAAATTCTACATCATTTCCGATCGACAATATGTCATTCACATATACTTATCAGAAAGGTTGTAGTGCTCCCACTCACTTCTTGTAAATACAGGCTTCACCGCAAGTCTGTATAAATCTATATGCTTTGATGAACTTATCAAAGCGTATATTCCAACTCCGAGATGCTTGCACCAGTCCATAGATGGATCGCTGGAGCTTGCACATTTTGTTAGCACCTTTAGGATTGACAAAACCTTCTGGTTGCATCATATACAAGTCTTCTTTAATAAATCCATTAAAGAATGCAGTTTTGTTATCCATTTGCCAGATTTCATAAAATGCGGCAATTGCTAACATGATTCGGACAGACTTAAGCATCTCTACGGGTGAGAAAGTCTCATCGTAGTCAACTCCTTGAACTTGTTGAAAAACTTTCCCAACAAGTCGAGCTTTGTAAACAGTAACATTACTGTCAGCGTCAGTCATCCTCTTGAAGATCCATTTATTTTCGATGGCTTGCCGACCATCGGGCAAGTCAACCAAAGTCCACACTTTGTTCTCATACATGGATCCCATCTCAGATTTCATGGTCTCAAGCCATTTTGCGGAATCTGGGCTCATCATCGCTTCCTCATAGTTCGTAGGTTCATCATGGTCCAGTAACATGACTTCCAGAACCGGGTTGCCGTACCACTCTGGTGCGGAACGTACTCTGGTTGATCTACGAAGTTCAGCAGTAACTTGATCCGAAGTTTCATGATCATCATCATTAGCTTCCTCACTAATTGGTGTAGGAATCACTGGAACCAGTTTCTGTGATGTACTACTATCCAATTCGGGAGAAGGTACAATTACCTCATCAAGTTCCACTTTCCTCCCACTCACTTCTTTCGAGAGAAACTCCTTCTCTAGAAAGGATCCACTCTTAGCAACAAAGACCTTGCCTTTGGATCTGTGATAGAAGGTGTACCCAATGGTTTCTTTTGGGTATCCTATGAAGATTTACTTCTCCGATTTGGGTTCGAGCTTATCATGTTGAAACTTTTTCACATAAGCATCGCAGTCCCAAACTTAAAGAAATGACAGCTTAGGTTTCTCGTCAAACCACAGTTCATACGGTGTCATCTCCACAGATTTAGATGGCGCCCTATTTAACGTGAATGTATCTGTCTCTAATGCATAACCCCAAAAGCGATAGTGGTAGATCGGTAAGAGACATCATCGATCGCACCATATCTAATAAAGTACGGTTATGACATTCGGACACAGCATTACACTATGGTGTTCCAGGTGGCGTGAGTAGTGAAACTATTTCACATTGTTTTTACTGAAGGCCAAACTCGCTAACTCAAATATTTTACCTCGACGATCATATCGTAGAAACTCTTATTTTCTTGTTACGATGATTCTCCACTTCACTCTGAAATTCTTTGAACTTTTCAAATGTTTTAGACTTGTGCTTCATTAAGTAGATATACCCATATCTGCTCAAAAATCATCAGTGAAGGTCAGAAAATAACGATACCCGCTGCGAGCTTCAACACTCATTGGTCCACATACATCTGTATGTATGATCTCCAACAAATCTGTTGCTCGCTCCATTGTTCCGGAGAACGGAGTTTTAGTCATCTTGCCCATGAGGCATGGTTCGCAAGCACCAAGTGATTCATAATCAAGTGATTCCAAAAGTCCATCACTATGGAGTTTCTTCATGCGCTTTACACTATTATGACCTAAACAGCAGTGCCACAAATAAGTTGCACTATCATTATTAACCTTGCACCTTTTGGCTTCAATATTATGAATATGTGTATCACCACGATCGAGATCCAACAAACTATTTTCATTGGGTGTATGACCATCGAAGGTTTTATTCATGTAAACGGAATAACAATTATTCTATGACTTTAAATGAATAACCGTATTGCAACAAATATGATCAAATCATATTCATGCTCAACGCAAATGCCAAATAACATTTATTTAGGTTTTACACTAATCCCGAAAGTATAGGGAGTGTGCGATGATGATCATATCAATCTTGGAACCACTTCCAACACACATCGTCACTTCACCTTTAACTAGTCTCTGTTCATTCTGCAATTCTTGTTTCGAGTTACTAATTTTAGCAACTGAACCGGTATCAAATACCCAGGGGTTGCTATGAACACTAGTAAAGTACACATCAATAATCTGTATATCAAAATATACCTTTGTTCACTTTGCCATCCTTCTTATCCGCCAAGTATCTAGGGCAGTTCCACTTCCAGTGACCATTTCCTTTGCAGTAGAAGCACTTAGTTTCAGGCTTGAGTTTTAGCTTTGGGTTTCTTCACGGGAGTGACAACTTGCTTGTCATTCTTCTTGAAGTTCCCCTTCTATCCCTTTGCCCTTTACTTGAAACAAGTGGTCTTGTTAACCATCAACACTTGATGCTTTTTCATGATTTCTACCTTCGCCGACTTCAGCATCGCGAAGAGCTCGGGAATTCCTTTCGTCATCCCTTGCATATTATAGTTCATCATGAAGTTCTACTAAGTTGGTGATAGTGACTAGAGAACTTTGTCAATTACTATCTTATCTGGAAGATTAACTCCCACTTGATTCAAGTAATTGTAGTACCTAGACAATCTGAGCACATGCTCACTGGTTGAGCTATTCTCCTCCATCTTGTAGGCAAAGTACTGTTAGAAGTATTATACCTCTCGACACGGGCATGAGTATGAAATACTAATTTCAACTCTTGGAACATCTTATATGCTCCGTGGCGTTCAAAACGTTTTTGAAGTCCCGGTTCTAAGCCGTAAAGCATGGTGCACTTAAACTATCAAGTAGTCATCATACCGAGCTTTTGTCAAAACGTTCATAACGTCTACATCTGCTCCTGCAATAGGTATGTCACCTAACGGTGCATCAAGGACATAATTCTCTGTGCAGCAATGAGGATAATCCTCAGATCACGGAACAATTCCGCATCATTGCTACTAACATCTTTCAACTTAGTTTTCTCTAGGAACATATAAAAATTAAACGGGGAGCAACATCGCGAGCTATTGATCTACAACATAGATATGCTAATACTACGAGGACTAAGTTCATGATAAATTAAAGTTCAATTTAATCATATTACTTAAGAACTTCCACTTAGATAGACATCCCTCTAGTCATCTAAATGATCACGTGATCCAAATCAACTAAACCATGTCCGATCATCACGTGAGATGGAGTAGTTTCAATGGTGAACATCTTATGTTGATCATATCTACTATATGATTCACGCTCGACCTTTCGGTCTCCAGTGTTCCGAGGCCATATCTGCATATGCTAGGCTCGTCAAGTTTAACCCGAGTATTCTGCGTGTGCAAAACTGGCTTACACCCGTTGTATTTGAACATAGAGCTTATCACACCCGATCATCACGTGGTGTCTCGGCACGACGAACTTTCGCAATGGTGCATACTCAGGGAGAACACTTATACCTTGAAATTTAGTAAGGGATCATCTTATAATGCTACCGTCGAACTAAGCAAAATAAGAAGCATAATAAGATAAACATCACATGCAATCAAAATATGTGACATGATATGGCCATCATCATCTTGTGCTTTTGATCTCCATCTCCAAAGCACCGTCATGATCACCTTCGTCACCGGCGCGACACCTTGATCTCCATCGTAGCATCGTTGTCGTCTCGCCAACTATTGCTTCTACGACTATCGCCACCGCTTAGTGATAAAGTAAAGCAATTACATGGCGATTGCATTTCATACAATAAAGCGACAACCATATGGCTCCTGCCAATTGCCGATAACTTTACAAAACATGATCATTTCATACAAAACCGTATAACTCATCATGTCCTGACCATATCACATCACAACATGCCCTGCAAAAACAAGTTAGACGTCCTCTACTTTGTTGTTGCAAGTTTTACGTGGCTGCTACGGGCTTAGCAAGAACCGTTCTTACCTACGCATATAAAACCACAACGATATTTCGTCAAGTATGTGCTGTTTTAACCTTCACAAGGACCGGGCGTAGCCACACTTGATTCAACTAAAGTTGGAGAAACTGACACCCGCCAGCCACCTATGTGCGAAGCACGTCGGTAGAACCAGTCTCGCGTAAGCGTACGCGTAATGTCGGTCCGGGCCGCTTCATCCAACAATACCGCCGAATCAAAGTATGACATGCTGGTAAGCAGTATGACTAGTATCGTCCACAACTCACTTGTGTTCTACTCGTGCATATCATCTACGCATAAACCTGGCTCTGATACCACTGTTGGGGAACGTAGTATTTTAAAATTTTCCTACGATCACGCAATATCTATCTACCAGATGCATAGCAACGAGAGGGGAGAGTGAGTCTACGTACCCTCGTAGACCGAAAGCGGAAGCGTTAGAACAACGCGGTTGATGTAGTCGTACGTCTTCACGGCCCGACCGATCAAGCACCGAAACTATGGCACCTCCGAGTTCTAGCACACGTTCAGCTCGATGACGTCCCTCGAACTCCGATCCAGCCGAGTGTCGAGGGAGAGTTCCGTCAGCACGATGGCGTCAGGCCCGACCCTGAGGGGGGGCAGGGGGGGCGACCGCCCCGGGCCCCTGAGGTGGAGGGGCCCCCACGTCCAGTTGTGCTATGCAGTACTGGGCTTCTAAGCCGCCGCGCCCGCGACTAATTGGGGCCTATCCCTTTCGACTCCTCCCCGTATCAGCATGGCCGCCGCGGCCAGATCGCTGCTCCGCGCTTTCCCTTCTGTTCTTCTTTGTGCTGTTCCGGCGAGATCATCTTTCCAAGGGGAGTGTCCATCCCTCTGGTCTTGCGTTGGCTGTGTTGGGGAACGTAGTATTTTAAAATTTTCCTACGATCACGCAAGATCTATCTACCAGATGCATAGCAACGAGAGGGAAGAGTGTGTCTACGTACCCTCGTAGACCGGGAGCGGAAGCGTCAAGTGACGCGGTTGATGTTGTCGAACTTCTTCGCGATCCAACCGATCAAGCACCGAACGTACGGCACCTCCGCGTTCAGCACACATTCAGCTTGATGACGTCCCACGAGCTCTTGATCCAGTTGAGCTTCACGGGAGAGTTTCGTCAGCACGACGGCGTGGTAACGGATATGATGTGTTCACCGGCGCAGGGCTTCGCCTAAGCTCCGCGAAGGTATGACCGAGGTGTGATTCTGTGGAGGGGGGCACCGCACACGGCTAAAACAATTCAACTTGTGTGTCTTTGGGTGCCCCCCTGCCCCCGTATATAAAGGAGCAGGGGAGGGAGGCCGGCCGGCCCTTCCTGGTGCGGCTAGGGAAGGAGTCCTACTAGGAATAGGATTGCAATCCTATTCCTAGTAGGATTCACCGAAAGGAAGAAGGGGGAAAGGAATAGGAGAGGTGGCGCCCCCCCAATCCTAGTCCAACTAGGAACCCTAGGTGGGGGCGCCGGCCAGCCCTATGGGCTGCCTCTCTCTTTCCCTTTAGGCCCACTATGGACCATCCCCTCTCGTAGGGGGTTCCGGTAACCCCCTCCGGCATTCCCGATAAATCCGAAACTTTTCCGGTATACTTCCGGTGTCCGAATATAGCCGTCCAATATATCAATCTTTATGTCTCGAACATTCCGAGACTCCTCGTCATGTCCGTGATCTCATCCGGGACTCCGAACTACCTTCGGTACATCAATACTCATAAACTCATAATACCGATCGTCATCAAACGTTAAGCGTGCGGACCCTACGGGTTCGAGAACTATGTAGACATGACCGAGACTCATCTCCGGTCAATAACCAATAGCGGAACCTGGATGTTCATATTGGCTCCTACATATTCTATGAAGATCTATTATCGGTCAGAACCGCATAACAACATACGTTGTTCCTTTTGTCAACGGTATGTTACTTGCCCGAGATTCGATCGTCGGTATCTCTATACCTAGTTCAATCTCGTTACTGGCAAGTCTCTTTACTCGTTCCGTAACTCATCATCTCGTGACTAACTCATTAGTCTTTTGCTTGCAAGGCTTATTGTGATGTGTGTTACCGAGAGGGCCCAGAGATACCTCTCCGACACTCGAAGTGACAAATCCTAATCTTGATCTATGCCAACACCACGAATACTTTTGGAGACACCTGTAGAGCATCTTTATGATCACCCAGTTACGTTGTGACGTTTGATAGCACACAAGGTGTTCCTACGGTATTCGGGAGTTGCATAATCTCATAGTCATAGGAACATGTATAAGTCATGAAGAAAGCAATAGCAGTAAAACTAAACGATCATAGTGCTATGCTAACGGATGGGTCTTTTCCATCACATCATTCTCCTAATGATGTGATCCCGTTGATCAAATGACAACTCATGTCTATGGCTAGGAAACATAACCATCTTTGATCAATGAGCTAGTCTAGTAGAGGCATACTAGGGACATACTGTTTTGTCTATGTATCCACACATGTACTAAGTTTCCAGTTAATACAATTCTAGCATGAATAAAAGACATTTATCATGATATAAGGAAATACAAATAACATCTTTATTATTGCCTCTAGGGCATATTTCCTTCAGTCTCCCACTTGAACTAGAGTCAATAATCTAGATTACAAAGTGATGATCCTCACACCCATGGAGTCTTGGTGCTGATCATGTTTTGCCCGTGGAAGAGGCTTAGTCAACGGGTCTGCAATATTCAGATCCGTATGTATTTTGCAAATCTCTATGTCTCCCTCCTTGACTAGATCGCGGATGGAATTGAAGCGTCTTTTGATGTGCTTTGTTCTCTTGTGAAACCTAGATTCCTTCGCCAAGGCTATGGCTCCAGTGTTGTCACAAAAGATTTTCATTGGACCCGATGCACTAGGTACTACACCTAGATCGGATATGAACTCCTTCATCCAGACTCCTTCATTTGCTGCTTCCGAAGCAGCTATGTATTCCGCTTCACACGTAGATCCCGCCACGACGCTCTGCTTGGAACTGCACCAACTGACAGCTCCACCGTTCAATAAAAATACATATCCGGTTTGTGACTTTGAGTCATCCGGATCAGTGTCAAAGCTAGAATCGACGTAACCGTTTACGACGAGCTCTTTGTCACCTCCATATACGAGAAACATATCCTTTGTTCTTTTCAGATACTTTAGGATGTTTTTGACCGATGTCCAGTGATCCACTCCTGGATTACTTTGGTACCTCCCTGCTAGACTTATAGCAAGGCACACATCAGGTCTGGTACACAGCATTGCATACATGATAGATCCTATGGCTGAGGCATAGGGAATGACTTTCATTTTCTCTCTATCTTCTGCAGTGGTCGTGTTGGGGAACGTAGTATTTTAAAATTTTCCTACGATCACGCAAGATCTATCTACCAGATGCATAGCAACGAGAGGGGAGAGTGTGTCTACGTACCCTCGTAGACCGGGAGCGGAAGCGTCAAGTGACGCGGTTGATGTTGTCGAACTTCTTCGCGATCCAACCGATCAAGCACCGAACGTACGGCACCTCCGCGTTCAGCACACGTTCAGCTTGATGACGTCCCACGAGCTCTTGATCCAGTTGAGCTTCACGGGAGAGTTTCGTCAGCACGACGGCGTGGTGACAGATATGATGTGTTCACCGGCGCAGGGCTTCGCCTAAGCTCCGCGACGGTACGACCGAGGTGTGATTCTGTGGAGGGGGGCACCGCACACGGCTAAAACAATTCAACTTGTGTGTCTTTGGGTGCCCCCCTGCCCCCGTATATAAAGGAGCAAGGGAGGAGGGGCCGGCCAACCTCTATGGTGCGGCTAGGGAGGGGACTCCTACTAGGAATAGGATTGCAATCCTATTCCTAGTAGGATTCACCGAAAGGAAGAAGGGGGAAAGGAATAGGAGAGGTGGCGCCCCCCCAATCCTAGTCCAACTAGGATTCCTAGGTGGGGGCGCCGGCCAGCCCTATGGGCTGCCTCTCTCTCCCCCTTTAGGCCCACTATGGACCATCCCCTCTCGTAGGGGGTTCCGGTAACCCCCTCCGGCATTCCCGATAAATCCGAAACTTTTCCGGTATACTTCCGGTGTCCGAATATAGCCGTCCAATATATCAATCTTTATGTCTCGGACATTCCGAGACTCCTCGTCATGTCCGTGATCTCATCCGGGACTCCGAACTACCTTCGGTACATCAATACTCATAAACTCATAATACCGATCGTCATCAAACGTTAAGCGTGCGGACCCTACGGGTTCGAGAACTATGTAGACATGACCGAGACTCATCTCCGGTCAATAACCAATAGCGGAACCTGGATGTTCATATTGGCTCCTACATATTCTACGAAGATCTTTTATCGGTCAGAACCGCATAACTACATACGTTGTTCCTTTTGTCAAAACAGTATGTTACTTGCCCGAGATTCGATCGTCGGTATCTCTATACCTAGTTCAATCTCGTTACTGGCAAGTCTCTTTACTCGTTCCGTAACACATCATCTCATGACTAACTTATTAGTCTTTTGCTTGCAAGGCTTATTATGATGTGTGTTACCGAGAGGGCCCAGAGATACCTCTCCGACACTCGGAGTGACAAATCCTAATCTTGATCTATGCCAACACCACGAATACTTTCAGAGACACCTGTAGAGCATCTTTATGATCACCCAGTTACGTTGTGACGTTTGATAGCACACAAGGTGTTCCTACGGTATTCGGGTGTTGCATAATCTCATAGTCATAGGAACATGTATAAGTTATGAAGAAAGCAATAACAGTTAAACTAAACGATCATAGTGCTATGCTAACGGATGGGTCTTGTCCATCACATCATTCTCCTAATGATGTGATCCCGTTGATCAAATGACAACTCATGTCTATGGCTAGGAAACATAACCATCTTTGATCAATGAGCTAGTCTAGTAGAGGCATACTAGGGACATATTGTTTTGTCTATGTATCCACACATGTACTAAGTTTCCGGTTAATACAATTCTAACATGAATAAAAGACATTTATCATGATATAAGGAAATACAAATAACATCTTTACTATTGCCTCTAGGGCATATTTCCTTCAGTCTCCCACTTGAACTAGAGTCAATAATCTAGATTACAAAGTGATGATCCTCACACCCATGGAGTCTTGGTGCTGATCATGTTTTGCCCGTGGAAGAGGCTTAGTCAACGGGTCTGCAACATTCAGATCCGTATGTATTTTGCAAATCTCTATGTCTCCCTCCTTGACTAGATCGCGGATGGAATTGAAGCGTCTTTTGATGTGCTTTGTTCTCTTGTGAAACCTGGATTCCTTCGCCAAGGCTATGGTTCCAGTGTTGTCACAAAAGATTTTCATTGGACCCGATGCACTAGGTACTACACCTAGATCGGATATAAACTCCTTCATCCAGACTCCTTCATTTGCTGCTTCCGAAGCAGCTATGTATTCCGCTTCACACGTAGATCCCGCCACGACGCTCTGCTTAGAACTGCACCAGCTGACAGCTCCACCGTTCAATAAAAATACATATCCGGTTTGTGACTTTGAGTCATCCGGATCAGTGTCAAAGCTAGAATCGACGTAACCGTTTACGACGAGCTCTTTGTCACCTCCATATACGAGAAACATATCCTTTGTTCTTTTCAGATACTTTAAGATGTTTTTGACCGCTGTCCAGTGATCCACTCCTGGATTACTTTGGTACCTCCCTGCTAGACTTATAGCAAGGCACACATCAGGTCTGGTACATAGCATTGCATACATGATAGATCCTATGGCTGAGGCATAGGGAATGACTTTCATTTTCTCTCTATCTTCTGAAGTGGTCGGGCATTGAGTCTTACTCAACTTCATACCTTGTAAAACAGGCAAGAACCCTTTCTTTGACTGATCCATTTTGAACCTTTTCAAAATCTTATCAAGGTATGTGCTTTGTGAAAGTCCAATTAAGCGTCTTGATCTATCTCTATAGATCTTGATACCTAATATATAAGCAGCTTCACCGAGGTCTTTCATTGAAAAACTTTTATTCAAGTATCCTTTTATGCTATCCAGAAATTCTATATCATTTCCAATCAACAATATGTCATCTACATATAATATTAGAAATGCTACAGAGCTCCCACTCACTTTCTTGTAAATACAAGCTTCTCCAAAAGTCTGTATAAAACCATATGCTTTGATCACCTCATCAAAGCGTATATTCCAACTCCGAGATGCTTGCACCAGTCCATAGATGGATCGCTGGAGCTTGCATACTTTGTTAGCACCTTTTTGGATCGACAAAACCTTCTGGTTGCATCATATAGAACTCTTCTTTGAGATATCCATTTAGGAATGCAGTTTTGACATCCATTTGCCAGATTTCATAATCATAAAATGCGGCAATTGCTAACATGATTCGGACAGACTTAAGCATCGCTACAGGTGAGAAAGTCTCATCGTAGTCAACTCCTTGAACTTGTCGAAAACCTTTTGCAACAAGTCGAGCTTTGTAAACAGTAATATTACCGTCTGCGTCGGTCTTCCTCTTGATGATCCATTTATTTTCGATGGCTTGCCGATCATCGGGCAAGTCAACCAAAGTCCACACTTTGTTCTCATACATGGATCCCATCTCAGATTTCATGGCTTCAAGCCATTTTGCGGAATCTGGGCTCATCATCGCTTCCTCATAGTTCGTAGGTTCATCATGGTCTAGTAACATGACTTCCAGAACTGGGTTGCCGTACCACTCTGGTGCGGAACGTACTCTGGTTGATCTACGACGTTCAGCAGAAACTTGATCCGAAGTTTCATGATCATTATCATCAACTTCCTCACTAATTGGTGTAGGAATCACTGAAACAATTTCCTGTGATGTACTACTTTCCAATATGGGAGAAGGTACAATTACCTCATCAAGTTCTACTTTCCTCCCACTCACTTCTTTCGAGAGAAACTCTTTTTCTAGAAAGGATCCGTTCTTAGCAACGAATATTTTGCCTTCGGATCTGTGATAGAAGGTGTACCCAACAGTCTCTTTTGGGTATCCTATGAAGACACATTTTTCCGACTTGGGATCGAGCTTATCAGGTTGAAGTGTTTTCACATAAGCATTGTCAGGGATATGACTAGCAGGTATGAACCGGCTAGTGTAAACCGGCTCAGTTATATTATACTTAGTTGTAATAGTTTAGTAAAGGCTACGGCCCATGAGATCTTGAGGCCCATGTATAGAAGTGTGTGTTGTAAACCGCCAAGCGATGTAACTTGAGGGATAAGAAAGAAAATACAGAGACCGAGGCGGACACAAGTATGAGCCGACCTCGGGACTCTGTAAACCGGACCAGGCGTTACCTCTATATAAAGGGACGACCTGGACGGTTCAGGGACAAGCAAGAATCAACCTGTCGAGACACAGGCAAAGCGAATCCGCTCCCTGTAATCCGACGCCCAAGCAATACCAAACCAACTAGACGTAGGCTTTTACCTTCTTGGAAGGGGCCGAACTAGTATAAACCTTCTGTGTCCTTTGTGTGCTATGAATCCTTTCAAGCTAACCCGTGCGATGGTTCCATCATCAAGTCCGTTAAACCGGACATCTGCCGTGTTATTTCCACGACAGTTGGCGCCCACCCTGGGGCCTGCGCACGATGGTTTCGAGTTCTTGAAAGGTGGCTTCGAAGGGCTCAAGGGTTACGCAGTCGGCCGGATGACCAAGAGTCGCCGCGGCCGGATCTACATCGACGACGCAGGTTGGGGACCGGAGGCCGATTCGATCGAATACGGGTACCGGGTCCCCTTCGGCAGCATCCAAGTCTTCATCGGCAAAATCGGTGAACCGGGACCTGAGCCGGACATCTTCCCCAACATCGTCGAGCCGGCTCAGCGTGCGAGATCGGCCCGGATTCAGCCCGCCGTGAAGCGCGTGTTCGTTGGAGCGATCCACGGAGGACGAGCCGAGAACGGATCGGAATCTGATGATGCAACAATCGTCTACTCAGATGACGAGTCTTCATCCGGGGAAACTGAATCTCTGTATCAGTTGCGCGACGGCCGGTCTGAGGGCGAGTCCGACGGGAACAGTATTCCGGGCCCCTTTGACCCGCCAAACTGGGTGGCGGTCTTCATGGCCGGTTCACAGCCCCCGATGAACGGAACGACAGCAGAAGCTGGTGTAGGGGGAAGCGGTTCAAATCCCTCCCTTACTGAAGTTCTATCCACCTTGATCGAGGAGTTCACAGCTAAAGCAGTGGAAGACGTAGCTCCAGCAGACAAGGCGCATCATGATGCAGAGCTCCTTCAGTTGAAAGGCCGGATCGATCAGTTAAAGGAGGACCTAAAGGCAGAAAGGAAGATGATAGCGACGAGGCAAGCAGAGTTGGACGATCAAGCTTTTTATCTGAGGATGGAACAAGCTTCTATGGAGGGTGTAAGGGGACGAAAGTACCGGTCCCGTATACCGCCGGTTTATGAATCAACGAATCTGTTCAGGACACCTGGGGCTGGAGCTAGTAATCATCCAGTTTTGAACCGAAGGACGCCTCCGGCCCGGGAGGAGCCGGTTCAGCAGCCCGCCGCAGAGCAGGAGTGCAGGATTACGTCGGCACCTTATGTTCCTGTTCCTCCGGGGCACTACTCAAACCCTTTGGATAATATTGCTGCAGCGGCGGCACGATTGGCCGCTTTACCTGCGGAAGAAACGTCTCCGGTGGCGATAGAGGCGCGCAGGGTCCAGAAGCTACTTAATACGGCATTGATGCAGCAGCAAGCGTATTCTCATAGCAGGGAAAGGTTACATTCAACACCGCGTCCCAACCGAAGTTATTCTAGACATTGGGAGGAGCCAGAAGTATCTAGCAGTGAGCGCAGGAGACATCCGCACAGGCAGGATAATCCGGCTGGGGCGGCGATGCCAGCTCCAGACATAAACCGGGCCAGATCAGGTGCCAGGGAGGAAATTCGTCAAACAACGCCGGTTCACACAGCCACTGCGGGAACAGGAGCTACGGCGAGTTCCTTCGGGGTACAATGTCTCGTCCCCACTCTACGGAGTGTTAAGCTGCCCAAGGACTTCAAAGGGCCCCGCAAGGTACCTAACTACACAGCCGATTTACCGCCAGAAGCTTGGGTTGAAAGTTATGAGATGGCCATGGAGATGCTGGATGTGGATGAATCAGCTTGTGCCAAATATTTTACTATGATGCTCGAGGGCACAGCACATACTTGGTTGAAAGCTCTACCCCCGAACTCTATTGGATCATGGGGGGAACTGCGCAGTCAGTTCATCAAAAACTTCAAGGATACGTGCAAACAGCCGATGTCGGTGATAGACCTAGCTGCCTGTGTGCAAGGAGAGCAGGAGTCTACAGCAGCTTGGGTACGGAGGGTAGCAGAGATTTTACACTCTTCGAACGGTATTAATCCTAGTACAGCAATAGTGACATTGGAGAACAATTGCCGGTTTGAATCTTTAAAATTGAAACTCGGACGGCTTAAAAGGGACTGCAATGACATGGGAACTTTAATGAGTGCCCTGGTGAAATACGGAGACTCTGATAACACAAAATATCCGAAAGCAGAAGGAGATAAAGCTGGGAAGGCCGGCAAGTCTGGTAAACCGGCGCCGGTCAATCCGGTTACTTCAGGCTTTTTGGGCAAACGGAAGGCAGAGGGTGGTTCAGACTTCGTGGCCAACACTCAAGTTCAAGGTGGTTTTCAGGGTAATCCGGAGGATTCTGCTTTACAAACCGGCGGAGGAGCTATGGGCTGGGAGCAGGAGTTGGATCGACCTTGTCCAAAGCATAGCGGAAAGGGGAAGGTAGCGAAGCATACCATGAGAGAGTGCACACCCCTTATGAAGGCAGTAGCAGGCCGTTTCAATCCTCCTAATCGACCCCCACATGGCGGTTCAGGGCCTGGATTTTATGGTTCGGGTCATCAGGGGAACAGTTCCGGATCAGGATATAGGGGCAATAACGGTGGTTACCAACCCCGGGCAGGCGGCCAAAATAATCAAGGAAATTATAATGGTCAGGGAAATCAATCGCATCATCAAGGTGGTTACAATGGTCAGAATAACCAGCAGCAGGGCCAAGGAAGTTATAATAATCAGGGAAACCAGCAGCAACAGCGTCAGCAACAGCAGCCGCAATCCGGATATCAGAGTAACCCGAAGGAGTTAAGCAACGGGCAATATCATGTTTTCACCACAAGTCTGTGTAAGAGAGACCAGAAGGTTTTGAAGCGGGCTGTTAATGCAGTAGAACCGGCGACTCCACAGTTTCTTCGATGGTCGGAGCAGCCCATTGTATGGAGCAGAGAAGACCACCCCATACGGGTGGATAATCCGGGACATTTAGCCTTGGTAGTGGCACCACAGGTGGGAGGATATAAGTTTACTAAAGTCCTCATGGATGGTGGTAGCAGTATCAATATCTTGTATTACGAGACTTTCCGTCGTATGGGTCTGACAGATAAAAAGTTAAGATCGTCAAACACAGTGTTTCACGGAGTGGTCCCAGGTAAGTCAGCTTATCCGGTTGGTAAGATTGACTTAGAAGTTGCCTTTGGAGATGAGTATGACTCCATGTCAGAGATGATCACTTTCGAAGTCGTCAAAATTAAAAGTCCATATCATGCTCTGTTTGGAAGGACGGTTTATGCTAAGTTTATGGCTGGGCCATGTTATGTTTATTTGCAGCTTAAGATGCCGGGTCATAAAGGCACGATCACGGTTCATGGCAGTCGCAAGATAGCACTGGAATGTGAGGAAGGTGATGCAGCTTATGCAGAAGCAGTATGTGCCACCGAGGAGCTAAAATTTTATAAAGATAATGTTGATCCGGCAGATATGACTCCGCTGAAGAAACCAACCACCGAGCATGATCCAGCGTTGAAGTTTAAATCCGCTGAAGAGACCAAGCAGGTTGATTTTGTGCCAGGGGACTCGTCTAAACAATTCACTATCAGCGCCAACCTTGATCCCAAATAGGAAAGCGCGCTCATCGAGTTCATCCGTGAGAACCGGGATATCTTTGCATGGAAACCTTCTGACATGCCAGGTATACCGAGGGAACTCGCTGAGCACAAGTTAAACATTGATCCGAAATTTAAACCAGTTAAACAGTATCTACACCGCTTCAACGAAGAAAGACGCAAAGCTATAGGTGAAGAGGTGGCCAGACTTTTGGCCGCAGGGTTCATCGTGGAAGTTTTTCATCCGGAGTGGTTGGCTAATCCGGTGCTAGTCTTAAAGAAGAATGGGAAGTGGAGGATGTGTGTGGACTACACGTACCTCAATAAAGCTTGCCCAACTGATCCTTTTGCTCTACCTCGCATCGATCAGATCATCGATGCCACGGCGGGGTGTGAGCGGCTGAGTTTTCTGGATGCATATTCAGGGTATCACCAGATCAGAATGGCAGTGGAATACCAAGAGAAGACAGCCTTCATAACTCCTTTTGGTGCTTTTTGCTATGTGTCTATGCCTTTTGGACTTAAGTGTGCACAGGCAACTTAACAACGTTGCGTTCAAAATTGTTTGAAGGGGCAGATAGGGAGGAACGTTCATGCCTACGTGGATGACATTGTGGTCAAATCAAAGAAGGAAGAGACAATGATAGAGGATCTCAAGGAAACCTTTGATAATCTTCGGGCTTACAGAATGATGCTTAATCCGGAAAAATGTGCTTTCGGTGTTCCGGCTGGTAAGCTTTTGGGATTCTTGGTCTCAAACAGAGGGATAGAGGCTAACCCGGAGAAGATCAAAGCCATCACATCTTTGACTAAACCGGTTTGTATCAATGATGTTCAACGCATAGCTGGCCGGATCACAGCATTAAGCCGATTCATTAGTCGCTTGGGAGAGAAGGCGATCCCGCTTTACCAGATGCTGAGGAAAACAGATCGGTTTATATGGAGTGATGAGGCAAATGCAGCATTTGAGGATCTGAAAAGGCAATTAGCAAACCCAACAGTTTTGGCTGCACCCATTGACAGGGAACCTTTGCTATTATACGTTGCTGCGAACACGCGAGCGGTCAGTGTTGCTATTGTGGTTGAACGCAAGGAAGCAGGGAAGGAGCACCCGGTTCAGCGTCCGGTTTATTATATAAGCGAAGTACTCATTGAGTCCAAGCAGAGATATCCTCACTGGCAGAAATTGGTATATGGGGTGTTCATGGCAAACCGGAAGCTGAAGCATTATTTTCAAGGACATCCGATAACCGTGGTTAGTTCAGCTCCAATGGGGGATATAATCCAGAACAGGGAAGCTACAGGCAGGGTAGCAAAGTGGGCCATCGAGCTCAGCCCACATGAGTTGAAATATGTGCCACGCACTGCTATAAAATCTCAGGCATTAGTAGACTTCATCAATGACTGGACAGAGTTGCAGACTCCTGAAGAGAAGCCGGATCTTACCTATTGGACGATTCACTTTGACGGTTCCAAATAGTTGGAGGGCTCGGGGGCTGGAGTTGTCTTAACTTCCCCCAGAGGTGATAAATTTTGTTATGTCCTCCGCTTATTATTTCCTTGTACTAACAATGCAGCAAAATATGAAGCATTACTTCATGGTTTGCGGTTAGCAAAGGAGATGAATTTGAGCCGAGTTAAGTGCCTAGGTGATTCAGACCTAGTGGCATACCAAGTATCTGGAAAGTGGGATTCAAGAGATCCCCTCATGGCAGCTTATCGGCGAGAAGTTGAAGCAGTGGCAGGACACTTTAAGGGATATCAGGTGGATCACATAGACCGACGGAGAAACGAAGCGGCCGATGCTCTGAGCCGGCTAGGGTCTAAGCGTAAACCGGTACCACCAAACACCTTTTTGGATGAATTACACAGTCCTTCGGTTCAAGTACTTTCGGAGGAAGACTTAGCTGTTCCGGACCCAGAGGCGCAGCTAGTTGCAGCACTCCATGTTATTCCGGATTGGACGCTACCCTATTTAGCATACCTGGGTCGAGGAGAATTGCCGGAAGACGAAGAGGAAGCACGACAGATAATCCGGCGATCTAAGTCCATGACAATTGCAAACGGAGAGCTTCACCGTCGTAGTACTTCAGGAGTATTTCAGCGATGTGTTGCAGCGGAGGAAGGTCGTGAGATTTTAAGGGAGATTCATGAAGGGGATTGCAGTCATCATGCCGGTTCAAAATCATTGGTAGCAAAAGCATTCCGACATGGTTTCTATTGGTTAACCGCGCATGCAGATGCGGCAGATTTGGTCCGTAAGTGTGATGCTTGCCAGAAATTCTCAAGGCGCGCTCTGGTACCGGCACAGGAACTCCGGATGATACCAATAACTTGGCCTTTCGCAACTTGGGGGCATGATATGGTTGGGCCTTTCAAACGGTCCCAAGATCAAAAAACTCATTTACTGGTGGCAGTAGACAAGTTTACAAAGTGGGTTGAAGCAGAGCCTATAAGCAAGTGTGATGCAGCAACAACGGTTAAATTCATCAAAAAAGTGATATTCCGGTTTGGCTTTCCACACAACATCATCACAGACAATGGTACTAACCTATCTAAGGGTGAAATGAAGGAATTCTGTCAAAGGGAACATATTTGGTTAGATGTATCTTCTGTGGCTCATCCTCAGACCAACGGCCAGGCCGAAAGGGCAAATCAGGAGATTTTGCGAGGCATCAAACCCCGGCTTATGACACCTTTGCAGAGAACCCCAGATTGTTGGGTTGAAGAATTGCCATCTGTCCTTTGGAGTATTAATACTACACCAAATCGGTCTACATGCTACACGCCTTTCTTCATGGTTTATGGCGCGGAAGCAGTTCTTCCAAGTGATATACGTCATGACTCACCAAGGATAACGGCCTATGTGGAAGCAATCAATGAAGAGTCAAGACAGGACGGTTTAGACCGGTTGGATGAAGAGCGTGATACGGCTGCAGCGCGGTCGGCGATTTATCAGCAAGATCTGCGCAGATATCATAGCCGCCGGATTAGAACAAGGACATTCCAGGAGGGTGACTTGGTGCTCCGGCTCATCCAAGATCAAACAGATATGCACAAGCTATCCCCACCATGGGAAGGGCCCTTTTTGGTCAGCAAGAATCTACACAACGGTTCATATTACTTGGTGGACATTCGAGAACACAAGGATTCACGAACATCAGAAGAGGAGACGAAGAGGCCGTGGAACATTGCCCATTTACGGCCATACTATACTTGAGCTATGTGCTCCAATGTATCCTATGTATATATTATGAATAATGAATAAACCGGCACCCTCGGTAAACCGGGGGCTCAGCCCTTTTTCCATATACAAAAATCCTGTGAAAAACAACGATACAAGTTTACTATCAAATACTATATTTCAATATTGGCCGGTTCAGAAACTAATTTTTTGCAGAATATGTGAAGGAGCAATAGAACTCTCAAGAACAGGAGATCATATCCGGTTCAAGAAGAGAAGACTCCATAAAAAACCCACAGGTTCAGATGGAACACTGGAGGCCCTCTGGGAGTTGGTAACATCTACTCCCAGTGATCGGATTAATTTGATAAGTTCTATCAACCCTCTGGAAAGTTGGACAAGTCCACGTTCAGATATTGGTTTACATTGACCCACCTGTTCAGGAGGAACCCTGGAGGCCCTCTGGGAGTTGGTATCATCCACTCCTAGTGATCGGATTAGTTTCATAGTTCTGTCGACCTTCTGAAAAGTTGGACAAAGTCCACGTTCAGTGATTGGTTTAGATTGACCCACCGGTTCAGGAGGAACCCTGGAGGCCCTCTGGGAGTGTCGGCCAATCCGCGTCCCAATGATCGGAATAATCTTTTCTTTTCGACCCTCTCAAAAGTTGGATAATTCCACGTTCAGTGATTGGTTTAGTT
>LR738715.1:564475872-564494739 GCA_902687465.1 Secale cereale
TTGGTTTAGATTGACCCACCGGTTCAGGAGGAACCCTGGAGGCCCTCTGGGAGTGTCGGCCAATCCGCGTCCCAGTGATCGGAATAATTTTTATATACGGTTCTTTCGGCCCTCTGAAATGTTGGATAATTCCACGTTCAGTGATTGGCTAGGCCCTCTGGGAGTGTCGGCCAATCCGCGTCCCAGTGATCGGAATAATTTTTATATACGGTTCTTTCGGCCCTCTGAAAAGTTGGATAAATCCACGTTCAGTGATTAGCTAGGCCCTTTGGGAGTGTCGGCCAATCCGCGTCCCAGTGATTGGCTGAACCTTGCTTTGAGCCTGGCAGCTCTTTGAAAAAGCCTCGACTACATGGTCTTTTTTGCAAAAATCGCATATTTTTGGTGTTTTTGTGTTCTATAACCTTTTAAACCGGAGTGGAACGGCTACACAAAGTTGACCACATATCTATAAAATTGAAAGTCTGGATCACGCATATCAGACCAAGTAAACCGGCGTTCATTAAAACCCGGATCGCGTATCAGGCAAAAGTTACAACCTTCTGAAACAAGATGAACCGGATTTATCGTAAAGATGGACCGGAGAATTTCAAGTTTCTATTTGGGTTCATAAAGATCTTCATAAAGTGATTTTAAAGTCCGGCTGGTTTTAAAGTATATTGGCCGCATAAATCTCAGGTATAAAAGTTATCTTTAATATAAGGATATGCTTATTTGATGTTTTAATAGAACAAATTAATCCGTCCAGTGGTAAGCCACTAGGACATATTTTTCGATATTGTTTTCTGTATGAACAGAAGAAGTCAACCACATCAGACAACAAGTCAACCGGAGAGTATTTCATGAAGACAAAATATTCGGATTGAAGCACATTATGTTTCGGCTAACTTATTACAAGGCATGACGAGCCCAACGGTTTGGAAACATTGTTTCAAAGGAATATCAATTACATCGATAAAATTCAAGATTATGCTTCTCCTTGCTGGGACGGCTGGCCATCGCCTTGTTCCGGAACATCTTCATCTTCATGAAGCGGTTGGAAATCCGGCGCACGCCAGTCAATCTTCGCCAAAGCCCGGAAATACACTTCATCGTTGATAAGTTCAGAAGGATCAATGTCAGGAGCAAAGGTGTGAGGACGAACCGGCGGGATTAAGTTGACGGTATCGTAAACCGGTCGATCCACCCGCTCGTTCTGCAGATTGTATCCTGGATGATATCTAGAAAAATCCGATTCAGCGGCAAGCTTGCTGGCGAGGGGACGCATCTCTTTCGTCAAAGTATAGAGATCAGTTTCGGTGAAAGGTGAGCCGTCCTCCTTCGTATCTGGGAATCCCGTAAAAGCCTCCTCCGGATCAAGATCCGGGACCCAAGCCTTAGCCCTCGTAAGGGCCAGAAGAGCACCACCCCGCGCAGCAGACCTCTTGACTTCTTCAAGACGAGCCGGCAGAACAGACAACTTGTTTAAAGTATCTTGTATTGTAGTAGGGGCCGGCTTACCAAACGAAGTAGCACTGATGATCCTCTGCGCCCCGGAGTACAGCTGCTCGACCAAGGTGTAGCAGGCTTTGAGCTTTTTCCGCAAGTCGTCCCCAAGATGGGAGACACGGCACCCTACATACAACAATCATAGTTAAACCGGTACAAGACACAGACTGCAAAGATAAAGGCAAGAGTTCAGATTATACTTACCAAAAACAGCAGAGGTCATTAATTCAATTTGCCGTCTTAATCCGGACAGTTCTTCCGTCACCGGATTAAGTGCTCCTTCAGCATCCTGAACTCGTTTTTCAAGATCTTTCTTCTGGACCTCAAAAGTAGCCCGCTCCTCCTCAAAATATTTCTTCAAGTCTTCAGCGGTCTTTAAGCTCACTTGAAGTTCTTTTTTAGCCTTGGAAGCGGCAGACTCTGTTACAGTAAGCCGGCTTCGAAGCTCGTTAAGCTCAATAGCATTCCGGTTCAGCTCAGCCTGCAGACAAAGATCAATAACAAGAGGTGAAGTTTAGTCAAGTCTCAAGCACACAACCAAGTTGTCTACTTGACACTTGGGGGCTAATGGCAGTTGAAGCAGTACAGCACAGACAATTTAAAAGTTACAAGTCTCAAGCACACAAACCAGTTGTCTGCTTGACACTTGGGGGCTAATGTATAATTGAAATATTGACAACAATTTTTACAAGTATCAACTACATAAGCAAGTTATCTACTTGATACTTGGGGGCTAATGTAAAGACCAACGGTTCAATCTACAAAGTTCCGGATCACCTTCAGTAAGCAGCTAAACCGGAACTTGGGGGCTATTATGAGATAGAGATGCATTAAAAGAACAAAGTCAGAAGAGGAAATTTACCTCATATTTTTCCCTCATTAAGTTCACCAAGCTGGCTTCATAATCCCGACTGCTGTGGAGCCGGTTCAGATACCCAGAGTAAATGTCTTGAGCGCTCATGCCGGAAAGACTGGATATATCGGTACTCCATTTCCCCTTTTCTTGAGATAATTTTTCCGCTTTAGCCGTATGTTTTGCTAAAACGGTGGGCTCAGCTGGAGCAACGTAAGCAGCCCCAGTTACCACAACATCAGGTGAGGCTGGTATATTGGGGGGAGTGTCAATATGAGCCGGATCAGGAGACGCCGGATTAACCTGAGGAGAGTTAACCCGGGCCGGACTTGGCCGATTTTGGGCATGTTCAACAATAGGATGCTCAGGGGCAGAAGTGTGATCTGTTGGTGCACGATCTTCAACAGGAGCTACGGGTTCACCTTCTGGAGGAACAATTGTTGACGGATTAGCAACTGGATCATCAGCAGTCGGTTCAGCAATAGGCTTATTCGCCTTGGGCTTCTTGCTGGGTTTCGGTTTGCTGGAAAAATATGCAAAATGAGTTAGCATTATAAAAGCAAAAAGGAGATCATAAACCGAAAGAGGTGAGGAAAGGTACCCTGGGACGGTTTTCAAGGGAGGAAGCTGCGTGGCGGTTGATTCACCAGAGGAAGACAACGGAGTTTCCTGATAATCAGGATCAGACGGTTTAAGGGGTTTTCGGATAAGACCGGCCTTGGGATGGAGGAGGGTCGGAGAAAGTATCACCTCAGCACGGCGTTTTCGAACCGGAGTTAAGGAAATTCCGGATGACTCCACCGCCAAGCCGCTGTGGCGAGTGGTCCGGCGAAAAGCTTCGTGCTGTTGCTTCTTCAAAGTAAAGTTAGGGTCTAACTGAGCATAAGGATGAGAAAATTGATATTTCCGGACGGTCCGACGACCTTTTTGGGGAAGAGGTTCTGAGTCAGAAGAAAGAAGGGTTACCTCAATTTCAGCCGGGTTATCACCTTCAGGCAATTCCTGTGGAAAGGTATCATTAGATACGATTACATGTACATGAAAGCAAAAGTCTAAACCGGATTAAAGCATACCTCGGAGTCCGGATCATCGTCCTCAGTGGGAGAACCGGCGTCCACGGCTGCTTTCCTCTTTTTGTTTGCAGGGGTTTTTCGCCGGGCCTGTTTGACGGTTTTCTCTTGAGGCTTTCTCTTCCAGAAAGGGTCATCAGCCTAATTGCAAGAAATAAAGACAATTGAAAGACGGTTCAAAAGAAATGGATTACAAATACAGGGTAAAGAGAAACTTACCGCGGGCAGTTTATTCTTCTTGTAGTATGGAGCTAAACCGACCTTAGCACAGTCTGCCAAGGAAACATTGAGAATTTTCTTGGCTGACTCCACAACCTCCGATTCAGAAAGCTTTTCCTTGGTAAACCTTTGAGGATCGTCCGGTTTACCAGAATATTTGCACATTAGATGCGATCGCCGGCTCAAGGGAAGTATGCTCCAAGATAGCCAGCAACGAAGAAAATTAGTCCCGATTAAACCATTTGCTATGAAAGCTCTTAGCTTGGAGAGCCGTGGTGAGAACCGGGTCCGTTCAACAGCGCCGAGCCGTGGTGGTAAGGGATGATTCTCCGGAATACGGGTTTCATGGTAACCCGGCAGAGGGTTCTCCCCTTCAGGAGAAGTGTCCACACAGTAAAACCAGGTTTTATTCCAGTCTTTAGGATGAGAGTGCAAAGCGGCGTGGGGAAACACTACATCTCTCCTCTTCTGAATGCTAACGCCACCGAGCTCCTGATGTGGTCCGCTGGTAAACTCGGTGAGCCGGTTCAAATGAAAGAAATCCCGGAATAGATCGACAGAAGGTTCCTCTTGCAGGTACACCTTAGAAAATACTTGGAAATCGCAGATGTTTGAAACAGAATTGGGTCCAAGGTCCTGTGGGTGCAGTTGGAAAGCAGCAAGAACATCCCGGAAAAACTTTGAACCGGGGGGAGAGAAGCCTCGAGAGATATGATCCAAAAACACAATGACTTCCCCGGATCTGGGAGTAGGGGGCATTCATTACCCGGAGCCCGCCACTTTAACTCAGACTGAGGTCCTAATGTGCCAATTTCAGACATCTTGATTAAGTCATCCTCAGTAATGACAGAAGGGACCCAATCGCAGGAGACATACTGCTTAGCCATTGCAATGAGAGAGCAAAGTACTGGAAAAGGTAAAATACAGAAACAGATTATGAAAGTGCAGCGGTATAAACCGGAACCTATCTATGAAAGTTACGCAACGGTTTAAACTGAGGACTAATGGCGTGGTTAAACCGGAAATTATAAACAAGCTATATCATTTCCAGTTAATGGCAGTTGAAGAGGAACAGCTAAATCGTTGCGTCAAGTTACAGAGTTTCGCAAAGAATAGGGCATATCAACTTAAACCGGAATATACTTAGCAGATCTACCGAGGAGAAAAACAGGTTTTCAAAGACAACTAAGGAGGAATAGATCTGAGCATACTAGGAAAAGAGAAACAAATCTAGGAGTATACGGGAAAGGGCTACAAGGATCTTATACTAAGCGGATAGATCTGCAGGCTAGACAGGAATGACAAAGATCTGAAGTACTTACAGCAGGATAAAAACACAATTCAAAAGCAAGATCTGAAGGATAATGGTACTAAAAGTCATTTGCTTGAAGGTTGAACAAGATGAAGTTTCTATTTAAGCTCTAATGGCGGAGGCGTGGAAGGAAACCCTAGAAGTTGCGAACTGATAATGGAGAAAAAGGATGTACCTGGAACAGCAAAGATCGGCGGCGGAGGTTTTCTGGTCGAGTTCAGGGTGATGCAGCGGCCAGGCAAGGACTTGGATCCAGCGGTCGTCGGCGGTGGTTCGAGTTCGGGCAGCGACGGAGGAAGAAGACGGAAGAAGAAGACGGAGCGAGAAGAAGATAATGAATGAGGGGGACGGTATTTATAAAGGAGAGTCAGATCCAAAGCGACAGGCGCGGGATTTGAGGAGACAAAAAATCGGATAAAGATATTCTGGCGCCTCGATTCTCGGGATAACCCTTAAACAAAGCTACAGTACAGCTCACGACGTTAAATGCGGAGATGATGTCACGGTCAGATTTAGTGATTCTCGAAGATGACGTCAGCGCCGGTTTACAAAAATATGAAGACAAAGAAGAAAATTATACAAGACAAGGAAGACTGATATGAACAAGTTCAAACCATTTTGGGGCCTAATGTCAGGGATATGACTAGCAGGTATGAACCGGCTAGTGTAAACCGGCTCAGTTATATTATACTTAGTTGTAATAGTTTAGTAAAGGCTACGGCCCATGAGATCTTGAGGCCCATGTATAGAAGTGTGTGTTGTAAACCGCCAAGCGATGTAACTTGAGGGATAAGAAAGAAAAGACAGAGACCGAGGCGGACACAAGTATGAGCCGGCCTCGGGACTCTGTAAACCGGACCAGGCATTACCTTTATATAAAGGGACGACCTGGACGGTTCAGGGACAAGCAAGAATCAACCTGTCGAGACACAGGCAAAGCGAATCCGCTCCCTGTAATCCGACGCCCAAGCAATACCAAACCAACTAGACGTAGGCTTTTACCTTCTTGGAAGGGGCCGAACTAGTATAAACCTTCTGTGTCCTTTGTGTGCTATGAATCCTTTCAAGCTAACCCGTGCGATGGTTCCATCATCAAGTCCGTTAAACCGGACATCTGCCGTGTTATTTCCACGACAAGCATCGCAGCCCCAAATTTTAAGAAACGACAACTTTGGTTTCTTGCCAAACCATAGTTCATAAGGTGTCGTATCAACGGATTTAGATGGTGCCCTATTCAACGTGAATGCAGCTGTGTCTAAAGCATAACCCCAAAACGATAGTGGTAAATCGGTAAGAGACATCATAGATCACACCATATCTAATAAAGTACGGTTACGACGTTTGGACACACCATTACGCTATGGTGTTCCAGGTGGCGTGAGTTGTGAAACTATTCCACATTGCTTCAAATGAAGACCAAACTCTTAACTCAAATATTCTCCTCCACGATCAGATCGTAGGAACTTTATTTTCTTGTTACGATGATTCTCTACTTCACTCTGAAATTCTTTGAACTTTTCAAATGTTTCACACTTGTGCTTCATTAAGTAGATATACCCATATCTGCTCAAATCATCAGTGAAGGTCAGAAAATAACGATACCTGCCGCGAGCATCAACACTCATTGGTCCACATACATCAATATGTATGATTTCCAACAAATCTGTTGCTCGCTCCATAGTTCCGGAGAACGGAGTTTTAGTCATCTTGCCCATGAGGCATGGTTCGCAAGCACCAAGTGATTCATAATCAAGTGATTCCAAAAGTCCATCTTTATGGAGTTTCTTCATGCGTTTTACACCAATATGACCTAAACGGCAGTGCCACAAATAAGTTGCACTATCATTATTAACCTTGCATCTTTTGGTTTCAATATTATGAATATGTGTATCACTACAATCGAGATCCAATAAGAATAGACCACTCTTTAAGGGTGCATGACCATAAAAGATATTATTCATCAAAATGGAAAAACCATTATTCTCTGATTTAAATGAATAACTGTCTCGCAATAAACAAGATCTAGATATAATGTTCATGCTCAACGCTGGCACCAAATAACAATTATTTAGGTCTAAAACTAATCCCGAAGGTAGATGTAGAGGTAGCGTGCCGACGGCGATCACATCGACTTTGGAACCGTTTCCCACGCGCATCGTCACCTCGTCCTTAGCTAATCTTCGTTTAATCCGTAGTCCCTGTTTCGAGTTACAAATATTAGCAACCGAACCGGTATCAAATACCCAGGTACTACTACGAGCATTAGTAAGGTACACATCAATAACATGTATATCACATATACCTTTGTTCATCTTGCCATCCTTCTTATCCGCCAAATACTTGGGGCAGTTCCGCTTCCAGTGTCCAGTCCCCTTGCAGTAGAAGCACTCAGTTTCAGGCTTGGCTCCAGATTTGGGTTTCTTCGTGGAAGTAGCAACTGACTTGCTATTCTTTTTGAAGTTCCCTTTCTTTCCCTTGCGCTTTTTCTTGAAACTAGTGGTCTTGTTAACCATCAACACTTGATGCTCCTTTTTGATTTCCACCTCCGCACCTTTGAGCATAGCGAAGAGCTCGGGAATTGTCTTTTGCATCCCTTGCATGTTATAGTTCATCACGAAGCCTTTATAGCTTGGTGGCAGTGATTGAAGAACTCTATCAATAACACTATCCTCGTCAACTTTGCAACCAAGTTGAGTCATATGATTGTAGTACCCAGACATTCTGAGCAAGTGTTCACTGATAGAACTATTCTCCTCCATCTTGCAGCTGTAGAACTTATTGGAAATCTCATATTTCTCAATTCGGGCATTTGCTTGAAATATTAACTTCAACTCCTGGAACATCTCATATGCTCCATGACGTTCAAAACGTCGTTGAAGTCCCGGTTCTAAGCCGTAAAGCATGGCACACTGAACTATCGTGTAGTCATCAGACCGCGACTGCCAGACGTTCAAAGCGTCTGCATTAGCGGAAGGGGGCTTGTCACCTAGCGGTGCTTCAAGGACATAATTCTTCTGTGCAGCAATGAGGATAATCCTCAGGTTACGGACCCAGTCCGTGTAATTGCTACCATCATCTTTCAACTTAGCTTTCTCTAGGAATGCATTAAAATTCAAAGGAACGGTAGCACGGGCCATTGATCTACAACGACATAGATATGCAAAACTATCAGGACTAAGTTCATGGTAAATTAAAGTTCAATTTAATCATATTAATTTAAAGAACTCCCACTTAGATAGACATCCCTCTGGTCATCTAAATGATCACGTGATCCAAATCAACTAAACCATGTCCGATCATCACGTGAGATGGAGTAGTTTTCAATGGTGAACATCTTATGTTGATCATATCTACTATATGATTCACGCTCGACCTTTCGGTCTCCAGTGTTCCGAGGCCATATCTGTATATGCTAGGCTCGTCAAGTTTAACCCTAGTATTCTGCGTGTGCAAAACTGGCTTACACCCGTTGTATTTGAACGTAGAGCTTATCACACCCGATCATCACGTGGTGTCTCGGCACGACGAACTTTCGCAACGGTGCATACTCACGGAGAACACTTATACCTTGAAATTTAGTAAGGGATCATCTTATAATGCTACCGTCGTTCTAAGCAAAATAAGAAGCATAATAAGATAAACATCACATGCAATCAAAATATGTGACATGATATGGCCATCATCATCTTGTGCTTTTTGATCTCCATCTCCAAAGCACCGTCATGATCACCTTCGTCACCGGCGCGACACCTTGATCTTCATCGTAGCATCGTTGTCGTCTCGCCAACTATTGCTTCTACGACTATCGCTACCGTTTAGTGATAAAGTAAAGCAATTACATGGCGATTGCATTTCATACAATAAAGCGACAACCCTATGGCTCCTGCCAGTTGCCGATAACTTTACAAAACATGATCATCTCATACAAAACCGTATAACTCATCATGTCTTGACCATATCACATCACAACATGCCCTGCAAAAACAAGTTATACGTCTTCTACTTTGTTTGTTGCAAGTTTTACGTGGCTGCTACGGGCTTAGCAAGAACCGTTCTTACCTACGCATACAAAACCACAACGATGTTTCGTCAAGTATGTGCTGTTTTAACCTTCACAAGGACCGGGCGTAGCCACACTTGATTCAGCTAAAGTGAGAGAGACAGACACCCGCCAGTCACCTTTAAGCAATGAGTGCTCGTAACGGTGAAACCAGTCTCGCGTAAGTGTACGCGTAATGTCGGTCCGGGCCGCTTCATCTCACAATACCACCGAAGCAAAGTATGACATGCTGGTAAGCAGTATGACTAGTATCGTCCACAATCTTATTGTGTTCTACTCGTGCATATCATCTACGCATAGACCTGGCTCATGATGCCACTATTGGGGAACGTAGTATTTTAAAATTTTCCTACGATCACGCAAGATCTATCTACCAGATGCATAGCAACGAGAGGGAAGAGTGTGTCTACGTACCCTCGTAGACCGGGAGCGGAAGCGTCAAGTGACGCGGTTGATGTTGTCGAACTTCTTCGCGATCCAACCGATCAAGCACCGAACGTACGGCACCTCCGCGTTCAGCACACATTCAGCTTGATGACGTCCCACGAGCTCTTGATCCAGTTGAGCTTCACGGGAGAGTTTCGTCAGCACGACGGCGTGGTAACGGATATGATGTGTTCACCGGCGCAGGGCTTCGCCTAAGCTCCGCGACGGTATGACCGAGGTGTGATTCTGTGGAGGGGGGCACCGCACACGGCTAAAACAATTCAACTTGTGTGTCTTTGGGTGCCCCCTGCCCCCGTATATAAAGGAGCAGGGGAGGGAGGCCGGCCGGCCCTTCCTGGTGCGGCTAGGGAAGGAGTCCTACTAGGAATAGGATTGCAATCCTATTCCTAGTAGGATTCACCGAAAGGAAGAAGGGGGAAAGGAATAGGAGAGGTGGCGCCCCCCCCAATCCTAGTCCAACTAGGAACCCTAGGAGGGGGCGCCGGCCAGCCCTATGGGCTGCCTCTCTCTTTCCCTTTAGGCCCACTATGGACCATCCCCTCTCGTAGGGGGTTCCGGTAACCCCCTCCGGCATTCCCGATAAATCCGAAACTTTTCCGGTATACTTCCGGTGTCCGAATATAGCCGTCCAATATATCAATCTTTATGTCTCGGACATTCCGAGACTCCTTGTCATGTCCGTGATCTCATCCGGGACTCCGAACTACCTTCGGTACATCAATACTCATAAACTCATAATACCGATCGTCATCAAACGTTAAGCGTGCGGACCCTACGGGTTCGAGAACTATGTAGACATGACCGAGACTCATCTCCGGTCAATAACCAATAGCGGAACCTGGATGTTCATATTGGCTCCTACATATTCTACGAAGATCTTTTATCGGTCAGAACCGCATAACTACATACGTTGTTCCTTTTGTCAAAACGGTATGTTACTTGCCCGAGATTCGATCGTCGGTATCTCTATACCTAGTTCAATCTCGTTACTGGCAAGTCTCTTTACTCGTTCCGTAACACATCATCTCGTGACTAACTTATTAGTCTTTTGCTTGCAAGGCTTATTATGATGTGTGTTACCGAGAGGGCCCAGAGATACCTCTCCGACACTCGGAGTGACAAATCCTAATCTTGATCTATGCCAACACCACGAATACTTTCGGAGACACCTGTAGAGCATCTATATGATCACCCAGTTACGTTGTGACGTTTGATAGCACACAAGGTGTTCCTACGGTATTCGGGTGTTGCATAATCTCATAGTCATAGGAACATGTATAAGTTATGAAAAAAGCAATAGCAGTTAAACTAAACGATCATAGTGCTATGCTAACGGATGGGTCTTGTCCATCACATCATTCTCCTAATGATGTGATCCCGTTGATCAAATGACAACTCATGTCTATGGCTAGAAAACATAACCATCTTTGATCAATGAGCTAGTCTAGTAGAGGCATACTAGGGACATACTGTTTTGTCTATGTATCCACACATGTACTAAGTTTCCGGTTAATACAATTCTAGCATGAATAAAAGACATTTATCATGATATAAGGAAATACAAATAACATCTTTATTATTGCCTCTAGGGCATATTTCCTTCAGGCTGCACGCCATTGCCTCCTTTATGGTTTGTAGCTTTGCACCACCCTATCACAATATACATTGATTATTTGATGTATATATTAAGGGGCCTCGGGTTTTAGTTTCGCCCCGGGCCCCCGAAATCTCAGGACCGGCCCTGGATGGCGTGGTGACGATCTTGATGTTCTACCGTCGCAGGGCTTCGCCTAAGCACCGCTACAATATTTATCGAGGAGAACTATGGTGGAGGGGGGCACCGCACACGGCTAAGAGATCAAGAGATCCATTGTTGTGTCTAGAGGTGCCCCCCTGCCCCCGTATATAAAGGAGGGAGGGAGAGGCCGGCCCTAGAGGGGGCGCACCAAGTGTGGGGAGTCCTACTAGGACTCCCAAGTCCTAGTAGGATTCCCCTTTCCTTTCCGGAGTAGGAGAGAAGGAAAGAGGGGGAGAGGGGGAAGAAAAAGGGGGCTGCACCCCTTGTCCAATTCGGACCAGAAGGGGGGTGCACGCCTCCTTCCTTTTGGCCTCTCTCCTCTATTCCCGTAACTCCCCGGTACTCCGAAAATACCCGAATCACTCGGAACCTTTCCGATGTCCGAATATAGTCGTCCAATATATCGATTTTTACGTCTCGACCATTTTGAGACTCCTCGTCATGTCCCCAATCTCATCCGGGACTCCGAACTCCTTCGGTACATCAAAACTCATAAACTCATAATAAAACTATCATCGAAACCTTAAGCGTGCGGACCCTACGGGTTCGAGAACTATGTAGACATGACCGAGACACGTCTCCGGTCAATAACCAATAGCGGAACCTGGATGCTCATATTGGCTCCCACATATTCTACGAAGATCTTTATCGGTCAAACCGCATAACAACATACATTGTTCCCTTTGTCATCGGTATGTTACATGCCCGAGATTCAATCGTCGGTATCTCAATACCTAGTTCAATCTCGTTACTAACAAGTCTCTTTACTCGTTCCGTAATACATCATACCGCAACTCATTAGCTGCAATGCTTGCAAGGCTTATGGTGATGTGCATTACCGAGTGGGCCCAGAGATACCTCTCCGACAATCGGAGTGACACATCCTAATCTCGAAATACGCCAACCCAACAAGTACCTTCGGAGACACCTGTAGAGTACCTTTATAATCACCCAGTTACGTTGTGACGTTTGGTAGCACACAAAGTGTTCCTCCGGTATTAGGGAGTTGCATAATCTCATAGTCATAGGAACATGTATAAGGCATGAAGAAAGCAATAACAGTAAAACTTAAACGATCATAGTGCTGAGCTAACGGATGGGTCTTGTCCATCAGATCATTCTCCTAATGATGTGATCCCATTGATCAAATGACAACTCATGTCTATGGCTAAGAAACATAACCATCTTTGATCAATGAGCTAGTCTAGTAGAGGCATACTAGGGACACTCTGTTTTGTCTATGTATTCACACATGTATTAAGTTTCCGGTTAATACAATTCTAGCATGAATAATAAACATTTATCATGATATAAGGAAATAAATAATAACTTTATTATTGTCTCTAGGGCATATTTCCTTCACTATAGAACTGCATACAAAAATCCTATGGGTATGTCTCCATATAAGATGGTTTATGGAAAAGCTTGTCACTTACCTCTTGAGCTAGAACATAAGGCATATTGGGCTATTAAAGAGCTCAATTATGATTTCAAACTTGCCGGTGAGAAGAAGTTATTTGACATTAGCTCTCTTGATGAATGGAGAACCCAGGCCTATGAGAATGTCAAGTTGTTTAAAGAAAAAGTTAAAAGATGGCATGACAAAAGGATACAAAAGCGTGAGTTTAACGTAGGTGATTATGTCTTGCTATACAACTCTCATTTAAGATTTTTTGCAGGAAAACTTCTCTCTAAGTGGGAAGGACCTTACGTTATCGAGGAGGTCTATCGTTCCGATGCCATAAAAATCAACAACTTCGAAGGCACAAATCCGAAGGTGGTGAACGGTCAAAGAATCAAACATTATATCTCAGGTAACCCTATAAATATTGAAACCAATGTTATTGAAACCGTAACCCTGGAGGAATACATAAGGGACACTTACCAGAACGATTCAGACTCCGAAAAGGAAGAGGTACGTGGTACGGTAAGTAAATCGACTCCAAAACAGTTCTAAAGGCAATTTTTCACCGTTTTGGAATATTTAGAAAAATAGGAAAATAAGTGGCAGTCCGGAAGAGACACGAGGCATCCACGAGGGTGGAGGGTGCGCCCCTGCCTCGTGGGGACCTCGTGTGCCTCCTGGACTCCGATTTCTTGTATGTTACTCCTTTTGGTCGGTAAAAAATCATTATATATACTCCCAAAGGTTTTGACCTCTCTATCACGCAAAAATCCTCTGTTCTTGTTTCGAGCTATTTTCTGCTATGGTTGACAAAGCCAGGCACCATGTCGTCTTCCTCCTCCAACAACGAAGGCAATGATGCTTGGCTAATGAAGATAGATCTGAAGAGGGAAGGACCCGAGGAGATCAACTAGAAGAAGAGGATCAAGAAGGAGGTGGAAGATCAGGCTCCAGCAATGGGAGAAGAAGACACCCCTCAACCTCTTCCCAACCTCTTTACTTCAACTGAGATTGAAGCTTTCAAGATGATTGAGTTAGATCAAATTCAAAACAAGTATCTCACAAGTGAAAATATTTTGTTGAAGGAGTATATAGCTGTCCTCAAAGGTATTATTCGCAAGCTGGAGGATCTCCTACGCTTGATATATGATGATCCGGCGTGACTACTTTCAACTCCATCATCAGCTCCCCCGACGAAGGAGACATAATCATATGGGTATGGGCACTCCCCTTGGCAACTGTCAAGCTTGGGGGAGTTGCCCCGGTATCGTATCACCATCACTCCTATCTTTACCATTTTTCTTAGTTCGATCCTTTTGGTAGTACTTTGATCTAGTAGAATAAAGTTAGCATGATCTAATTGTGAGCTTTTGCTTTATGATCTTTACCCTTTGTAATCGAGTTCGTGAGCTATATAATAAATATTAGTGTTGAGTCAAGGGCTTGATTCCCTCACTTTGGTCATGATAGAATAAAAGAAAATATAAAAAGTATCAAAGAGATCATATTGATCTTATGGGAAGTAACGACTTCACATATAAAGAGTATGATGAATAAAAGTTGTTGGGAGTTGACAAACATAGTTTTGGTCATCGTTGCAATTAATAGGAAGTAATAAAGGAAGAGAGGCTTCACATGCAAATATACTATCTTGGACATCTTTTATGATTGTGAGCACTCATTAAAATATGACATGCTAAAGAGTTGATGTTGGACAAGGAAGACAACATAATGGTTATGTTTTCTTATATATGAAATAAAGTATATTGCCATGGATCATCCAACATGTTGAGCTTGCCTTTCCCTGTCATGCTAGCCAAAACTCCTTGCACTAAGTAGAGATACTACTTGTGCTTCCATACATCTTTAAACCCAGTTTTGCCATGAGAGTCCACCATACCTACCTATGGATTGAGAAAGATCCTTCCAAGTAAGTTGTCATGTTGCAAACTCACTAAAATATGTATGATTTATTAGTGTGGAGGAAATAAGGTTTATACGATCTTGTGATATGGAAGTAATAAAAGCGACGGACTGCATAATAAAGGTCCTTATCATAAGTGGCAATATAAAGTGCCGTTTTTCTATGCTAAGACTTTGTGCATCCAACCATAAAAGCACATGACAACCTCTGCTTCCCTCTGCGAAGGGTCCATCTATTATTCTTCCTTTAGAGTCAAGGTGGAAATCACCTTTCCTTTTTACATTTTATCCTTTGGCAAGCACATTGTGTTGGAACGATCCTGACATATATACCCACTTGGATGTAAGTTTTCATGGGCTATTACTGTTGACATTACCCTTGAGGTAAAAGGTTGGGAGGCAATACCATAAGCCCCTATCTTTCTCTGTGTCCGATTTAAACTCGATAACCATAAGTATTGCATGAGTGTGAGCAATTGTGAAAGACTATATGATAGTTGAGTATGTAGGCTTGCTGAAAAGCTCTTATGTTGACTCTTTCCGATGTTATGATAAATTGCAATTGCTTCAATGTCCGAGATCATAGTTTGTTGGTTTTCAATGAAGTTTCTGATTCATGCTTGATATTGTGAATAAATTGTTACTTTAGCATAAGAATCATATGACAATATATATATGTTGTTGTTATGAGAATGATCATGATGCCCTCATGTCCGTATTTTATTTTTATCGACACCTCTATCTCTAAACATGTGGACATATTTTTCGATATCGGCTTTCGCTTGAGGACAAGCGAGGTCTAAGCTTGGGGGAGTTGATACGTCCATTTTGCATCATGCTTATATATTGATATTTATTGCATTATGGGCTGTTATTACACGTTATGTCACAATACTTATGTCTTTTCTCTCTTATTTTAAAAGGTTTACATGAAGAGGGAGAATGCTGGCAGCTGGAATTCTGGGCTGGAAAAGAAGCAAACTCTGGAAACCTATTCTGCACAAATCAAAAAGCCTGAAACATCACAGGACACCGTTTCAGAAAATATAAAAGAATATCTGGCGAAAGTAGATCACCAGGGGGGCCACCAGCTGTCCACGAGGGTGGGGGGCGCGCCCCCTGTCTCGTGGGCCCCCCGATGGCCCCCCGATGCCCATCTTCTCCTATATGAGGTGTTTTAACCTTAAAAAATGATAAGGAGGCTTTCGGGACCAGACACCGCCGTCTCGAGGCGGAACCTTGGCGGAAACCAATCTAGGGCTCCGGCAGAGCTGTTCTGCCGGGGATACTTCCCTCCGGGAGGGGGAAATGGTCACCACCGTCATCACCAACAACTCTCCCATCTTGGGGAGGGCTATCTTCATCAACATCTTCACCAACACCATCTCCTCCCAAACCCTAGTTCATCTCTTGTATCCAATCTTTGTACCCAAACCTCAGATTGGTACATGTGGGTTGCTAGTAGTGTTGATTACTCCTTGTAGTTGGTGCTAGTTGGTTTATTTGGTGGAAGATCATATGTTCAGATCCATTATGCATATTAATACCCCTCTGATCATGAAAAATATTATGTCTTGTGAGTAGTTACTTTTGTTCCTGAGGACATGGGAGAAGTCTTGCTATTAGTAGTCATGTGAATTTGGTATTCGTTTGATATTTTGATGAGATGTATGTTGTCTCTCCTCTAGTGGTGTCATGTGAACATCGACTACATGACACTTCACCATTATTTGGGCCTAGAGGAAGGCATTGGGAAGTAATACGTAGATGATGGGTTGCTAGAGTGACAGAAGCTTAAACCCTAGTTTATGCGTTGCTTCGTAAGGGGCTGATTTGGATCCACTTGTTTCATGCTATGGTTAGGTTTACCTTAATACTTCTTTTGTAGTTGCGGATGTTTGCATTAGAGGTTAATCAGAAGTGGGAGGCTTGTCCAAGTAAGGACAGCACCCAAGCACCGGTCCACCCACATACCAAATTATCAAAGTACCGAACGCGAATCAGATGATCGTGATGAAAACTAGCTTGACGATAATTCCCATGTGTCCTCGGGAGCGCTTTCCTTCATATAAGAGTTTGTTCAGGCTTGTCCTTTTGCTACAAAAAGGATTGGGCCATCTTGCTGCACCTTATTTACTTTTACCTTTTGTTACTTGCTACCAATTACCTTATCACAAAACTATATGTTACCTATAATTTCAATGCTTGCAGGAAATACCTTACTGAAAACTGCCTATCATTTCCTTCTGCTCCTCGTTGGGTTCGACACTCTTACTTACCGAAAGGACTACGATAGATCCCCTACACTTGTGGGTCATCAGTGGGTCCCAGCTAGCAGGGGGTATTCATTTTTTTGTGCGTCATAAGGAGGCACTTCCTTGCGTGCGAAGATATAGCTGGTGGGTCCGACCTATCAGCGGGGGGAACATTTTTTCGCGAAATACAGAAGCCCTTCCCGTGGGTCCTAGCTGTCAGGTGGAGGAATCATTATTTTGCGCGTAATAAGGAGGCATTTCCTTGCGTGCGGCCGTGGACCCAGCTGTTAGCCTCTCCATGTACAGTCCACTTCCGATGGATGTCGTTCATTGACCACGTTGACCAGGCCGCGCTGAGAGCACCAGGGCAGTGGACGACGGCGAGGCCTAGGAAGGGAACGACATTGAGCCAGGGAAGAGTCGGCAGTTGTTTCCCACATGGAGGAGTACGAGGGTTTACTGGTTCATCTGCCGTCCCCGGAGAATAACAGCAGGTGTGGGTGAGTAGAGGGATGGCTAGGCTAGCGATGGGAGTATGGTGGGGTGGTGAGGCCTGCGCGGCAGCATAGCCGGCCGCAGGAGGAGGGAGCAGGCAGTCCCGCCGGTGCTTGTTTGAGCGGCTGGAGCAGGAAAAGCGGAGATTGAAGAAGCACGACAGCCGTTGGATGGACATTCAATAGTGACTGCTCTCGTGTGCATTATTTCTAATAATGTACATCCCATTTTCTAATTCTTAAGAATTGTTTTGGAGCCCATCTTCTTTTTTTAGCATTACACCCCATATTGTGGCCACGCTTAAAAAGTATATGATTTTTTTTGCATATTTCGGTGCGGTCAACTGTTTTTAATCCCGAAATATCGATTCACATTCAAACTATTTTGAAAAATAATTTATATAAATATAAAATCCAAATAATTGTCCACGCAGAAAATCAATGGAATTTAAAATCTTGTAATAAAAAAATTGAAATTAATTCCTAGTTTGATGTGTTTAAAAAATGTATAGCTCATTCCTGGGCAAACCGAATGAAACTCTCCTCGTCTTGAAAGATTTGCAGCCCAGTAGCGCTGATAAAGCAAGTAGGCCTCGTTTGGGTATTTCTTTTAAAAAATAGAACTGGGCTAGCCATTTTCAGCAAGAAAAAAACACAACTGGGCTCATGATGTGGTAAACATAAATAAAACCCTGGCTAGACGGGCCACAGCCCCCGCACAGCCCCGCTGTTACTATTTACTAGGGATGGGCTGTTTTGTCTTGGGCCAAGAGAAACAATTACTACCAGTACAGTGGAGACACTCTACAACTACCTAAAAAAACAATTACTACTAGTATAGTGGATACAATACCGCTTCTGGCTCCTCCTAGGTCATCGAAACGTCTCCCTCTACTGAATGCCACTATACTTTTGTTCACTGACATGCGGGCCATGCAGCGCGTGGGCCCAAATGCCATCCACCAAATTAGAAGGCAGTATCCAGGCGGAGACTCACCCCGGTCGTAGCGCGGCAATAACGAGCCGTCGTATCACAAAACCCCACCTCCCCGCCGTCTAAGTTTGACGGACGAAGCAACCATCATTTCACTCTTCACTGAATCCCCTTCTTCCTCACCGTCTTCAAGAAAGGTAACACTTGCATCTGCCACTGTTCTTCTCTCCCAACGAAGGGAAGGTAAGCGGATCCGTGATGTTGGTATATTTTTGTTCAGGCAAAAAAAAGAACTTTTGCAAAGTAGTAACCGATCCTCACTCTCTTTTTTGTTTCATTGTCATTGCGATTGTGTTTTCCTTTCAGTGGTCTCCTAGTATTTGTCAGTTTCATGATGGACCAAGGAGAACCAGGCAAAGATCTGCCGATATTGGAGCAGACGTGGAAGGCTGATCCCCACGAGACAGAGAGCTCCAAGAAGATGGAGGCAGCCACCGAGCCGACCCCAGATACGCTCACGGCCACTACTGAGATGGTCAATGCCCCGTTTGAGGTTACAGCCCCCGTGGAACTGCAGGAGCAGTTTTCCCCCTTCGAGGATGTGTCCCC
>LR738715.1:564494765-564523266 GCA_902687465.1 Secale cereale
CCCCCGCTGAGCTGCCCAAGGTGATTTTCTTCTTTGCCGATCTCGATTGTGGTTTTTCATCTAAGTATGTGGTGATGAATAATCCAAAATTTTATTAGCTCCGATGCCATGCTATACACAGTGGTTTAAATAACTTGTGTTTCTTATTGTGACCCCCGAAGACCGACGTCCCAGAAGATTCCAGAAGATTCCAGATGTTCCGGGTTTCCCTTGTGTTTCTTTTGTGCTTGTGTTATTTATTTTTGCATTGCATCATGTCATCATGCCATCATGTCATATTTATTTTGCATCTCAACCAAATAAATCGTGTGGACCTTCGGTCTATTTAAATCGAGGGAAGAATGTCTTCTCTTTATAACATTTAAAAGCCTCTCAATATTATTAGGGAGCTATAATAATTATTCCATTTGTTGGAATTCACCATAACACACTTGCAAATTTCCCCATGCCTCTTTAATTCAAGTTTCACCGTCAAACCTCCCTATATTTCTTTTTCCGTTGTATCGAGGCTCCTCCTAAAGTCTGGACTCCTTTCAAACTCCTTAGGCAAGCTAATTATTTTAGTTTGCACTTCCCTATTTTTGTTGGAACTATTTTTGTTGGATTGGTAATATCCCATAAAGCCTTACAAAATGTTCCATCCTTTATTTTCTGTTCCGGCCTCTTTTCTTAATTATTTTTGCACTCTCTCTAATTATTTATGTTAAAGAAATAAAAAAAGGGAAGAGAGCCCAGCAGCCAGGCCTCCAGGCCCAGCCGGCCAAACCTTCCCCAACGGCCCAGGCCTCCCTGGCCCATCTCCTCACCGCCGGCCCAATTTCTCCTAGGCCCAATGCCTCCTTCCTAACCCTAGCGCTAACCGAGCCTCCCCATTGCTCATCTACATGACCCGACAAGTACCACGACCAAGTACCCCGACGACCGCAGTCTTCGGAATCACCAAGTACCACGACATGACGACACGAACATCTACAAAAACGAGCTCGTGAACAACTACCGTCGCCGAGACCGCTAGTACCTCTACGAACGAGTACCACTACGTCCGATGCCGCGACAAGTACCCCTACCGATGAACGAGAACAACTACTTCCCTCTACGGCGTGTACCACTACCGTCGCCCCAGAAACGAGGAATTCGCCAAGTACCTCGACGAACATGAACGGCTACGATTCGTGTACCCCTACTTCCTCTCCGAACGTGAACGCCTACTTCCTCTACGAGTTGCGAGAACGACTCCTTCCTCTACGATCTCGAACCGCCCCGCGACGATTGTTCCGAAGGTATACCGAGATGACCCGTGTGATGTTATGTTGTATGAGATGTTTGCCCTTGTGTGCACCGTGCCCGTTTCATCTTTTGTCGTGCTCTTCGGTTGCCGCGTCGCCGACTCGTGGGAACCCGGCAACGGGATCACTCCACCTTTCTTCTTGTTCCGCTCGCTCTCCGTCATCTTTTGCACCGGTCTCTCAACGAGTTACCAGAACCGAGATGTTGCGTTGCATCATTTTCGGATCATTGCCGTGGCACCCTTTCTTCCACCACGGTGACAAATACTTCATATCCTCTTATATCAACCCTTTTATAAAAATTGCATAAACTTGATCATGTCATCGGCATCATATTAACAACATTAATATGTGTTTAATTGTTGTTTGCTTAATATAACTAAACATGCTTATGGGGATTTTCCGGACTTGTTGTTGTTATTTTCCGGCCCCATTTAAAATGCCTAAATAGTGTAGTTTTATTATGCTTCACCTCTTGCCATGTTAACCAACATTTAATCTTGTCTTGTAAATAACGAGAGTCAATTAAATAAATAAATGTGGTGTTTCGTCAATATGCAACTCGTTGCATATTGAGCTCCACTTAACTTGTAGTTTTGTTTGTGCTCCTTGCCATGCCATGCATATTTAAACCAGACATGCATCATACTTGGATGTGCATTGTATGCCATGTTTATGATTGTGTGTTTACCGTGTTGTTTGCTTCTTTCCGGTTGCTTCTCTTGTTAGCTTCGGATTCGTTCCGGAGTTGTGAGGATTCGCTCGACTGTGTTGCTCCGTCTACTTCATGGATCCGTTCTTCTTCCTTGCGGAATCCCAGGCAAGATGATCATACCCTTGGATACCTTTACTACCGTTGACATGCTTAGTTGTCTCGATGCTATCGTTACATGTCGCGCTACCCATATTTTATGTCAGCCCTCTCCTTGTTGCCATGAAACCTCTAACCTTGAAACCTTCCTAGCAAAACCATTGTTTGGCTATGTTACCCGCTTGCTCAGCCCCTCTTATAGCGTTGTTAGTCCCCTCTTATAGCGTTGTTAGTTGCAGGTGAAGATGAAGTTTGTTCCAGGAGGGAACTTGTTGTTGACATATCACAATATCTATAATTATTATTAACACACCTATATACTGGGCATGGGTGGAAGGCTTGGCCTTTTGCTCGGTGTTTTGTTCCACTCATGCCACCTTAGGCGCCGATAAACCGGCATTATGTTCCTTGATTTTGCGTTCTTACACGATGGGTGGATGGGGACCCCTTGACAGTTCGACTTTGAATAAAACTCCTCCAGCAAGGCCCAACATTGGTTTTAATTTGCCTCATAATAACAACTTACTTAAATAATTAAATTTGCATAGGGGGTCGCGTCCCCGGGTTCTTAATTCTACATAGCAGGGGGGGCCAGTGCTGATGGTGTTGGTCCCAAACTAGAGCCACTTGCGGTGCCACCCAGTTATCTGGGATCTTCGGTTACTGTACGTAGCGCTCATCCGGACATGGCCTAAGACGAGATGCGCGCGGCTACCATCAGGGTGTCGGCACGCCGGGAGGTCTTGCTGGACTAGTTTTACCATTGTCGAAATGTCTTGTGCTACCGGGATGCCGAGCCTGATCGGTTTTCCCTAAGATAAGGAGTGATGATATTATATTTATCACTTCAGCTAATCGTGAGAGCTTGTGATGGGCTAAGTTGGGACACCCCTGCAGGGTTATGATCTTTCGAAAGCCGCGCCCGCGGTTATGTGGCAGATTGGAATTTGTTAATGTCCGGTTGTAGAAAACTTGACAGAGAATCCGAAGTAAAACACACAACTGTGTGAGTAACCGTGACTGTCTCTTTTCACTTTGAGAAGAGAACACGGTGGGGTTATGTTTGATCCGTATGTAGATCAGGATCTTTAGCGATCACTACTTTTGCGACCGTTTGCGTAGATGCTCATCTTATTCTGGTACTCGCAAGCTAGCCACCATATATTGCTTAGCCGATGCTGCAACCTCACTACTTTACCTCTTCCTACCCTTAAAGCTTTGCTAGTCTTGATACCCATGGTTATGGGATTGCTGAGTCCTCGTGGCTCACAGATACTACAACACCAGATGCAGGTTCAGCCGAGTATGATGCAGGAGCTGGTTCAAGTACTTCACCAGGAGCTCAATGAAGAGTGTGGCCGTATGCTTGTGACGTTTTCGACGATCAGTAGTGGTTTCTACTAGGGGCGATTCTGACCTGTGGCTTTATGTTGTTTTGGTATCTTTCTTTTGGATCTTCGCCCGTAGTCGGGTTGTGATGTTTTGAACGATGTCTTGCTTATGTAATGTATTGTGTGAAGTGGCGAGTGTAAGCCAACTATCTCCTTTTGCATTTTAATCCCTCTTTTACATGAGTCGTGCAAAGATACCAAACTTGAGATCATTCTAGGATGGGCTTATACCTTTAAGTCATGCCTCGACACGTAGGAGGTATAGTCCCATCCTGGGCATTACACTTATACTGGAAAGTAATTTAGAATTATTTCTGTTTCAATTAGAGCCCTGATGCAGACAAGGATTGTGTGGTTGTACATGTCACTCGCTATGAGGCGGATGACCTGAATATACGCACTGGGAAAACATAGTTTTTAGGCTGTTGGATCCTGGAAGCCATTTGCGCTTATACCAATGAAGAGTTGTGTTCTAGCCTCACTGTTGTCAGGCGTGTTGTCCAGGGTGTACTGAAGCAGAAGATGTTCAAAGCTACTCCTTCGTTTGTGAGCCATACTGTTCTTGTCAAGCTTACGCAAGAAGATGACGTGGCATGCCTCCACAAACAAGTTTATGAGTGGCAAGGCCACAAGGTTGTCTTCATGAAGGTTCACAGGATTGAGCTACTGCCGAACGTCCTCGATGATGTTCATGGCAAGGTCCATCTTGTGTACAACCCAAATTAGATCGAGGCATGAAATACTTGCCCCAGCTAGTGTTTAATAGTAGTTTGGATTCTGTCTAATTATCCGAACCTTGCCTGTTATCGAGCCCTCTCGGGCTAGTACTCTGTTTGAATCCGTCTATGGGAACTGCTGCTACTTTTGTGTGCCCGTGAATCATCGTAATTGTTGCCGAAACAGATGCGTCCTCACTAGTTTTATCATACGAGTAGTGTGTGTTTTGATGAAATAGAGTACTCGTTTGAGAACTGTGCGCCGACGTATACATAAGTACTTGTAAACACTGTTGGTGCTACCCCACTTGTAAGCAGTTGTGCAAAACACGTCACATTGGCTCAGCTCGCTTCAACACTAGGCTATCGACCAGCTAACAATCAACAATTTGCTGTCTGACATATAAGCAACTATGTATCTTTTTACAGTGGTTCATGCAGTTAACTGAGGCCACAATGTAAATTCCAAACGTTCACACGCTAGTCCAACGTTCATGTGGAACACTCACATTAAACTCGGCTTCATAAAAAACTTTAAAAGCATAAGTTAAGCAATTTTATACATCTTAATGATTCATAGAACATAACAAACATATACTAGTTCACACCAAAAGATAAAGTTATGAGAAGGTTTACAAATCTGGAAAAAACAAGCAATGCTTCTCTGAGCAAAGGGCCTCCCGGTAGGCTTAAATTTCCTGGAGTTCACTCTGATTTTTTATTGTTGCCACCATCAAGGGTTAGGTTCTCTCATTCCAGAATAACCAATTATAATTGTATTCTCAGCTGGAATGCTGAACTGAACCATGTAGTGTACTAACCAGCTGAAATTCTTGTGTATTCCACTAAATTTAAGCACCCCTATTTGCCGAAATAAGCAGACCACAATGCCTCTTGTTCGCGCAGCTCTCCAAAAAACCGTCGTGCAGCCGTGCGAGCTAGTCCTCAGTCCATGGATGAACTAGTAGAAAGTGCATTCCGCACTAGGATGCAGTTGTTTTCGCTCGTCCCTACACCGCAGTTAGGAAGTAAAAGGTACAAATCAACATCATTTATATTGTGTTGGTCATTCTACCTAGTAACTACTAATGTAGAAATACCTGGAAGACGGGTGGTTAGAGGACGACAACGAGGGATAGCCATCTCATTTTGCGCAGTTCTACTAAAACTGAGGTGTGTGCTTTTGATTGCACAGTTAGAAACGATATGGAGACAGACTTCCCGAAACGATATGGAGACAGACATCCCTGTTTGCGCAAATACGAAATACAATTATTTAAACAGTGATAGATATTTGCAGTGGCGTATGATTACTAGCAGCATCTATTTTGTTATAATTGGCACTAGATTGACAATATGAAAGTGTCCTTAAGTAAGTAGCATCACATCACATCAACATTGCCACTAGATTAACATGCAGAACAATAGCATTAGTATTACTGTCATGAGAGTAGCACATGGTCAGTAAATGTGCAATCAAATTTGTGCAGTTCCACTGGGATGAAGCAATGTTAGCGGTGTGAGATTTAAGTGTAACTGCAAAAACACAATTCATGGGAAATAAAGCAAGACGGAAGCACTTCATAAAATGGTGGTGGCATTGCTTCAATTTATCGACGGCATTAGACCATTACTTATAGTGACATTAGGTGGCATTGCTTAATGCTTCGTGTGATTTTACATTAACGGTAGTGATATGGGCGTAGGGACAGCAGAGGCATAAAGTGGTGAGGCAGATGTGGTTGCCGAGAGCGGCAAACACTCAGGCAGCATGTCTGCATTTGTCCCATTTTTTATCTCCTCGGCGACATTTTCCTATGTGAGCACAGGAAATCTAGACCTACTCATTCTCATTTGCGTTGTCCCCCAACACCTGTCACTTTCTTTCCTTTTTCAACCAAGAGATAGGTCCACTTCCCCCCACCCTTCGCCATCCACCATGCTTTCGTCGTCTTTTCAACCAAGAGACCGGTTGAGTAGCCAGTATCTACTACTTTCCCCCGTTTCCTCTTAGAACCAAGTCCTAGATTCATGCTACCGCTTTCCCACTTTCTTCCATGTTTGAACCAACTCTTAGAGTCGACTGTATGAACTAGCTTTACCTCTAATAATAGTAAAAGTCTAGGTGGCTTTGGAACAGCGGACGGAAGTAGAAAAAGATCCACACGAAGCCAAGTGGGGAGCTGGGGCAGTAGAGAAAGGCATGTTTCGAAGGAATATATACCTGAGGGTCTTCGACATGTGGCAAAGACGGCGCCGGGAGGCCGCATCTTGGCCACAATACCGCAGGGAGGAAGAAGGGGTCGGATGCCCTCCGGAGCCGGCGCTCTCTCGGAGAGAACAACACGACCGCCGATCGGGATGCGCGGGTAGCCGTTGGTCTCATCCCTCGCTACCAACGATAGCGTGAACGATGCACCTACAACCCTGCCCCGGTCGAGGTTGTCCGGCCGGATTTGTGACCAGCCATGAGCTGAGAGAGAGTGTGTCCACCTATGTCTTGCTTAGATCTGGAGAGCATGAGAGAGTGAACGAGAGGAAACCTAGTAAAGCAAGCTCTAAGGCTCCTGCTTATATATATAGTGGAGTGATTTTGTTGTACCAGCTTCAAAAAAATGCGCTCCTACGTGTACCCGCAAGTGGGTGTGAGAGAACTAGTGCGTGCGTGCATCGCTTCTCTTCATGAGAGTACAATATACTATGCCCAAAGAACGTTCGCCACAAGAGTAATAGTATAAGTGTGTGACGTCTTTTGTTTTTTAGAAGTTCTGAGGGTAGGGTGTGAAGAGCACATATGTGTGTGACGTCTACCTGCAGATATACGGTGGGTGCGAGAGGACTCCGGAGGGGGCGTGTGCGTGAGAGAGAGAAGGGGGCACGTATCAATGCAATGCATGTGTCCGTAAATCATTATCCGACAAATGTTCGCCACAAGCCTTTTCCTGACGAACGCCGTAAGAACCGTTAGATTGGCTTCCGACAGTGTCAGTTTTGCCATGTCATTTAACATAATAGACACTCATCCTACACACAAATCTTCCACGTGAGTGTAAGCAACTGCCATATGCTCCCTTCGTTCCAAAATGCAGTGCATATAGCTTTATTGAAAATTCGAACCTCGCAAACTTTTACCGAGTTTTCGTGTACCAAATTGCACATGTAGAATACCCTCTATATATCATTTCATTCATCTTCGAGAGGTAACTATAAAGATGGGGGATGAGTCTACAAAGAAAGACCATCGTATCACCTGCAGAAATTTCAACCATCCTTTGGTGTGGAGGAATATCATAGGAACTCTATATGATATGATTTTTATAGGATTTTTTCCCTTAGAGCCAATTGGTTCATAGGAATAGATTCATATACTCCACATTTCAAAGGAAATAAACATGATATCATTTCTATAGCTTTAGAGCCACTTGGTTCATATGAATGGATTCCTATACTCCCATAATTTCAAAGGAAAATAAACATTAGCGTATATTCAATAGAAAAGTTCCTATGATATGAACCAAATTACATCTCTTTTCTAATCCCTCCTCATAGGAATTGAGATGCATGTCATCTCTAGATTCAATAGAAAAGTTCCTATGATTACAACCAAATGACATCTCTTTTCCAATCCTGCTACTTCTTGAGCTTGCATTGTATTCCCTCGAAGAGGAAAGGGTGATGCAGCACAGTAGCATAAGTATTTCCCTCGGTTTTTGAGAACCAAGGTATTAATCCAGTAGGAGACCATGCGCGAGTCCCTCACACCTGCACAAACGAATAAGAACTTCGCAGCCAACGCGATATGGGGTTGTCAATCCTTTTACGGTCACTTAAACAAGTGAGATCTCATAGATAGGATAGTTTGATATTTTTGGTATTTTTGGATATAAGAACAGAAAGTAAAAGCGGAAAATTAAAGTAGATTGTAGATTGATATGTTGAGAATAGACCCCGGGGCCATAGTTTTCTCTAGTGGCTTCTCTCATGATAGCGGTATTCTACGGCGGGTAAACAAATTACTGTCGAGCAATTGATAGAAAAGCGAATACTTATGAGACTATCTAGGCATGATCATTATATATAAGCATGACGTCCGAAACAAGTATACCGAAACGATTCTGCATCTACTACTATTACTCCACACATCGACCGCTATCCAACATGCATCTAGAGTATTAAGTTCATAAGAACAGAGTAATGCCTTAAGCAAGATGACATGATGTAGAGGGATAAACTCAAATAACGTGATGTAAACCCCATATTTTTTATCCTTGATGGCAACAATACAATACGTGCCTTGCTGCCCCTACTGTCATTGGGAAAGGACACCGCAAGATTGAACCCAAAGCCAAGCACTTCTCCCATTGCAAGAACTATAGATCTAGTAGGACAAACCAAACCAATAATTCGAAGAGACTTGCAAGGATATTATAAACACACATAAAGAGTTCAGGAAAGAACCAAATATTTCTCATAGATAATCTTGATCATAAACCCACAATTCATCGGATCTCGACAAACACACCGCAAAAAGAGATTACATCGAATCAATCTCCTCGAAGACTGAGGAGAACTTGGTATTTAGATCCAAAGAGAGAGAAGAAGCCATCTAGATACTAGCTATGGACCCGAAGGTCTGTGGTAAACTACTCACAACTCATGGTGAGGCGATGATGATGATGTAGAAGAATTCCGTGGTAGATCCCCCATCCGGCGGAGCTTCAGAACAGGCCCCAAGATGGGATCTCACGGGAACAGAAGGTTGTGGCGATGGAACTAGGGTTTTCTCTGTTGTTCTGATGGTTTCGGGGTATGTAGGTATATATAGGAGGAAGGAGGGCACAGGGGGCCAAACGTGGGGCCCATGAGGCAGGGGGCGCGCCCTATAGGGGGAGAGCGCCCCCCACTCTCGTGGATGCCACGTGTGCCCTACTCCATGGTTCTCAAGTCTCCCGTGCGTATTTTTCTCCAAAAATATCTCTCCCTAAATTTCATTCCGTTTGGACTCCGTTTGATATTCCTTTTCTGTTAAACCCTGAAATAGGCAAAAAACAGCAATCTGGACTGGGCCTTTGGGTTAATAGGTTAGTCCCAAAAATAATATAAACGTGTATAACAAAGCCCATTAAACATCCAAAACATCATAAATAATAGCGTGGAACAATAAAAAATTATAGATACGTTGGAGACGTATCAAGCATCCCCAAGCTTAATTCCTGCTCGTTCTCGAGTAGGTAAATGATAAAAACAGAATTTTTGATGTGGAATGCTAACCAACATAGTTTTCAATGTAATTCTCTTAATTGTGGCATGAATGTTCAGAGCTGAAAGATTCAAGACAAAAGTCTATGTTGACATAAGAAATAATAATACTTCAAGCATACTAACAAAGCAATCATGTCTTCTCAAAATACTATGGCTAAAGAAAGTAATACAAAATCATAGTCTGGCTATGCTCCCTCTTCATCACACAAAATATTCATATCAGGCACAACCCCAGTTTCAGCCAAGCACTTGTTTTCGTACTCTATTCTTTCAAACCTTTCAACTTTCACGCAATACATGAGTGTGAAATATAGTGGTGGTTGTGGAGAAGACAAAAAGGAGGGAGATAGTCTCACATCGACTAGGCGTATCAACGGGCAATGGAGATGCCCATAAATAGATATCAATGTGAGTGAGTAGGGATTGCCATGCAACAGATGCACTAGAGCTAAATATGTATGACAGCTCAACAAAAGAAACTAAGTGGGTCTGCATCCAACTTGCTTGCTCACGAAGACCTAGGGCATTTGAGGAAGCCCATCGTTGGAATATACAAGCCAAGTTCTATAATGAAAATTCCCACTAGTATAGGAAAGTGACTAAACATGAGACTCTCTATCATGAAGAACATGGTGCTACTTTGAAGCACAAGTGTGGAAAAAGATAGTAGCATTGTCCCTTCTCTCTTTTCTCTCAATTTTTTTTGGAGGGGATTTCTATTTTTTTTATTTAGCCCCTATCTATAAATTTTTTTGAGCCATGTTTTTTTATTTGGCCTTTCCTCACATGGGACAATGCTCTAATAATGATGATCATCACACTTTTATTGATTTAAACCTCGATATTACAACTCGATACTAGAACAAAGTATGACTCTATATGAATGCCCTCGGCGGTGTACCGGGATGTGCAATGAATCAAGAGTGACATGTATGAAAAATTATGCATGGTGGCTTTGCCACAAATACGATGTCAACTACATGATCATGCATGGCAACATGACAATATGAAGCGTGTCATATGAACGGAACGGTGGAAAGTTGCATGACAATATATCTCGGAATGGCTATGGAAATGCCATGATAGGTAGGTATGGTGGCTGTTTTGAGGAAGATATATGGTGGCTGTTTTGAGGAAGGATATACGGTGGGTGTATGGTACTGGCGAAAGTTGCGCGGTACAAGAGAGGCTAGCAATGGTGGAAGGGTGAGAGTGCGTATAATCCATGGACTCAACATTAGTCATAAGAACTCATATATTTATTGCAAAAATTTACGAGTCATCAAAACAAAGCAATCAACGCATGCTCCTAGGGGGGAGGTTGGTAGGCGTTAACCATCGCGCGCCCCCGACCTCCACAAAAAGGATGACACTCTACAAATACCTCATGCTCTAACTTCGTCACATAGCGGTTCACCATACGTGCATGCTACGGGAATCACTAACTTTAACGCAAGAATTTCTCAATTTCATAATAACTCCACTAGCATGACTCTAATATTACTATCCTCATATCTCAAAACAATTTTCAAGCATCCAACTTCTCTTCATATTCAATGCACTTAATATGAAAGTTTTTACTACATTGATCTTGGATGCCTATCACGTGAAGGCTAGTTTTATAGCCAAAGCACATTACCATGCTGTTTTAATAGACTCTCAAAAGGATATAAGTGAAGCATGAGAGATCAACAATTTCTACAAAATATAATTACCATAGTTCTCTAAAAGATATAAGTGAATCACTAGAGCAAAAACAATTCAACTGAAAAGATATAAGTGAAGCACATAGAGTGTTCTAACCATTCCTAGGCCATATTTCTCTCTCTCAAATAGGTGTGTCCAGCAAGGATAATGTTGGCAAGCTAACAAGCAAGGACTCAAATGATACATGACGCTCCAAGTAAAACACATATCATGTGGTGAATAAAATATAGCTCCGAGTATAGTTACCAATAGATGAAGACGAAAGAGGGGATGCCTTCCCGGGGCATCCCCAAGCTTAGGCTTTTGGTTGTCCTTGAATTTTACCTTGGGGTGCCTTGGGCATCCCCAAGCTTAGGCTATTGCCACTCTTTGTTCCATAGTCCATCAAAGCAATACTCAAAACTTGAAAACTTCACAACACAAAACTTCGACAAAAATCTCGTGAGCTCCGTTAGTATAAGAAAACAAACCACCACTCAATGGTACTGTAATGAACTCATTCTTTTTTTATATTGGTGTTAAACCTTCTGTATTCCAACTTCTCTATGATTCATATCCTCCAATATTACTCATAGATTCATCAAAATAAGCAAACAACACACGAAAAACAGAATCTGTCAAATACAGAACAGTCTGTAGTAATCTGTAGCTTTCACATAATTCTATGACTCCAAAAAATTGAAATAAATTGGTAAACGTGAGGAATTTGTCTATTAATCATCTACAAAAAGAATCAACTAAATAGCACACTCCAGCAAAATCTGGTGACCATTCTACCGAGCGCTAACAATTCTGTATTTCACAACAAGATCATATAAACTTCACACAAGTCTTCCCAAAGGTTCTACTTGGCACAAACACTAATTAAAACACAAAACCACATCTAAACAGAAGCTAGATGCAATATTTATTCCTAAACAGAAGCAAAAACAAAAAATATAAAATTGGGTTGCCTCCCAACAAGCGCTATCGTTTTACGCCCCTAGCTAGGCACGATACAAAGATAGATCTAGGTATTGCCATCTTTGGAAGGAAATTCTTTAATTAAGCACTTGTGATTCTTAGGATCTTCTTTATCCCTATTTATAATCAAAATTTTGGGCAAGAAATCAAGAAATTCAATCGTGTCAAAAGGTTCTCTTGCAAAAGTAACAAAATTGGGATGAACACTTATAGATTTAAGATCAGCAATTCCTTTACTAGATGGTTCACCTTTGTTCTTAGGAACATATATGAACTTAGACAATTTAGTGGTAGAAGGATTTGAAGTAGTTTTCATAGCAGAAATAGCAGAACCCACATTAATAATGATATCCTCAAGTTTATCGATTCTAGTAGAATCTTGATCTAATTTTTCTTTCACAATGGGTTCCTTTTCTTAAAAAAAATTTAGAATAACTCCTACCTTGGATCCATATTGGGTAATTTCATTGTGGATATTTCTATCAAAATTCTCTACCAACTCTACCGTAGCAACTTTATTTTCAATGATTTCTAGCCTTTGCATAACATGCTCCAAAGTTAAAACCGTCCCATTAACCATAAGAGGTGGGGAGCCAAATAATTCAGTCATAGCATTATAAGAATCAAAAGTATGGCTACCCAAGAAATTCCCTCCGGTAATGGTATCTAAAATATATCTATTCCAAGGAGTTATGCCAACAAAAAAATTGCGAAGAAGCACGGAAGTGGAAAGCTTCCTAATAGATCTATTTTGAGCATTGCAAATTCTATACCGGGCATCTTTTAAGTTTTCTTCCTCCCTTTGTTTAAAATTAAGGACCTCACTCTCGGGAGTATTGATAATGATAGGTGTGCTAGACGTGATGAGAAGCAAGCAATCTAACACACAAGCTAACAAGAAGCAAGCAAACGATAAACACACGGCAAGAAGAAGGGAAAATAAAACGGCAAGGATGAAGTGGGGGAGAGGAAAACGAGAGGCAAATAAATGTAATGCGAAGGATAAGGTTTGTGATAGGTACTTGGTATATGACTTCTGCGTAAGCCTCCCCGGCAACGGCGCCAGAAATTCTTCTTGCTACTTCTCGAGCTTGCGTTGTATTCCCTCAAAAAGGAAAGGGTGATGTAGCACAGTAGCGTAAGTATTTCCCTCAGTTTTTAAGAACCAAGGTATCAATCCAGTAGGAGACCACGCGCGAGTTCCTCGCACTTGCACAAACGAATAAGAACTTCGCAGCCAACGCGATAAGGGGTTGTCAATCTCTTTACGGTCACTTACGAAAGTGAGATCTGATAGATAGGATAGTTTGATATTTTTGGTATTTTTTGATATAAGAACAGAAAGTAAAAGCGGAAAAGTAAAGTAGATTGTAGATTGATATGTTGAGAATAGACCCCGGAGCCATAGTTTTCTCTAGTGGCTTCTCTCATGATAGCGGTATTCTACGGCGGGTAAACAAATTACTGTCGAGCAATTGATATTAAAGCGAATACTTATGAGACTATCTAGGCATGATCATTATATATAGGCATCTGATACGTCCAAAACGTATCTATAATTTCTGCTTGCTCCATGCTTCTTTTGTGTGATATTGCTATGATATTGATGCACTTCCATACACTTTTGATCATATTTGTACTAACCTATTAACTCAGTGCACTACAGTGCCAGTTCCTGTTTTCTGCTGTTTTTCTATTTCAGGTTTCCCCCATATTAAAAGTGCTCCAAAAATTCCAGGAAAAATATAGGAAAAATTAGCATACAGGAAGCTTCGCGAAGAACCAAAGATGGGCCAGAGGGGAGCCAGGGGAGGCCCAGGCGGCCACCTGGCGCGGCCCCACCCCTGGCCGCGCCAGGGGGGCGCCTGGGGCCCCTGCTCCGCCTCTGGCTGCCCCCCTTCGCCTATATATCCCTCTCGTCCCGAAACCCTCGAGGACAGAACCCTTTTTCGTGATCTCGCCTCTATTCCGCCGCCGCAGCGCTTCCAAGATCGGGAGCATCAAGAGAACTCTTCCCGGCACCCTGCCGGAGGGGAGAACCACCACCGGGAGCTTCTCCACCACCATGGACGCTTCTCGGATGAGTCGTGAGTAGTCCACCTTGGACTATGTGATGTTCTCCTCCCCTCTTTGCTCTTCATGGTTTAGACCTCGTGAGCTGCCCTACATGATCGAGGCACATATGTAATCTTTCTGATGTTGCTTTGCTGAGTTTGCTGGGATCTGATGGATTATGAGACTATGTTCAGATTGTGTTTGAGTAATATATTTGATTCACCTCTTTTATATCTTTGTTCTTGAGTAATTCTTGCATGTTCTCCATTGCTATTTATTGCTTTGGCCAAGTAGTAGGTAGTAACTCCAAGAGGGAGCATTATGCTTGATTGTGGGTTCATGCCCCCTGATGACTAGCTTGAGTGACAGAAACATGAGTCTAGGGGATGTGCTGTTGCCACAAGGGAGAAAACAACGGTGCTTGTACTTGCGGGTGCAAGGATTGTTTACTTTACGCAAAGTTCTTTTAATGCAGTTGTCTGTTGCTTTGAGTTTACACTTTGGGTGGGATTCGCAACTTAATACCAGCGAGATGTTATGGATAGATATCTCAAGGTGGATGATTAGTAGTAGATGCAGATGGATTTCGGTCTACTTGCCTTGGCGTACCGCCCATGCTTTTGAGCCTCTACCTTTCTTTGCAGCATAGTTAGCATTGGTTTGCGCACATAATCCTGTCAATTGTCCAGCTGTAATTTGTTTACCTCGCTTTGCTGTTTTATCGTCTTTTGGGAGAGAGACATCACTAGTGAACATCATGGGACCCCGGTCCATATTACCACCGCTGATCACACCTTCTATTTACTTCCTGTTTTTATTTCCTAGTTGCAGTCATAGCTATCATTATTATCTCTTGTGTTTGATCCTTTGTAAACAACAAGGCCGGAGGGATTGACAACCTCTCTGTACTCGTTGGGAGCAAAGTTATCTGTATCTGTGTGCAGGTCCCGTCAACCGCTAAGTTTCTGGCACCGTCGACACCTACTTGTCGACCCTCGGAGTCTCACGGGATTCGATCCTTGGTATCTTTGCCAAGGGAAATTTGCCGCTACGCTACATCTCAACCTTCCACTTGGGGTAACCAACGAGGGGCGAGAAGCCATCAAGCAAGTTTCTGGCGCCGTTGCCGGGGATTCCACTCTTCAAGATAGGGGAGTTTCATGCTATCTTTTATCTTTGCTTTTTAGTCTTGTTAGTTTACCTTTCAGTTTTTGCTTTAGTGTCCCTTACCAAAACTCACAAAAATAGTTATCTTGCTTGCTGCTGCTATGGGTTCCACCAAAAACACTAAGAGGGAGGAGTACACCCCTTCTGCCATCACGCCAATCACCACTGTCGGGATCTACAAAAGTAATAAACCTTGTGATTATGTTAGTTTCAATGGAGAGTTATGCCCATGGCATGGTCTTCTAGGAAAAAAGTATGAGCCTCATTTTAAAGTTGATCCCACACTTCCCCAAACTCGGGAAGACGTCCAAACTCTTATATAGAGAGCAATTCAAACAAAGAAGATGACACTACAATTCTGCTCAATAATGATAAAATTGATTTTGATAATTGTAGTCTCTCAGAAGTTGTCACCTTTTTACAAAGAATGGCTAAAGACCCCCACACTAGCACACTTAACCTTGCCTTCACGGAGCATATCACTAATGCTCTTATCAAAGCTAGGGAGGAGAAGCTTAGGGTAGAAGCCTCCATACCTAGAAAGCTAGAAGATAGTTGGGATCCTATGATTAAAATTAAGTTGAATAACTTCTCTTGCTATGCTTTATGTGATGTTGGAGCTAGTACCTCCGTTATGCCCAAAAGAATGTATGATATGTTTGAATTGAAACCTTTTGATCCTTGTTCTTTTGGTGTTCGTCTTGTTGATTCTTCCGTAAAGAAACCTTTGGGGAAGATCGACGATGTTCTTATCATTGTCAATGACAATTATGTTCCCGTTGATTTTACTATTATGGATATTGAATGTGAACCTTCATGTCCAATTATTTTGGGACGTCCTTTTCTTCGCACCGTTGGTGCTATCATTGACATGAAAGAGGGGAATATAAAATTCCAATTCCCTCTCAAGAAAGGGATGGAACACTTCCCTAAGAAGAAGATTAAGTTGCCTTTTGAGTCCGTTACACGGGCTAGCTATTCTCTTACTCTTGATAAAACTTGATCTTCTCTTTTTGCATCATGCCTAGCTTAAAGGCATAAAAGAAAGCGATTTTGGGAGGCAGCCCACAACGAATTAGGTCTTATTTTGCTTTTGTTGTGTCTTGATGTTTATTACTACAGTAGCATCATCATTGTATCTTTTATTTTCAGCTTTGTGCCAAGTTTAGCCTCTGATTGCAAGAAAGTTCAAAAGTTGTGACGTGCTGTCCAGAAAACAGATTTTGTCCATGGACAGAAAAATTCGAATAAAATCACCAGATCATCTTTTGGATCTGATTTTTTTTGACAGCGTGCTCTATACAATTTGCTTTCGAGCGTCTGTTCTGAGTTTTTTGATTTGAATTGCAGAAGTGCCCCGAAAAAATTATTTACTACCTGCTGGTCTGTTTTTCACAGATTCTGTCCTGTTTTGCCTTTTCTTCGTTTTGCAAACCTTGAGCTTGCTTTTTCTTTGCAAAAACCTTTTGGCAATCTTGAGAAACAGTAGCTCTTCAAGATTATCTTTATTTCTAGTAGGGAAAAATTATTTTATTATGGGTACTAACCTCGCTAATCAGATTATGATGAGTTATGTATGAAGGGAGTTTTCAAGTGTGCGAGGGAAGATGATAAAAGAAGATTCAGGAGGTTCAAACGCTCAAACTTGGGGATGCCCCCGTGCACCCCCAAGAAATATTCAAGAAGACTCAAACGTCTAAGCTTGGGTATGCCCCCATGCATCCCCTTCTCCATCAACAATTACCAGTTCGTCTTTCGTTCCACTATAATTTTATCACTTCATGCGTTATGTGCTATGCTTGGAGCGTCTTGCTCTTAGTTTCTTTTTTTAGTTTTCTTTAGCTTTGCTTGCTGCTCATAACAAGTTAGAAGCCAGCTTTCTTTGTGTGGGAGAGAAACACACTCCACTTCAACCTAGAACACAACATAGGATTTTCATGCTTATCTTTGCTGTGTGTGTTCTTTGTCTTTCCATAGCTGCTGTCATGTTTAGCTCTTAGTTTTCATGCTTTTCTTTTTAAAGAGCTTTTGTTTAGTTGGTTGCTGAACTCTCTTGAGTTTTCATGTTTATCTTGTTAAGAGAGTTTGCCTGTTGCACTGAGTTGTGTGTCTTAACTTAAAGTAGGTAATTCTGGTTGCTATTTAATTTTAGTAGTAACTTGTAATAGTTTTGAGATATTGCCATGAGTAATGTCTGAACTTTTGGTGTCAAGAGCTTTAGCCTATTAGTGATAGATGTCGTATTTTGGGCAATCCGTGTTTATTTTCGAAAACCTACAAAATAGTTGAGAACTTTAGCTACTAGATGGATCACTAATCTTTGGAGGGATCGAATATTAGAGTACACTCACGTACCATGAGTCGAGGATGCGCAAGGATAACCAAACCCCCATACACTCCTCCTCGGGGTACTTGTCTCTTTGTGAACCTCCTAATTAGATTGAGAGTTACCGATAATAAGTGCATGAGTTCTTCGGACTAATGTGAGTATTCGAAAGTTGACACTTCCACCTAGCCATATTTTTCTAGCCTCTTCGGTACTGTGCATTGCCCTTTCTCACCTCGAGAGTTGGCGCATACTTCGCCGGTGCATCCAAATCCTTGGCACGATACGCTCTGTCATCATAAGCCTCATTATATCCTTCCTCAAAACAGCCACCATACCTACCTATCAAGGCATTTCCATAGCCTTTCCGAGATACATTGCCATGCAACATCCATCTTCTCATGACTTGATCTTCATGTCATACATGCTTTTTGCTTGATCAATGAGCCGCATGCTAGTTGGGCCTTGCCCTAATCATTGCTACATGACGCGCTAGCATCATTGCATATCCTGCTACACCGGCAGAGGCATACATTTGCATACATCATGATAGTTTCATTTTCTTTATGTTGAGTACTCTTGTAAAGTGTGAAAGATCTTCTATACTTCTAGTAATACATAGGGTGTTGCCCCTTAAGTGAGGAAAAGATCCCAAAGAGGACAAAATCAAAAGATACCAAAGAGGACAAATGAGAGTTAAATAGAAAGATCCATTGAGGCCACAAAAAATAGAAAAAAAATAGAAAAAAAGAGAAAAGGAAATAAAAAGAGAGAAGGGGGCACACTACTATTCCTTTTGAGAGATCCACACTCATACTTCATCTTATACCTTGTACTCCATAGAGATTATCATACATGCATATAGCTATGTGGGGACCTTTACACTATAGAGCTTGGCTTGTATATTACAATGATGAGCCTCCTCAAAAGAGCTCTAGGTCTTCTTGAGCGAGCAAGTTGGATGCACCCCCACTAGTTCCATTGGAGAGCTTACCTTAGCTCATATGTGCATCCGTTGCATGGCAATCCCTACTCCTCACATCATATCTATCATTTGGCTTTCTCTCGCCTATGATTGTCCTCATTGATGTGAGCCTTTCACACCTTTTTTGTCTTCCCTTCATCATTTTTCTCTCTTTGCCATCCTAAGTGTCAACTTTCTTGCTTACGCTCATCCATTGCATGAGTGCTAAAAATATCGAAAGGGAGTGGATCATTTTGACTTGTACCTGGCTAGTGGTCTGGGGATGAGTCAAGATAAGATTCCAAAGAAGACCAAGTGTGAAACTTTAGTAGATTAAGTTCCCAATAATACAAAAACTATGTTTTACGCTCTCGTATATCCCTATCCCCTTTCTTGCACGCAAACACCATTTGGAGACATTCGAGTCACGGACAGCGAGAGCTCTTGCACCTTTATGTTCTTATGTTGCTTGTTACAATGCTAATATAGACTCTTGCTTGTTATGACTTGAATTGAATTACATGCCTTGATTGCTTTACTTAAAAAGTTCTTATATGGTTGATAGCATGTCACCACAGAAATTATGCTTGTTATCATTTACCTACTCGAGGACGAGCAGGATTTAAGCTTGGGGATGTTGATACGTCCAAAACGTATCTATAATTTCTGCTTGCTCCATGCTTCATTTGTGTGATATTGCTATGATATTGATGCACTTCCATACACTTTTGATCATATTTGGACTAACCTATTAACTCAGTGCACCACAGTGCCAGTTCCTGTTTTCTGCTGTTTTTCTATTTCAGGTTTCCCCCATATTAAAAGTGCTCCAAAAATTCCAGGAAAAATATAGGAAAAATCAGCGTACAGGAAGAGCCTCCTCAAAAGAGCTCTAGGTCTTCTTGAGCGAGCAAGTTGGATGCACCCCCACTAGTTCCATTGGTGAGCTTACCTTAGCTCATATGTGCATCCGTTGCATGGCAATCCCTACTCCTCACATCATATCTATCATTTGGCTTTCTCTCGCCTATGATTGTCCTCATTGATGTGAGCCTTTTACACCTTTTTTGTCTTCCCCCTTCATCATTTTTCTCTCTTTTCCATCCTAAGTGTCAACTTTCTTGCTTACGCTCATCCATTGCATGAGTGCTCAAAATATCGAAAGGGAGTGGATCATTTTGACTTGTACCTGGCTAATGGTCTGGGGATGAGTCAAGATAAGATTCCAAAGAAGACCAAGTGTGAAACTTTAATAGATTAAGTTCTCAACAATACAAAAACTATGTTTTACTCTCTCGTATATCCCTATCCCCTTTCTTGCACGCAAACACCATTTGGAGACATTCGAGTCACGGACAGCGAGAGCTCTTGCACCTTTATGTTCTTATATTGCTTGTTACAATGCTAATATAGACTCTTGCTTGTTATGACTTGAATTGAATTACATGCCTTGATTGCTTTACTTAAAAAGTTCTTATATGGTTGATAGCATGTCACCACAGAAATTATGCTTGTTATCATTTACCTACTCGAGGACGAGCAGGAATTAAGCTTGGGGATGTTGATACGTCGAAAACGTATCTATAATTTCTTCTTGCTCCATGCTTTATTTGTGTGATATTGCTATGATATTGATGCACTTCCACACACTTTTGATCATATTCGGACTAACCTATTAACTCAGTGCACCACAGTGCCAGTTCCTGTTTTCTGCTGTTTTTCTATTTCACGTTTCCCCCATATTAAAAGTGCTCCAAAAATTCCAGGAAAAATATAGGAAAAATCAGCATACAGGAAGCTTCACGAAGAACCAAAGATGGGCCAGAGGGGAGCCAGGGGAGGCCCAGGCGGCCACCTGGCGCGGCCCCACCCCTGGCCGCGCCAGGGGGGCGCCTGGGGCCCCTGCTCCGCCTCTGGCTGCCCCCCTTCGCCTATATATCCCTCTCGTCCCGAAACCATCGAGGACAGAACCCTTTTTCGCGATCTCGCCTCTGTTCCGCCGCCGCAGCGCTTCCAAGATCGGGAGCATCAGGAGAACTCTTCCCGGCACCCTGCCGGAGGGGAGAACCACCACCGGGAGCTTCTCCACCACCATCCCGGATGATTCGTGAGTAGTCCACCTTGGACCATGGGTCCATGATCAGTAGCTATGTGATGTTCTCCTCCCCTCTTTGCTCTTCATGGTTTAGACCTCGTGAGCTGCCCTACATGATCGAGGCACATATGTAATCTTTCTGCTGTTGCTTTGCTGAGTTTGCTGGGATCTGATGGATTATGAGACTATGTTCAGATTGTGTTTGAGTAATATATTTGATTCACCTCTTTTATATCTTTGTTCTTGAGTAATTCTTGCATGTTCTCCGTTGCTGTTTATTGCTTTGGCCAAGTAGTAGGTAGTAACTCCAAGAGGGGGCGTTATGCTTGATTGTGGGTTCATGCCCCCTGATGACTAGCTTGAGTGACAGAAACATGAGTCTAGGGGATGTGTTGTTGCCACAAGAGAGAAAACAACGGTGCTTCTACTTGCGGGTGCAAGGATTGTTTACTTTACGCAAATTTCTTTTAATGCAGTTGTCTGTTGCTTTGAGTTTACACTTTGGGTGGGATTCGCAACTTAATACCAGCGAGATGTTCTGGATAGATATCTCAAGGTGGATGATTAGTAGTAGATGCAGATGGATTTCGTTCTACTTGCCTTGGCGTACCGCCCATGCTTTTGAGCCTCTACCTTTCTTTGCAGCATAGTTAGCATTGGTTTGCGCACATAATCCTTTCAATTGCCCAGCTGTAATTTGTTTACCTCGCTTTGCTGTTTTATCGTCTTTTGGGAGAGAGATATCACTAGTGAACATCATGGGACCCCGGTCCATATTACCACCGCTGATCACACCTTCTATTTACTTCCTGTTTTTATTTCCTAGTTGCAGTCATAGCTATCATTATTATCTCTTGTGTTTGATCCTTTGTAAACAACAAGGCCGGAGGGATTGACAACCTCTCTGTACTCGTTGGGAGCAAAGTTATCTGTATCTGTGTGCAGGTCCCGTCAACCGCTAAGTTTCTGGCACCGTTGACACCTACTTGTCGACCCTCGGAGTCTCACGGGATTCAATCCTTGCTATCTTTGCCAAGGGAAATTTGCCGCTACGCTACATCTCAACCTTCCACTTGGGGTAACCAACGAGGGGCGAGAAGCCATCAGCATCACGTCCGAAACAAGTAGACCTAAACGATTCTGCATCTACTACTATTACTCCACACATCGACCGCTATCCAGGATGCATCTAGAGTATTAAGTTCATAAGAACAGAGTAATGCCTTAAGAAAGATGACATGATGTAGAGGGATAAACTCAAATAACATGATATAAACCCCATCATTTTATCCTCGATGGCAACAATACAATATGTGCCTTGCTGCCCCTACTGTCACTGGGAAAGGACACCGTAAGATTGAACCCAAAGCCAAGCACTTCTCACATTGCAAGAACTATAGATCTAGTAGGCCAAACCAAACCAATAATTCTAAGAGACTTGCATGGATATTGTAATCACACATAAAGAGTTCAGAAAAGAACCAAATATTTCTCATAGATAATCTTGACCATTAAGCCACAATTCATCGGATCTCGACAAACACACCACAAAAATAGATTACATCGAATAGATCTCCTCGAAGACCGAGGAGAACTTGGTATTGAGATCCAAAGAGAGAGAAGAAGCCATCTAGATACTTGCTATGGACCCGAAGGTTTGTGGTAAACTACTCACAACTCATGGTGAGGCGACGATGATGATGTAGAAGAACTCCGTGGTAGATCCCCCCTCTGCCGAAGCTCCGGAACAGGCCCCAAGATGGGATCTCACGGGAACAGAAGGTTGCGACGGTGGAACTAGGGTTTTCTCTGTTGTTCAGATGGTTTCGGGGTACGTAGGTATATATATGAGGAAGGAGGGCACCGGGGGCCAAACGTGGGGCCCATGAGGCAGGGGCGCGCCCTATAGGAGGGGCGTGCCCCCACCCTCGTGGATGCCACGTGTGCCCTACTCCGTGGTTCCCAAGTCTCCCGTGCGTATTTTGCTCCAAAAATATCTCTCCCGAAGTTTCATTCCGTTTGGACTTCGTTTGATATTCCTTTTCTATAAAACCCTGAAATAGGCAAAAACAGCAATTTGGACTGGGCCTTTGGGTTAATAGGTTAGTCCCAAAAATAATATAAAAGTGTATAACAAAGGCCATTAAACATGCAAAACATCATAAATAATAGCATGGTACAATAAAAAATTATAGATACGTTGGAGACGTATCAAATCCCCACTGATAGGAATTGAGATACTCCATGTCATCTATTTCCCTACAACTTCCATGTATACATCTTCTATTCCTAAATAGCTAGTACAACCCACTAGTAGCTTTTTTCCAAGACATGCAACTACGACACAAGAACTATATAGTGTGCGAATAACTTGAAAGATGGTCGCTGGATGAAGCTAATCCGATAATGCAGAGATGGCAAATCCGAGCACTACTGGCCGTTGGATATCATCAACATTCCACCAGATCAGCCACATGTACAATTTAGAAGACTCCATGGTTGAACTTAAGCATAGTGCACAAACCTCGAAACACAAGCACTTCTCCTTTGTTCTAGAATCTTCCGTATCATAATTGAACTTTTTTCTAAATGAATTGCCATTATTTGTTTTTTACTTTATGCTTTACAATGCACAACCCCATGAATCTTAACATTTTTATAAAACTAATTGATTTTGAATGAGATGAACTATAAGAACTAAACGAACATCTACATCATGCATATATGACTCAAAACTTTACATGATATAGTGTGTATTTATTCATAATTTGGTTTCGAAATCTCATGCGTTCAATGCATGTGTATCTTACTAGTTTTGAGTAGAGTAGCAAATTTCACGCGGCCCCGGGTATATCAAAATGCAGGGCCCATGCATCATTGCCTTTTGGTCGAACCTACGTCCACAATTTTTTGTATGTACTATATCTCCACTGGACCCCGAACCCAAAATGCTGCCTCGTTCCCCTAAAACCAAGCGGCCCACACATATTTAAGGCGTCGACTCAAACTCAATCCCTCTCTCGTTTACTACGACGTGGCCCCGCATGCCCTAGTAGTACTCCTAGAAACCCTACTGCCGCACGCATCATCGGTTTTCTTCAAGAGGACGAGGGAGAAGCCGATTTGTAGTGGAGGCGCTTTAAAAATAATCTGTAGTGGAGACCCCTACCCTAAGGTGCCCTAGGTAGCTGCTGCACGCATCATTGGTTTCCTCTTTTGTTTATGCTCTTGCGCCCTAGAGTGAAATGATGGTTGCTTCGTCCGTCCAGCTTAATGCGGGAAAGGTGGGGCTTTGTGATTTGACCCCTCATCGCTCATTTTCTACTACTGTGGCGCTACGACCGGGGTGCCTCCAATTCCAACCGCTGCTTCGAACTGTATGTGGAACAAGACGGTGGATGAGCCACATGTCGGCTAAAGGGGTCCTGTTAAGTGTGTCTCCATTTCGTGTGTGGACTGACCCTGATTGAGTCGCTACACCAACACTACAGGTGCAACCTACCACTTGGTTTTGTTCCTTGGTGAATCCCGACTATATTGATCTAAAAATATACGTACTGAACTACCCTCTCCGTCTCGTTTTTTAGACGTCTCGGTTTATAGGGCGTGCACGTAGTTCTAGGTCATCCATTTGACTAACTAAATCTGAGTTACTATGCCACAAAAAGTATATCATTGGACTATTAAGCGGATGTAGTTTCTAAACATATATTGTTCATCACATATATAGCCAGTTAAATTCTCAACCTAGAACGACGTGCATGCCATGTAAACCGATACGAAGGAAGTATAGTAGTAAAAATGCGGTGATTTTACCGAGCGATTGGCGGGGGAGCATGGCCTATCATGCGGTCCCAGTGTCTTGATGTACCAAGGCGATGCGCGTGTCCCTCTTGAGGCAGAAGCAATACTACGTGGTTTGAGATGATGGCGAACCGAAGTGTGAAATAATGGTTGCTTCGTCCGTCTGGGAAGGTGCGGCATTGTGATTTGACGTCTCATTGTTCATTACTACTACTACTACTACTACTGGGGCGGTATGACTGGGGTGCGTCCCCCCTGCTGTTCTGCACTGTTATTTGGTGATTTTACCGAGCGAGCGTCGGCGGAGGAGTACAAGACACGGCTTGGGTTTTTGCTGCTTCTCGCGATCCATCGATACAAACCCGGACTAAAAAATGCGAGGGCGGGTCTTTTCCCACGCGGCAGGCAGGAGAGTTTGGCATAGTCTGTTCGAGGCAAGGAGGCAGGAAGGGAAACAAGCAAATAAAGGTTGAGCGACTAAGTTTTGGGAAAATCTGATTTTACGGAGTACGTACCCACCATGGTTTATATGGCTCATCTAAAGAACATTCGTTTTTCTGTTTTTTAAGTCTCAATTCTACTACTACTAGTAGTACCATCACATGTTGGATTTCGAGGTGCGGTAGATCACCCGATGCAAGCAGTGTCAAGAGAAAACTCTCTAACCAAGGTAGTAGGGACGAGGAGTAAACGGAGGGAGTAGTAAAATTTTCTCTCTAACCAAGGTAGACTGACATGTATTTTTTTATAGTGGCCTTGTATAAGTAAATGGAGGGAGTACTAAAGGACATATATATTCCAAACAATATGATAATCTCTCTAACCAAGGTAGTAGGGATGAGGAGTAAACAGAGGGAGTAGTAAAAATTTCTCCTCGTCCTGCAAGCCACCGCGCGCGTGGGCGAGTGAGCGGGCGTAAGGCGTAGTAAGCAAGCTTCACCTCATCCCGCGAGCCACCATGCCCGTGGGCGGGGGAGACGGTGTACTAAGAAAGCTTCTCCTCGTTCTGCGAGTTGACGAGACACATCAAAAGTACTCCAGTGTATAGAGCCTTGCCTCTAAGGTAGGCCCCACATGGTTTGCCTCTTTTTTTAACATAACGCGTCAAGTCGCAATTTGTTTGTTCACCCGTGGTAGACGATCCTCCCTTCATCTAGTGGACAACCAGTACACGTGTCAAGTTACCACGTGGCCTGCCTTTTCGTACTGAAATGAGCTCCACCGTGTACCCGCGCGGGTGTGGTTGGGAAAGAGACGGGAGTACGTGCGCCGTGCGTGCACCTCTTCTCTTCGTGCACGTCCCCCACCTACGTGGGTGTGTGTGAGAGGGACTATAGAGATACAAACCTAGACATAATGCACCGTCCATCCCCATGCCTCCGCCCAGTCCGACCACCAGTCACCACCACGCCCCACTCCTCCTCACCTTATCTCTCATCTTTCTCCCTCCATTTTTATATACAAGGCCACTATCACTAATCGATGCAATATTAATGGTGTTTGCCCCATAGCACTACTAGAAAATGAGGACATTAATTATCCCTTGCATGCATGCGGGAGTGTGAACATTGGCTTGATGTACATGAAAGAGAAGAATACACATTAATTTACACGGCAAACAAGGAAACAAGGTGGCTTGCAACATTGAGTTAGAAGACATTAATTTTTGCCTTGGTACCTGTAATATGGGTTTGTGGCCTTGTGTAAAAAAATGGAGTCCGATAAAATTCTCGAGATACCATTTATCCGATAAAATTCTTGAGCAATCATTAGTTTTTACAAAATGGGATTACTCCTGCATGGGTCAATCACAACAGGTGTTTTGGAAGAAAAAAATGCATCTTGATGTTCCGTGCAATGCACGGGCATCTTGCTAGTCCATGAAAACAACACATGGCAAAATTCCACGGCGAACGAGGGATTTGAATCTATTGGGAGGGGCTGTTTGGATCTTGCCCGAGGTAGCCAAAATATTGGCGACCCTTTTGTCCACCGGTGCCTTTGCCACCGATGAACGAGAAATGGCTCGGGGTCTCATGCATCCTCCAGCGCGCACGTTGGAGATGACTCGCACGAGCTGTGTTCTTTTTGTCCCACCACGCCGCCCGAGCCGCCCGCAGACCGACCGGCGACCCGTAAATTACGCCATCCAACCGTAGCCGCACACATTATGACAGCAAGTCAACCAACCGGACAAATTTCACGCAAACACGGCGATATTTCATATAAACAACAACAGAAATCATATAAGAAACCAGATTTTCATACAAACATGACATATTTCATTACATTCAAATGAACTACGCGGTGCTAGTTCTAGACAACACATGTATATAATACCTGGCCTAAATGGTCGCCCGCCGATCGATTTGTGTTCCTAATGTCCGGCAGCACGATCATCGGACTGCCGGAAGCCCCGGAGGTATATGCAGGGTCGAAGAAGGTCCTCACAACAAAAGGATCCGGCAAGACACCTACTGTTTACGCCGGCGTCGCCTCCGTGGTGGCCTTCATGGGACCCAAGCGGCAGCGGCCTCCCGTGTTCTACTTCTCCTCGATGATGGCGGCGGACGCGGAGGCGCTGGCCATCGACTCGTCGCTCTCCACGCACCCGTCTTCTGTCGCTTCTTGCATGGAGCGGCGGCCGGCATGGGAGTCTCGGCCACAGAAACGGGAGACAAGGTATGAGGCGGCAGCATGGACGGCAGCAACGACGCCCGTGTGCCGCTCCTCGTCGAGCTGGCCTGGAGCGGTGAGTTGCTGAACCGCGCACCGACTTGGGGCGGCAACCGTCTTCGTCAGGCAAGGGAAGGGAGGTGGATCAGCGAGCTGCATAGCTAATATCCGGCGGGCTCGGCGGGCCACCCAGCCAGCTTGGATGCGGAATAACTACTTTTCGTAAGCCATTGTAAGAGTGGACAAAATGGTGAAGGAGGAGATAGTGGAGCGGCGGAGGTGTGCGATTCTTGGTTGGCATTTGGCCTTGTTTAAATAGGAGATTAAATAGACGGCGGAAGGGAGGGCTCGGCCGGCGTCGCGTTTAATGCCGGCCTGGTCATGAACGAATGTGTGTCCAGAGTGGGTTTCTCGGCTTCCACACGGGCGGGTTTCATGGAGGCGTTTGAATGCGGCCAGGAGGCGTGTTCAGCCGGGCGTGTAGCGAGTGGCGCCCTCGACTCTGACGTAGGACATCATGCCGTTCTTCCACTGACGTGTGGGCTCTTTGGGTACATGGCCTGCATGTCAGCGACCCAACGCAGGCAACGCACAGCAGATGAACCTTTGGTGGGCCAGGGCGGTCAGAAGCGGGCATTTCATAAACCGATGATTGTTCATTGAGTGTGACGTCATCCTTTTCATGTTGATAGCCCGTTCGATACGTTGTGATTCATAAAGACCGCTACAAACATCAATGTTCTGCTTATCACAGATAAGATTGATTAATACCCATAACAATTCATGTCCTTAACAAAGGGTGCATGCACGTATAGGTTGAGCGTGTGTCTTGCGTCGTGTGCTGTGTGCATGCAGTTGTGCGAGTGTTGTGTGCATGCAAGGGTACGTTTCAGTGTTGCATGCATGTGTGCGTACGTGCGTGTGTTCGTGAGTGCATGTGTACGCGTCAGTGTTGCACGCCTGCATGCGTGCGTGTGTTCGTTATGTGTACGTGTCAGTGTTGCACGCCTGCATGCGTGCGTGTCTTGCGTGTGCGCATGTGTACGTGCGGGGTGAGGCTACACGTCAGTCGACTGACTTTTTCATCTTTGGTCATTAGATTTTCCAGCCGTTGGATACGAAATCAAGGGCCTACAGTTTATCATCAAACTCCACCCCCTTGAGCCGCCAGCCACCACCGACCGAACCGCCGGCCCCCACCGCCCGCGGCCGGCCCGCGCCGCCACGCCGCCCCACCCGCCCCAAAACCACTCCTCACCGCCAGTCTGCGGCCGCACC
>LR738715.1:564523336-564561585 GCA_902687465.1 Secale cereale
CCAATCAACGCGCCCCCACCACCGGCGACTGCCAACCAGAGGTCTCACTACTTCGAGTATCCATCGACCACTAATTTATTACCATTTCTGTCCTTCATATACGCGCTGACGGGTGGGCCCTATGGTAATGTGCGTTGCTGAATGTGGACCGTTTGACTGGTCAATTGATCGTGTCATCAACAAATTACGGAGCTGTATCGTGAGCCAGTGACCGTATGATCACCCTAAAATGTATTTTATTAACACAGTAGAGACTCAAACTACCATTTCTTTCTTCATATACGGGCTGACAGGTGGGCCCCACGGTTACGCGCCCCGATGGTGCAACACTAGTTGCGCCACGTGGAATGTTTGACTAGTCAATTGATTGTGTCATCAACAAAATACGGAGTTGTACTGGTGAGCCAGTGACCGTATAATCATGACATGTATTTTTTTAACACGGTACAGACGCAAGGGCTCATATATACGCGCAAGCACTCACCGCTATAAGCGCACACATGCAGACCCTACCCCTACGAGCACCTTCGAGAGAGTGGGCCAGCATATGATCTTGAGATTTTACGAAGTCACCATAGGTGCCTCGTAGTCGAGTGGAACGTCTCCTCCCACTGAACGCACATCGCCGAAAAATACTGAAATTAACCCAGGATAAATGCGAGCACTGAGACTTTAACCCTGGTAGGCTCGAGAAACCACTGTCCTCCTAACCATCCAACCGTATGTTGGTTAGCACGACAAAATGTATGTGGTGACCGTGATCAGCTTATTCTGAAGCCCAGTGACCATATCGTGTTTTCGCTTCAAATACAATGACCGTAAGTGCCGTCAACAAAATACGGAGCACGCATCAAATGCAAAGTCCGTCGGTGTCATCAAGAAAATACGGAGACGTATCATGAGCTAGATACCGTATGATCACCACGAGAATGTATACGGTGACCGTAATGAGCATATTCTGAACTCCAGTGACCGTATAGTGCTTTAGCTTGAAATACAGTGGCCGTCATGCGTGAATTTGTCGTGGGCATGCATACTTTTAGAGGCCGAGAGATATTTGTGTGCGTACGTGAAAGTGGTATAGAAAGAGGGGATGTCCGGTGGAGACAAGGAGAGATATGCCCTTCGTTTCTCTTTCCCATGACTAATATTTTAGGAGAATATATAAACATTCACAATGCAGAACAAATATTTTGGGATGCACCATGCAATTAACTTTCATGTATAACATTGTACTATTGTATATGCTTATTTTCTTAGTGGCCGATTGCGTGTGTGGTGTTGTGGGCACATCATTTCTAGTTGTGGTGGGTCAACATGAGGACTCATGGGTCGGTTCCATCCTGCGCCACATAGGTTGGATCGAGACGCGTTATACGAAGACCCATGTGGAGGTCTCGGCGTACAACACGAAGCTAGCTACCAGAGTCGCGGAGGACTCTATCCCCACTGGTGATAAGCCGACTATATATGATTTGTAACCCTAGGCCCCCAGTATGTTATAGAAGCTTGGGGGCTAGTTCGTCGATAGTATACACACATGCCCAATGCCTGGTATTCACGTGTACTTTGTACACACCCCTATCACTAATATACAGTACCATGAGTAGGCTTTTTCCTCAACTGCAAGGGTCCGAACTAGGGTAAAACTTTGCCTCGTATTACCATCCAGCCTAACAGTCATGGATATCCTACCGAATGATATGATGGAATCATATCTGCCAACTACTAAGAGAGAGGTGTGTCTGGGGGAGGGGCAATGTGTGCGAGAGAGGCCTAAAGATAATGTGCGTGCGGGAGACACGTAGGCACATATACGTGCGTATAGAGGGCTAGTAGAGACCGTGCGTATGTATATATGCATGTGAGAGAAATAGTGTTTTCCAACTGAGATTAGTGAAAAGAGTGGTACATAGTAGTCAGAGAGAGAGAGAGAGAGAGAGAGCGCATGTGCGTGAGACTCCCCGACACCCCAAGAGAGATTGTGAGCATGTGTGAAAGAGAAATGCTGATGCATATAAAGTGTGTGCACTTATGAGTTAGATAGAGAGATATATATAACGCGTTTGTGAGAACGGGCCGATGCATAGTGCATCTACGTGTAAAAGGCGGTTCTATGCATTAAATTAAAATATAAATGGCATTATTATTTTTGGATGAGATCATGAATTTTGCAAATTGCGCATGGACGAAAATCGGTCTATCAGACAACCATACTCTATTGAATTCTAGCATGTGCATGTGTTTATTTCATATTATCGATCCATAGAGTGAGAGCGGTTTGAAATACAGGCAATGGATGCTTTTGCAATTCATATATAAACATTAATTAGTGCACTCCATGTTGTTAGTGTGAAGCACTTTATACATTTGTCACTTGCATGGATACATTCCAAATTGCTAGCTACGAAATAGAATACATTTGTCACCTCCATTCCAAAATAATTTCAGCTTTAGGATTTTCAAGAGTAAAGATGTGTGAAGTTTGACAAATCCTGAATGTTCAATTCAACAGAACCAAAAACGTTAATGCTTTTTCTCCCAAATATTGAACGAAGCACCAAATAGGCCTCTGGTCACCCGAAACCGCACGAGACTAATGTTTGGTGGTAGGAAATTACTGTCCTGACTCTGGCCCGTGTAGCCTATCGGCCCGATGTCCAAAGGTCTAAACCTAGGTAGGTTTGTAACTTCACCAAGACGCCAGTCTCAACCGCCTCTGAGAAGCATTCATACGTCGTGGGCGCCTAAACACCCATGCGCTCGGAGATTACTGTCCTACCCCCAACCCGCAATATGTCCGAAATTTTAGATGGGGGCAAAGTTTGTAACTTTCCCCAAATTTCAAACAAGCGTGTCCCAAACCGAAACATTGTTCCCCCTCAGTTCCTCGCCTCCCTCCGTTTCCCCATTCATACTCCGTGGGCGCCAAAACGCCCTCTCCACTAGTCACGAAACCCCAGCTTCCTCCGTCCTCCACCCCATTGCACCCAATCCACCGCCGCCCAACTCCATCACGCAGAGCCGCTACCCGGACGTCGTCGTCCAACGCAGCCGCAACCGCAATGCCCTCAAGGACTTAGCAGCTGAAGCCGAGGTAGAGCTGCATCCACGACACTAACACCGACGCCGACGTGCGCCGTACCAGAACCACTCCGACCACGCCGTCCTGCGCCTCACTGCTGCCGCTCCACTGTCGCAACCGTCCACCACACCAGAGTTGTTCCCGCTACGCCGCCGTTTGCCGCCTCAGATCTGCTTCCTCGCCGCCGACAGATGGCCACCGCACCACACTCAACAACTTGGCCATGGGTTCGTCCAAGGCTGCACCGGCCTCCACAACTTCTCGTTTCCAGCGAACCACAAGAAGATCGTTGGGAAAAAAGAAGGAGGACACATAACTGCCAGTAGAAAGAGGTACTCCTCTTCCCTTATTCGTGCAAACCTTACGTCTCTACTCACACCATATTCGTCCCACGAAAGAAACTAGTTGAGCGCTTCTTACTACATCTTCTTCATGATACTAAATGCACAAGGTTTTCTCCCTTTACTATTTCACCTTTGATAGAGGTTAGTAGCCCGCCTGGATTTCAATTCAGGGTCAGTCGAACCGCAATTAAAAGAAGCAGCACCCGCTTAGGCGCGCGGAGCACCTAGTCTGCATGTTCGCCGGGGAAGCGGCGCATCGGTGTCTATCATAGGGGTGTGGGGAGCAGGAGATGCTTGCGCCCGATCTGGAGGTTGGCGGGGCTTGAATGGATTGCCGGGAGGCGGTGCCAAGCACGACGGTGCGGTGAGGTCGACAAGAAGGCGCAGGCAGGGGACTGGGCCGGTGGTCGCTGCCGTTTCGAGGAAGATCGTCAACACTGATTGGCTGGAGGTAGATGAAGGCGATCTGCCCGTTCTTTGTACATCGGACGGTACAGAAAAATGGATTGACCTATTTGTTTTCAGTCGAATGTTATTTTCATAGAAGCCTGTAGTAATTTAGTGTTCCATGCATGTTGTAGAGCTATCATATGTCTCCCGTAATTTATTTCTCACCGACCTATTATCTACTGCCTTTACACTGTACTAATTGTGCACACACTTCACCCATACTCACACTATTGTTTTTTTATGCATGGGTATTTCAGACTCTGACGCAGTGTTGATGAATACTGAAAAGAAAAGACAGAAGTCGCTCCAGTGTAATTCGAAGATAAGCACTAAGCGTTTCAGCACTCTAAAGGATGCAGTGTCAGCAGTTAGAGACAGTTAACGTAGCTCTGTAGTTGATGATCTCAATTGCCACACACAACCATCCCAGGTGCTTGCTTTAACTTCGCGCTGTCAAATGTGGTTGCATGTTGCATATGGTGTCTAGCTTGTATTGCTTCCAATTTGGTTAAATTGCATCTGCTTACTTTACACATTATACCTTCGATAATGACATGCCTTTCTGTTTTTGATACATACTACATATGTCTATTAACCATGTCTGTACATCAAACTAATGCTCTTTTGTATACCTCGTTAATCACTTATGATGAGACAGTCACCCGGGTGGGTTATTGTGAGACGCCATACTCGTTTAAAGAGTGCAGTGTCATCCTCCCCACATGATTCTCAAGAAATAGCAAGGCTAAATGAAGATAGTCAACGTAGCTCTCTAGTTGATGACCGCAATTCCCCCACACCACCATCACAGGTGCTTGCTCTAACTTCGCAGTGTGATATGTGGTTGCATGTTGCATACGGTGTCTAGTTTGTAATGCTTCTAATTAGGGTAAATTGCATCTGCTTAGTTTACACATTATACCTATGAATATGACATGCCTTCCTATTTTTGGTACACTACATCTATGTGTTAACCTTGTTCTTACATGAAACTACCTCTCTTCTGTATCCTGCACAATCACTTACGATGGATCACCTTTATTCGTTGCATATTGCATATTATTTCTAGCCTGCAGCTATGTATTGCTTCTAATTTGGTCAAATACATTTGTTAGGGCACCCTTTTAATTTGGCAGAGTGATACTGGTTTCATCTTTCATATGGTTTCTAGCTTGCATTGATTCTAACAAGTTCAATCATCTTGTGTTTAGTTTACACTTTATACATCGTACATGTCAATATGTCACGCCGTCCTGTTTTTCATACATATTCCATCCTCGTATCATGCGGCTGCCTTACATAGTGTTCGTCAGTATCATGCATCAATGAGTTCTAAAGAGCAAATTTTATTCCTTTTTCTTGTGGGTTTGACTTGACAAGGCAAAATCAAGAAAGAGGAAGGAAAAGAGTAAGGAAGGCGATGATAGTGGTCCTCTACAGCAACGTAAACGGAGCATCTGTACCGATTCTCCTTGTACTGATAGTGCATTACAAGGTCCAAGTCTCCACTCCCCTACTCCACCATCAAAGGTGCTTGCTCTAACTTGGCAGTGTGATATCTGGTTGCATGTTGCATATGGCGTCTAGCTTGTATTGCTCCTAATTAGTGTAAATTGCATCTGCTTAGCTTACATGATACGTGTGAATATGACACGCTTTCCTGTTTTTGGTACATACTATATCTGTCTATCACACCATGTTCTTACATGAAACTACTCGTCTTGTGTATCCTGCATCAGTCACTTATGATGGAACACCTTTAAGTTGGCAGTGTGATATTGGTTTGCGTCTTGAATATGATTTCTAGCATGTATTGCTTCTAGTTTGATGAACGCCACCTATGACGAGACAATTTTAACTTGGCAGAGTGATATTGATTGCACCTTTCATATGGTGTCTAGTTTGAAGTGCTTCTAATTTGTTGAAGTGCCTTCTGCTTAGTTACTACATCATAGGTGTGAATATGTCAAGCCGTCCATTTTTTCGTACATATTCCATCCTCGTATCATGACTTTGCCTTTCATCAGAGTAGTGTTCGTCAGTATCATGCATGAATGAGTTCTGAAGAGCGAATTATATTCCTTTTTCTTGTCGGTTTGACCTCACAATGCAAAATCAATAAAGCTGAAGGAAATTGGCAAGGCATTGGATGATGGTGGTCCTTCCGAGCAACTGAAATGGGGATTCTCTACAGATTCTACTCCGCCATCCTCCCAACAAGATTGGCAAGACAGCGCAAGGCTAGACAGTCAACGTAGCTGTGTAGATGATGAGCACATCTCCCCTACTCCACCATCACAGGTGCTTGCTCTAACTTGGCACTATTATATGTGGTTGCATGTTGCGTATGATGTCTAGCTTGTATTGCTTCTAACTTTGTTGAATTGCATCTGCTTACTTTACACATAATGCATGTGAATATGACACATGTTCCTATTTCTAGAACATACGTGTACATGATGAGCACATCACCCTGATACGTCCAAAACGTATCTATAATTTCTGCTTGCTCCATGCCTCTTTTGGGTGATATTGCTATGATATTCATACACTACCATACACTTTTGATCATATTTGGACAAACCTATTAACTCAGTGCACCCCAGTGCCAGTTTCTGTTTTCGGCTGTTTTGTATTTCAGGTTTTCACGTTACGAGAACTGCCAGGAAAAATCCAGAAAAATCATATAAAAAATCAGCGTTCCAGAACCTACCGTGCGCCCGAAGGACAGCCGGGGGGGCCACCAGGGCTCCAGGCGCCCTGGCGGCGCCCCCCCCCCTGGGCCGCGCCGGGGGGCGCCTGGGCCCCCCGAGCCCCGTCTGGTGCCCCCCTTCGGCATATATTTAGAGCGTCCTTCGAAACCCTCGGGACGGGAACTCTTTTTCACGATCTCATCTCTGTTCCGCCGCCGCCGCCGCTTCCAAGATCGGAAGCACCAGGAGAACTCTTCCCGGCACCCTACCGGAGGGGAGGATCACCATCGGGAGCTTCTCCACCACCATGGACGCCTCCCGGATGAGTTGTGAGTAGTCTCCCTTGGATCATGAGTCCATGACCAGTAGCTATGTGATGTTCTCCTCCCGTTCTTGTGCTTCACTAATTAGTCCTCATGAGCTGCCCTACATGATCGAGGCACATATGTAATCCTTATGCTGTTGCTATGATGAGTTTGCTGGGATCCGATGGATTATGAGATTATGTTCAGATTGTGATTGAGTAATATATTTGATCTACCTCTTTTATATTTATGTTTATAAGTAATTCTTGCATGTTCTCCGTTCTTATTTATTGCTTTGGCCAAGTAATACGTAGTGACTCCAAGAGGGAACGTTATGCTCGATTGTGGGTTCATGCCCCTCGATGACTAGCTTGAGTGACAGAAACATGAATCTAGGGGATGTGCTGTTGCCACAAGGGGGAAAACAACGGTGCTTGTGCCCGCGGGTGCAAGGATTGTTTACTTTACGCAAAGTTCTTTTAATGCAGTTGTCTGTTGCATTGAGTTTACACTATGGGTGGGGCTCGCAACTTAATACCAGTGAGATGTTCTGGATAGATATCTCAAGGTGGATGATTAGTAGTAGATATTGATGGATTTCGGTCTACTTACTTTGGCGTACCGCCCATGCTTTGAACCTCAACCTTTCTTGCAATGTAGTCAGCATTGGTTTGCGTTCGTGGTCCTGTCAATTGCCCAGCTGTAATTCGTTTACCTCACATAGCTGTTTTATCGTCTTTTGGGAGAGATACATCACTAGTGAACATCATGAGACTCCGGTCCATATTACCATCATTGATCACATCCGCTATTTACTTTTCGCTTTTATTTACTATTGCAAACATTATCTATCACTACTATCATTTGCGTTTAATCCTTTGTGAACTACAAGGCCGGAGGGATTGACAACCTCTCTGTACTCGTTGGGAGCAAAGTTATTTGTATCTGTGTGCAGGTCCACGTTGATTGCTAATATCTGGCGCCGTTAGCAGTTGACACCTACTTGTTGAACCTAGGAGTCTCTGGGGATTCGATCCTTGGCATCTTTGCTAAGGGAAAAACTTCCACAACACTGCATCTTACACCTTCCACTTGGGGTAACCAACGAGGGGTTAGAGGCCCATCAAGGAGTTTTTCTGGCGCCGTTGCCGGGGACTCCACTCTTCAGGATAGGGGAGTTGCACGCTATCTTTTACCTTTGCTTTTTAGTCTTGTTAGTTTACCTTTCAGTTTTTGCTTTAGTACCTTTTATCGAAAATCACAAAAATAGTTATCTTGCTTGCTTACTACTATGGGTTCCACCGAGAACACCAAGTTGTGTGACTTCACTAGTCACAACAACGATGACTTTATCAACACACCTATCACTACACCTGCCACTTCAGCACCTTCATATGAAATTAAACCTGCTTTACTGAACTTACTCATGAAAGATCAATTCTCCGGTGCTGGAGATGATGCTGCTTTACACTTGAACAACTTTGTTGAACTTTGTGATATGCAAAAGTACCAAGAAATATATGGTAATATTGTTAAGCTTAAGCTTTTTTCCTTTCTCCTTGAGAGGAGGAGCTAAAATTTGGTTTCAGTCTTTGCCTAGAAATAGCATAGATTCATGGGACAAGTGCAAAGATGCTTTTATTGGAAAATACTATCCACCTGCTAAAATTATCCAACTTAGAAGTAACATAATGAATTTAAACAATTGGATAATGAACACGTTGCCCAAGCTTGGGAATGTATGAAATCTCTTATCAAGAACTGCCCTACTCATGGTTTGACTACTTGGATGGTTATCCAAACTTTTTATGCAGGCTTGAACTTTACCTCGCGGAACTTGTTAGATTCGGCCGCGGGAGGAACATTTATGTCAACTACACTTGGTGCTGCCACAAAGCTTCTCGATGAGATGATGACCAACTATTTCCAACGGCACACCGAACGCGCTCCAACAGGTAGGAAGGTAAACTCTGTCGAGGAGATTTCCTCCTTAAATGAAAAAGTTGACTTGATCATGTCTGTACATACGAAGCAATCTTCTGTTGATCCTCGCGATGTTCCTTTAAATTCTTTGATTGCTCAAGAACAAGTAGATGTGAACTTTATCTCTAGAAACAATTTTAATAACAATGCTTATAGGAGTAACTTTGGTAACAATACTAGACCGTTCCCCTCTAATTATGGGAACAACAATGCTTATCCTATCACCAAGAACTCCACTACTGAACTAGAGACTATGCTTAAAGATTTTATCACTGCCCAAAAAGCCTTTAATAAGAGTGTAGAAGAAAAACTACATAAACTAGATGATCTTTCTTTTAAGGTAGACCATTTAGCCAATGAGGTAAAATTGCTAACAATTAAAACTTCTCCTCTTGAGGAGAGGGAAGTCACTCCTATAAATGCTATTCAAGTGCAAATTAATGAAAACATTAGGATGATGGCTAAACTTAAAGAGAGATGGGCTAGAGAAAGGAAGGAAGAAGATAGAATTAAGAGCCTTCCTACCCACCACACCGTTGCTACTATCCAAGTTGTTGAGGATATCCAAACTCTTAGCACCCAATGTACTCCTGGTCCCAATGGACCTATTAATGGTGATGCTATGACTATAGAAACTACCAAACAAGTGAACCTAAAGGACACCACTACCACCTTACTTGATGCTAATGACCTTGATTTTGATAATTGCACTCTTACCGAAGTTATTGATTTCCTTCACAAGATGTCTAGAGACCCCCGCACTAGCACACTTAATCTTGCCTTCACAGAGCATATCACTAATGCTCTCATCAAAGCTAGGGAGGAGAAACTTAGAGTAGAAGCCTCCATACCTAGAAAGCTAGAAGATGGTTGGGATCCTATGATAAAAATTAAATTGAATGACTTCTCTTGTTATGCATTATGTGATGTTGGAGCTAGTACCTCTGTTATGCCCAAAAGAATATATGATATGCTTAAATTGAAACCTTATGATTCTTGTTCTTTTGGTGTTCGTCTCGTTGATTCTTCCATAAAGAAACCCTTGGGGAGGATCGACGATGTTCTTATCGTTGTTAATGATAATTATGTTCCCGTTGATTTCAGTATTATGGATATTGAATGTGATCCTTCATGTCCAATTATTTTGGGACGTCCCTTTTTACGCACTGTTGGTGCTATCATTGACATGAAAGAGGGTAATATAAAATTTCAGTTTCCTCTCAAGAAAGGGATGAAACACTTCCCTCGAAAGAAGATCAAGTTACCTTTTGAGTCCGTTGTACGGGCTAGCTATTCTTTTACTCTTGATAAAACTTGATCTATATGCATTATGCCTAGCTTAAAGGCATAAAAGAAAGCGCTTTTGGGAGGCAGCCCACATGAATAATTTTTTATATTTTGCTTTTGTTGTGTCTTGATGTTGTTTACTACTGTAGCATCATCATTGTATCTTTGCTTTTCATATTTGTGCCAAGTATAGCCTCTGATTGCTAGAAAGTTCAAAAGTTGTGAGGTGTTGTCCAGGAAACAGATTCTGTCCTTGGATAGAAAAATTCGTATAAAATCACCAGTTCATCTTTTTGGTCTGAATTTTTTCGACAGCGTTCTCTATATAATTATCTTTCGTGCGTCTGTTTTGAGTTTTTTATTTGAGTTGCAGAAGTGCCCCGAACAAATCAATTACTACCTGTTGTTCTGTTTTTCACAGATTCTATCCTGTTTTGCCTTTCCTTCATTTTGCAAACCAAGAGCTTGTTTTTTCTTTGCAAAAACCTTTTGGCAATCTAGAGAAACAGTAGACCTTCAAGAATATCTTTATTTCTAGCAAAGTATAATTACTTTATTAAGGGTACTTACCTCGCTAATCAGATTATGATGAGTTATGTATGAAGGGAGTTTTCAAGTGTGCGAGGGAAGATGATAAAAAGATTCAGGAGTGTCAAGCGCTCAAGCTTGGGGATGCCCCCATGCACCCCAAGAAATATTCAAGGAGACTCAAGCGTCTAAGCTTGGGGATGCCCCCGTGCATCCCCTTCTCCATCAACATTATCGGTTCGTCTTTCGTTCCGCTATATTTTTATCACTTCATGTGTTAAGTGCTATGCTTGGAGCGTCTTGCTTTTAGTTTTCTTTTTAATTTTTCATAACGAGTCGGAACTCAGCGATCTTTATGTGGGAGAGAAACGCGCTCCACTTCTACCTAGAACATAACATAGAATTTTCATGTTTATCTTTGCTGTGTGTGTTCTTTGTCTTTTAATAGCTACTATCATGCTCTGCTCTTAGTATTCATGCTTATCTTTTCAAAGAGCTTTTGTTTAGTTGGTTGCTTGAACTCTCTTTAATTACCATGCTCACCTTATTAAGAGAGTTTGCTTCCGTTGCATTGGTTAATATGTCTATGATAAAGATGCTACGTGCATAATGGCGCTTAGTAGTTCAGGTTTTCTTATGGTTAGTCTCAAATAGCTGGGGGATTCCCAATGTGTTATTGGAGTACCAACTTGATTTGTTTGCTGATGATGTGGTATGGTTTAGTAATATCTTCCTTCGAGAATTTATTTTGATTGACTTGGCGTATGCTCACGCATATTTAAGACTGTAAAGAAAGTCTGTCAAGCCTTGATGATCTTTTATTTCTGAGTAGCGATATAACTACCATGCCTGATTCAATATTGCTTTGTCGCTCTGCATGATTATGACCGTCATTGCTCTCTTAGTTTGTCGCTCCTAGTCTTTTGCTAACCTCCACCTGTACTAAGACTAACTTTGCAATACATAGCTCATGGGAAAGTAGCTTAAAAACTATTGTGGTAAAGAATATGTTGCCTATGTATCTTATTTCTTATAAGTTGCTTGCTGAGCGGTAACCATGTTTCTGGGGACGCCATCAACTGTCACACTTTTGTTGAATATCATGTGAGTTGCTATGCACGTTCGTCTTGTCTGAAGTAAGGGTGATTTGCCATGGGTTGAATGAGTATGCATATTGTTAGAGAAGAACATTGGGCCGCCAACCAAAGCCATGTATCATGGTGGAAGTTTTAGCTTGGACATTAATCCTCAATCTCTTATGAGAATATGCTTAAGCATTAAAGAGGAGTCCATCATCTATTTTCTATGTTGTCCCGGTATGGATGTCCTCAAGTTGAGATCTATCAAAAACGAGAAATCAAATGCGATTTATCTCCTTGGACCTTTGTACAGGTGGCATAGAGGTACCCCTTTGTGACACTTGGTTGAAACATATGTAATGCAATGATAACCCATAGAAATCCGAGCTAATTAGGACAAGGTGCGAGCACTATTGGTATTCGATGCATGAGGCTTGCAACTTATAGGATGTCTTATGCATGACACATATGAAGTACTACTACCATTGACAAAATTGCTTCTATGTTTTCAAAATAAAAAGCTCTAGCACATAACCATTCTTTTACTTTTATGTTGAGTCTCCACCTTCTTTCTTCAAGCACCAACTACCGAGAGCATGATTGTCATTCTAAGTGTAATGTGCATTGTTCCAAAGTAGCATTGTCTTTTGCATGATTGTGATATCATTTATTTTGAAATCATTGTATCTAGTCATCACTTAAACCTTGAAGGTGCCCATGCATTTATGTTTTGCTTCACTAAAGGGGGCAAGCTAGATATCACTTTATCATATTTGCACACCATGTTCATTGCAAATCTATTTGATGCTTCAATGTCATGTTGTAAAACTTTCAGTCCTTTGTGATTTTCTCATGAGGCAACTTAATTACTATAGAATCATTGTCTCAGTAAGCTTTTGTCATATGACTATAAAAAGTCCTATATGGTTAATAGCATGTCACCACAAAAATTATTATTGTTATCATTTACCTACTCGAGGACGAGCAGGAATTAAGCTTGGGGATGTTGATACGTCCAAAACGTATCTATAATTTCTGCTTGCTCCATGCCTCTTTTGGGTGATATTGCTATGATATTCATATACTTCCATACACTTTTGATCATATTTGGACTAACCTATTAACTCAGTGCACCCCAGTGCCAGTTTCTGTTTTCGGCTGTTTTTGTATTTCAGGTTTTCACGTTACGAGAACTGCCAGGAAAAATCCAGAAAAATCATATAAAAAATCAGCGTTCCAGTACCTACCGTGCGCCCGAAGGACAGCCGGGGGGGCACCACGGCTCCAGGCACCCTGGCGGCGCCCCCCCCCCCTGGGCCGCACCGGGGGGGCGCCTGGGCCCCCCGAGCCCCGTCTGGTGCCCCCCTTCGGCATATATTTAGAGCGTCCTTCGAAACCCTCGGGACGGGAACTCTTTTTCGCGATCTCATCTCTGTTCCGCCGCCGCCGCCGCTTCCAAGATCGGGAGCACCAGGAGAACTCTTCCCGGCACCCTGCCGGAGGGGAGGATCACCATCGGGAGCTTCTCCACCACCATGGACGCCTCCCGGATGAGTTGTGAGTAGTCTCCCTTGGACCATGAGTCCATGACCAGTAGCTATGTGATGTTCTCCTCCCGTTCTTGTGCTTCACTAATTAGTCCTCATGAGCTGCCCTACATGATCGAGGCACATATGTAATCCTTATGCTGTTGCTATGATGAGTTTGCTGGGATCCAATGGATTATGAGATTATGTTCAGATTGTGATTGAGTAATATATTTGATCTACCTCTTTTATATTTATGTTTATAAGTAATTCTTGCATGTTCTCCGTTGTTATTTATTGCTTTGGCCAAGTAATACGTAGTGACTCCAAGAGGGAACGTTATGCTCGATTGTGGGTTCATGCCCCTCGATGACTAGCTTGAGTGACAGAAACATGAGTCTAGGGGATGTGATGTTGCCACAAGGGGGAAAACAACGGTGCTTGTGCCCGCGGGTGCAAGGATTGTTTACTTTACGCAAAGTTCTTTTAATGCAGTTGTCTGTTGCATTGAGTTTACACTATGGGTGGGGCTCGCAACTTAATACCAGTGAGATGTTCTGGATAGATATCTCAAGGTGGATGATTAGTAGTAGATATTGATGGATTTCGGTCTACTTACTTTGGCGTACCGCCCATGCTTTGAACCTCAACCTTTCTTGCAATGTAGTCAGCATTGGTTTGCGTTCGTGGTCCTATCAATTGCCCAGCTGTAATTCGTTTACCTCACATAGCTGTTTTATCGTCTTTTGGGAGAGAGACATCACTAGTGAACATCATGAGACTCCGGTCCATATTACCATCATTGATCACATCCGCTATTTACTTTTCGCTTTTATTTACTATTGCAAAAATTATCTATCACTACTATCATTTGCGTTTAATCCTTTGTGAACTACAAGGCCGGAGGGATTGATAACCTCTCTGTACTCGTTGGGAGCAAAGTTATTTGTATCTGTGTGCAGGTCCACGTTGATTGCTAATATCTGGCGCCGTTAGCAGTTGACACCTACTTGTTGAACCTAGGAGTCTCTGGGGATTCGATCCTTGGCATCTTTGCTAAGGGAAAAACTTCCACAACACTACATCTTACACCTTCCACTTGGGGTAACCAACGAGGGGTTAGAGGCCCATCACTCCCCTACTCCACCATCACAGGTGCTTTCTCTAACTTGGCACTATTATATGTGGTTGCATGTTCCGTATGATGTCTAGCTTGTATTGCTTCTAACTTTGTTGAATTGCATCTGCTTACTTTACACATAATGCATGTGAATATGACACGTGTTCATGTTTCTAGAACATACGTGTACATGATGAGCACATCCCCCCTACTCCACCATCACACGTGCTTGCTCTAACTTGGAACTGTTATGTGTGGTTGCATTTTCCGTATGATGTCTAGTTTGTATTGCTTCTGATTATGTTGAATTGCATCTGCGTAGCTTACAACTTATACATGCAACGATCACTTACCCATAAGACACATTTAACTTGGGACTGTGATGTAGGTTGTATCTTGCATTGTCTTCTAGCTTGTACTGCTTCTAATTTCTTGAAATGGCACTTACGACGAGACACTTTTTACCTGATAGAGTGATATTGGTTGCATGTTCATATGGTGCCTAGCTTTCATTTCTTCTAATTTTGTTGAAATGCCTTCTGCTTACTATTTTTTCATACATATTCCATCCTCCTATCGTACGTGTGAATATGAAACGCTGTCTTTTTTTGTATATATTCCATCCTCCTATCATGCGCTTGCCTTACATCAAAGTAGTGTCCGTCTGTATCATGCATCAACCAGTTATGTAGAGCTAATTTTATTCATCTTGTGGTTTTGACTTCAAAAGGAAATATCAGAAAATAGGAAGGAAAAGAGTAAGTTAGGGGATGTTGGTGGTTCACCGCACCGACGCAAAAAGAGACTCTCTAGATTTGCCACTGCTACTGCCAATGAAGTTGAAGTCCCAAGTCTACATGATGAGTTCATCTCTCGTACTCCACCATCGCAGGTGCTTGCTCTAAGTTGATAGTGTGATAATTGGTTTCATGCTGCATATGTTGTCTAGCCAGTATTTCTTCTATTTTGATTAAATTGCACCTGCTGACTTCATACGTTATACATGCGCATATGACATGGCATTCTGTGTCTAGAATACACTACATCTATCTATCATACCATGTTCTTACATCACAGTACTGCTGTTGTGTATCCCGCACCAGTCACTCATGATTGGACACTTTTAACATGGCAGTTTGATAGTGGTTGCATCTTGCATTGATTTCTACATTGTACTGCTTCTAATTTTTCGAATTGCCACTTATGACAAGACACTTTCAACTTGGCAGAGTAATATCGGTTGCATCTTTAATATGGTGTCTAGCTTGCATTACTTCTATTTTCTTGAAAATCCTTCTGCTTAGTTTACACATCGTAGCTGTGAATATGTCACGTCGTCCTGTTTTTCTTACATATTCCATCCTCATATGGTTGTCTTACATCAAAGTATTGCTTGTCTGTATCATGCATCAATGAGTTCTGAAGAGAGATTTTATTCTTTTGTGTTGTGCGTACGGCTTGACATGGCAAAGTCAAAAAAGAGCAAGGAAAATAATATAGTAGGGAGTGGTGTTACTCGTCGGGTGAAACGGAAAAGGATCTGCCGTCCAGATGCTGCTGGTACTTATAGTGCAGTAGAAGGTCCAAGTCCACCGGCTAAATCTACAAACACAGTATCACCTGCTCCACTAGCTGCAACATCGACTTCAACTGTACTAGCATCTCAACTAGTAACTCGTTCGTTTGCTCCAGAAATGGCCAGTTCCCAAGCTGCCTTCACACCTAACACTACTTCCGAAGCACTTCTGACACAACAGGACTTGGCAAGATCAGATGAACCTCTTGAGCATCAACACCAAGACGGTACCTGACCGAGTCAAGTTGTAGTTGCATGCTCCTTTATATGTACTCTCATAGTTTGATGTACACTCACAATTTCCATATTCGTTGTTGAACGAGAACCATGACGCAAGCGGAAACAGACATCATGGATAATGCTTGATAGATTAACAAAATCTAAAGGAGGAAGAATGGAGATCCGTTTTGAGGCAGGTTTAAAAAGGCCACATGATTCTACAGAGTCAGCCAAGTTAGTATCAGAGGCAGCCGTTGTCGTTAGGTGTCATGCACGTATCCTCCCAACGTGGATCCAGTACATGAATGAGAAAGACAATACCCAGTTTAACACCTTCCTTGACCATTTATCCGTAAGTAATGTCATTCATCGCAATTAGTAATATTGTCTTGCTCTGTCCCATACTTTCTAGCTTCCTCCTAATAAGACTCACATTCTTTTTTCAACATATGACGTTCAAGTTGGATCCGAAAGATGATGGAACTAAACAATCATGCACTCATGTTTTTCAGTCTGCTCTGCGACATACCACCTTAGAAAATCTCACTTTGAAGGCAAGGCTAACAATGAAATCGCCCAAACATCTCCAGTGGAATATATTACAGATGAAGACTAGATAGCCCTCGTTAAACACTGGTCTGATCCAAAGTATCAGGTAGGCTATATGTATTTGATCAGACCACATATTGAACTTGTATTTATGTATGTGCCTTACAAGTGTATCTTCTTCTAGGCTAACTATTTGAAGAACAAGACCAACCGTTCTAAAGTGAAATTCTAACAGACAACATGATCTCGTAGCTATATTGCACACTGCGAGGCTCTTGTAAATAGTTGCTACTTCCTTCTTTTTTTTGTGCCATATTATCGTATCTATATTGACTTGTTCCCAATACAGAGGAAAGCCTGTGCGGACCAAAAAGAACCTGAACCGAATGTAGTGCAAATCTTCAAGGATTGCCACACCAGCAAGATAAAGGGCATGAGCACACCAGTTCAAGCCGCTGTTGTAAGTCCTTACTCCTCCTTCCTTTGAACTGATTGGTACTGTGATGTGTTCATTTAACTACTTGGTTTGCAGCCAATGTCAGTTACTCTATTCACTTTTATACACAGTTGTCTTAACGTATCATTTCACCTTACATGGTTTAAAGGAGATGAAGGATATTCTTTTGGTCTTGATCTGTATTCTAGTTGTCATGTTCACGTGCGCACACAATGGTAAAATAGCCTGTTTGTTTTATATCTGTTTGCCCATGATATGAATGATGTCATACTATGTTCATCCTACTTTAAACCATGTCTCTTTATCCTTAGATGTCAACGAATGTGAGGAAATAGACAATACAATAGGCATGCTACATGGACATATGTTCCAAAAGTGATTTTATTATGTAGTTGGCACTACAATGCATGCTAATGTATTACAGTAGTTCACCAAAATAAGTTATGTATAAATGTGTAACCTACTTTGTTTGTTTTTCATTAGTAACTTATCTGGTACACTAATCTACAAGTTCAAACTTTGAGGAAGCTATGGAAAAAAAATGATTGAACAGCCACAACCACCTGAAGGTGACGAGGCTACAACAGGCACAATGTCACCTCTTGCTACAGTGCGTCAGTATCTCTCCACTAACAGTGCAAAAAGCACCTTCCTGCGTAATTCTGGGTTGGTTGTCAAGGTAACCTCGTCCAAATCGCCTACTAAACAAAATCTTTCTGCTAGACATAGTGATATATCTGTGCTCCAGACACAAGTCCAATCCCTAATGGACGTCATTTTGGAAACAAGAATAGAGGTTGACAAATGTCATCAAGATATGAATGGTTTTGAAACCAGACTATCAGACATTTGGTTCGTTGTTCAAGAGCAATGGCGGAAAAAGGTGAAGATCGTGCTGCTCTATCAGATTCTATAGCATGAAACATTAGCACTCAGGTCAAATGATCTGTGCTTCTATACATCTGATGGTGCTTTTATCTGCAAGGACTGTAAACTTTATGCCAACAGGCCTTTTGTTGTGATACAACATTTATGATGCTGTCAAAGGCTACAATAATTATGACGCTATTTTTGTATAGTGTAGGTTTATCTTAGTAATGTATTCGGCCGAAAGCTTCGTAGGAGCCCAACATGCCAACATTCGTCGGCCCCATTCCAATTGGGCTAAAAACGATTATGGGCCGAAATTTGCATGTAGCCCACTAAAAATATCTGGGCCTAAATCAGCATAAGATTTCATATTTTTCTGGTAGGCCTGTGCCCATAGTGGGCCTTTAACAGGCCTAAACATAATCTGGGCCCTCAGTAACAATAGGCCATTTACAGGTGTAAATATCTTGAGCCCATAAAAACATGGGCCTTTAAAAGACCGAAAGTGAGATTGGGCCCATTTACGATGTGGATCTTTCACAGGCCGAAATTCGGACGGGCCGTAGATGCGCCGACCTAATACACGGGCCTTTAACAGGCCGGAAGTTGGGTCGGGCTAGATTATCGTCATTTTTATATGGGTCGTTAATGGGCCCGATGTGACGTTGGGCCACATATGGCCCATGGATTTCGTCCGACGTTAACAGGCCAAAAATCACAACAGGCCGAAAGTGGCCCAAACCTGTAGTGGGCCTCTAACAAGCCGAATGTCAGACATGGCCGAATATGACCCAAATCCTTCACGGTCATTTATGGGCCGAAAGTTTCAATGGCCTGTAAATGGGCCCAAATGAAGCATGACCTTTAACAGGCCAGAAATATACCGGGCCGTAATTCGGCCCATATACTTAGCGGACTGTTAATGGGCCAGAAGTGACCATGGGCCGTGATGATGACAAGTTTAGGAGAGGCCGTTGACGGGCCGATTTGACACTAGCCGTACGGGCCTTAACTGAGAATGTTGGGCCTTCAGCTGGGCCGGCCCATTATGGTCCGCAAAATATCACAGGCCTTTAGCTGGGCTGGCCCATTATGGCCCGCAAAATCTCGTGGGCCTTTAGCTGGGCCGGCCCATTATGATATGCAAAATCTCGTGGGCCTTTTGCTGGGCCGGCCCATTATGGACCGCAAAATCTCATGGGCCTTTTGCTGGGCTGGCCCATTATGGACCGCAAAATCTTGTGGGCCTTTAGTTGGGTCGGCCCATTTAGACTTTATGGGCCACTTTTGGGCCGGTCCACGTGTCAACATATCATAGGCGCATCTCGCCCATTGGATGAGTGACACTTGTGCCAACGCGGAGCTGACACGTGTTTCCGTCAGCCAATCAGAATTTTACACGTGGAAAATCCCCATTGGTCCGGGCTGTTAATGGGTTATCGGATCCAAAACCGGACCCAATAGCTTAACGGCGTTCCGTTACGGTGGATGCCACGTGTCGGTCACCCTTGACGAAAGCACTTCTATGACGCGCGATTTATCATCATGGAAGTGGACACTTCCGTGATGATAATTTTGGTAATGTCATGGAACACTTCTACGACAGCACAAGTATGACTATCTTCATTCTGTCATAAATTTTTCATGGATGTACATGCATGACAGAAAACGTGACCTACTGTGACAAACACGTATCATCACAGAAGTGTATTTTTTGTAGTGGCCCGAGCATGATTAGCAGTTACGCCTCTGCCGACTACCTTACAAGGTTGTGGCATATGTACTGCACATACACAACTACGCCCTTAAAATACCTTGGGCGGCGCTGGGGGCACACTGCGGTAAAACAGTCCATAGTACGGCTTGACCCTATTCGGACACTAAATATATTTTCATTGCAGGTTCATTAAAAGAACCCACCTTATCTATGGTCGTGCGGGGAATTCTTTTCCGGAGTTCCTCTTCCGTTTTCACAGGCAGCCATCAGACCTCTCTCCTTTAAGGACGTGTCACAAAGTAGAAATAGTGCAGATGTGCAGCAGAGCTTCACTGGGATTTTTTCTTTATCAGTAATCTTGGACTCTATGTAAACCTTTACCCTTATTATTTTCTTATAGGGCATGTAAAATGTCCAAGATGCTATTGGCATTATCTATAACCACATGGCTTGCCGTGCTAATCAGGATATAAAAGAAGCAGTTTGGTTCCACTTTGTTTGGAGTTTATTTTACATTATCATCTGTATTTTCTCCTAACCTCAGATTGCCACATGTGCTTCAATCTGGACTTAACATCGGGGGTTGTATGCGGCCTAGCACACCTCAAAGTCCGAACGCCTATGGGGAACTGTTCGGCGTCCTGGATATTGCGTTATATGCATCGACTCTGAATCATGTCTTGGGTCTATAGTTGGGTTGCCTGGCTCCTGTGCTTACCACCTTACGTTCCGCATTGTTCGGCTAAGGTAGTAAAGGGAGAACTACTGCGATTGTATTTCTGGTTCATCCGGTCAAGTACCTTAGTAGATAAAGCCGAAAACTGACTGTCATGATAAGCGAGAGTTGGTCGGCGATTCGGCGACTTAGTATTATACTACAGATCGTTAGTGATCTATTTCGTGTTACACGAGGGGCTGATTTCCGTCCAGCTACGTAGAGAAGGCACCGTAATCCGGATAGCCGCACACGCACTAGGGGCTAGTACTTAGCCCCACAGTCAAACTCCTATGGCTAAGTGAAAGAAATAAAGCCGCATAGTCTGATTGCCTGGTTCACTTCGCGGACACTTCCTTTACGGACCAAGACGTTGGGTAAAGAGTGATCGCGTGTCATGTTGAACACCCTTGTAGCATCTACATGGGGGATGAAGCCTACGACTGGAAACTTTCATATATAAAAATAAACGGCCGCACAGGAGGAAAAGTCGCTTGAAATATAAGGCGCAAAAATATACACATATCAGTTCATAAGCATAGTCTTTACAACCCGAACATACTTAATTAAAAATCACGTCCTTTGAGCACTGGCCCTCTACATTGCGGGCTCCTTCTAGGACGTCATCGAAGTACCCCCTGGGCGCGCCCGCTGTCTCGTGGGCCCCCTGAGGCTCCACCGACCTCAACTCCAACTCCATATATTCACTTTTGTGGAGAAAAAAACTAGATAGAAGGATTCATTGCGTTTTACGATACGGAGCCGTCGCCAAGCCCTAAACTCTCTCGGGAGGGCTGATTTGGAGTCCGTTCGGGGCTCCGGAGAGTGGAGATCGTCGCCGTCGTCACCATCAACCTTCCTCCATCACCAATTCCATGATGCTCACCGCCGTGCATGAGTAATTCTATCGTAGGCTGGCTGGACAGTGATGGGTTGGATTAGATTTACCATGTAATCGAGTTAGTTTTGTTAGGGTTTGATCCCTCGTATCCATTATGTTCTAAGATTGATGTTGCTATGACTTTGCCATGCTTAGTGCTTGTCACTAGGGCCCGAGTGCCATGATTTCAGATCTGAACCTATTATGTATTCATGAATATATGTGATTTCTTGATCCTATCTTGCAAGTCAATAGTCACCTACTATGTGTTATGATCCGGCAACCCCGAAGTGACAACAATCGGGACCACTCTCGGTGATGACCGTAGTTTGAGGAGTTCATGTATTCACGAAGTGTTAATGCTTTGGTCCGGTACTCTATTAAAAGGAGGCCTTAATATCCCTTAGTTTCCAATAGGACCCCGCTGCCACGGGAGGGTAGGACAAAAGGTGTCATGCAAGTTCTTTTCCATAAGCATGTATGACTATATTCAGAATACATGCCTGCATTATATTGATGAACTGGAGCTAGTTTTGTGTCACCCTATGTTATAACTATTACATGAGGAATCGCATGTGACATAATTATCCATCACTGATCCAATGCCTACGAGCTTTTCACATATTGATCCTTGCTTAGTTACTTTTCCGTTGTCACTGTTACAATCACTACAAAACTGCTACTGTTACTTTTTCCACCGTTACCGTTACTTCCATACTACTTTGCTACTAAATACTTTGCTGCAGATATTAAGTCTTTCAGGTGTGGTTGAATTGACAACTCAACTACTAATATTTGAGAATATTCTTTGGCCCCCCTTGTGTCGAATCAATAAATTTGGGTTGAATACTCTACCCTCGAAAACTGTTGCGATCCCTATACTTGTGGGTTATCAGCCGCCGCTTTGTCAGCGGCTGCCTTATTCATCTCGGCCTCCTTCTTGGCCCGAGCAAGGGCGCCCTTGAGGGTCTTGACCTCGGCTGCGCCAACTGTGACCATAATCACACCACACAATGAGTTAAAACTCTTAAAATAATGACATTTCGTCTTTTTGACATAATAATTTTCAAAGTCTGCATACCTTGCGTTTCATCAAACCGCTTGTTAATGCGGTAGAGTTCCTCGTCAGCTTCTCGAAGCTTCTGATTAAGCTCGGAAACTTCTACGGCCTGGACGGATGCCGCTAACAAGGAAGCATGCTCAAATAAATGGCACAGTATGTTGTATTAGCAGATACTATGCGGATCCTCTGTCCGATTCTTTTCAGAATCGCACAGAGCATCAGGGGCTAGCGTCCGTACACAGGTTTATTATCCTATTCAAATAAAACGTAAAGATCTGTTAGAGTATTACATCGCATACCTCAAAGCCTGTGAGTAGGCTGTTGAAGGCTCCATTCTGTTCGCTCTTAGTAGACCGAATCTTCCCCATAACCGCAGCCATCAGGCTGCGGTGTTTTGCCACGATGGAAGCACCCTGTAGTGCTTCCTCTAGCATGCTCGGCGCCTCCGGATTAATGGAGGTCGCCGATGGAGCTAATGCTCCTCCCCTTATAGTAGGGGACTGCCTTTCTGATTCCGGAGCCGTACTGGTCTCTGTAATGGTGTTCGACGAGAGCCCGGATTACTTGGGCTCTGCACCGTCGGTCGCCATGGGTACTGTTTCCCCTTGGCTGACGGTGCCCGAGGTTTTGACCTCGGGAACCCTCTCGTCCGCCTCGCTCCCACCTCCTCGCGCAGGGGACGCCCGCAGGGAAGACACCTCGGTGTCCCCTAGGATGATGGGCGATTGAACCCGCGACGGCGTGTCACTCTCCACCATGTCGTCTGGAAAAGAGCTCCCTGACGATAAGGGTGTGCTGGGGAGTGTGTGGGGAGGACTGCAAAACAACAAATAGAATTGCTTAGGCAATGATAACAAACTGACCGAAGATAACAACAGAAGTACGAACACTTACGATTCGGCCAGGGCTTGCTCCTGGGTTGTCTTCGAAAATTAGCTTCGGACTCTGAGTCTGTGCTGTCCGAGAGGTTCAGCTTCCTCCTAGGTGCCCCTTTTCATGTGTCTTTGGGGGCCGCCCTCTTCTTCCTTTTTCCCTTGATGGGGGAGTCGCTTTCCACCACCTCCTCCTCTTCCTCTTCATCATGGGAGGAGGGGCGTCGGTCTCTCCGAATATATCTTCCGAAGGACCCTTAGGGCGGGGGCCGCTCTTGGCCTTCTTCTCCGGTGCCTTGTATGGCGCCGGCACCAGCATTGGTGTTAGCTGAGGCGTGGCTAGGTTTTCAGGCAGCGGGGCCAAACAGTTGATTCGCTCCGCTTTCGCCGTCCAGGCCTGTATGGAATGCAAATGTTCTAACTCATGTTATAATTGAAATATGGACATGATAAATATTCGGCAAAATCATGCTTACCTCCGTAGCCGTAATCACGCTGTCGAAACCGATGTCTTCGGTCTCCTTTGGCCACTCCCTCTGGGCCTTGAAAAGCTGCTTCCATATGTCTTCGTGCGTATAGTGCCGAAGAAGCGCTCCGAGGTCCGTGGTCCCCCCGGATTGAACTCCCACAAGCGGGAGGCCCGAAGTTGGCAGGGAAGGGTGCGGTGAAAGAGCATCACCTCAATCACGTTAGTGAGGTGGGTGTCCTTCGCTATCATGCCAGAGATGCGATTTTGGAGCGTCTTCACCTCCGATTGAGACCCTCAATCGAGGCCCTTGGCAGTCCATGAGGTGAGCCTCTCAGGGGGTCCGGATCTGAATTCGGGCACGACCGCCCATTTGGCCCCACGGGGTTCAGTGATATAGAACCACTCCTGTAGCCATACCTTGTTGGTTTCCACAAAAGCCCCTTTGGGCCAGGTTGCGTTCGGGAGCTTGCTTACCATAGCTCCCCCGCAGTCTGCTGATGGCTTCTCGCCCCTCGTTGGTTACCCCAAGTGGAAGGTTGAGATGTAGCGTAGCGGATTTCCCTTGGCAAAGATGCCAAGGATCGAATATCGTGAGACTCTGAGGGTCGACAAGTAGGTGTCAACGGCGCCAGAAACTTAGCGGTTGACGGGACCTGCACACAGATACAGATAACTTTTCTCCCAACGAGTACAGAGAGGTTGTCAATCCCTCCGGCCTTGTTGTTTACAAAGGATCAAACACAAGAGATAATAATGATAGCTATGACTGCAACTAGTAAATAAACACAGGAAGTAAATAGAAGGTGTGATCAGTGGTTGTAATATGGACCGGGGTCCCATGATGTTCACTAGTGATGTCTCTCTCCCAAAAGACGATAAAACAGCAAAGCGAGGTAAACAAATTACAGCTGGGCAATTGACAGGATTATGTGCGCAAACCAATGCTAACTATGCTGCAAAGAAAGGTAGAAGCTCAAAAGCATGGGCGGTACGCCAAGGCAAGTAGACCGAAATCCATCTGCATCTACTACTAATCATCCACCTTGAGATATCTATCCAGAACATCTCGCTGGTATTAAGTTGCGAATCCCACCCAAAGTGTAAACTCAAAGCAACAGACAACTGCATTAAAAGAACTTTGCGTAAAGTAAACAATCCTTGCACCCGCAAGTACAAGCACCGTTGTTTTCTCCCTTGTGGCAACAACACATCCCCTAGACTCATGTTTCTGTCACTCAAGCTAGTCATCAGGGGGCATGAACCCACAATCAAGCATAACGCTCCCTCTTGGAGTTACTACCTACTACTTGGCCAAAGCAATAAACAGCAACGGAGAACATGCAAGAATTACTCAAGAACAAAGATATAAAAGAGGTGAATCAAATATATTACTCAAACACAATCTGAACATAGTCTCATAATCCATCAGATCCCAGCAAACTCAGCAAAGCAACAGCAGAAAGATTACATATGTGCCTCGATCATGTAGGGCAGCTCACGAGGTCTAAACCATGAAGAGCAAAGAGGGGAGGAGAACATCACATAGCTACTGATCATGGACCCATGGTCCAAGGTGGACTACTCACGACTCATCCGGGAAGCGTCCATGGTGGTGGAGAAGCTCCCTGTGGTGGTTCTCCCCTCCGGCAGGGTGCCGGGAAGAGTTCTCCTGATGCTCCCGATCTTGGAAGCGCTGCGGCGGCGGAACAGAGGCTAGATCGCGAAAAAGGGTTCTGTCCTCGAGGGTTTCGGGACGAGAGGGATATATAGGCGAAGGGGGGCAGCCAGAGGCGGAGCAGGGGCCCCAGGCGCCACCCTGGCGCGGCCAGGGGTGGGGCCGCGCCAGGTGGCCGCCTGGGCCTCCCCTGGCTCCCCTCTGGCCCATCTTTGGTTCTTCGCGAAGCTTCCTGTACGCTGATTTTTCCTATATTTTTCCTGGAATTTTTGGAGCACTTTTAATATGGGGGAAACCTGAAATAGAAAAACAGCAGAAAACAGGAACTGGCGCTGTGGTGCACTGAGTTAATAGGTTAGTCCAAATATGATCAAAAGTGTATGGAAGTGCATCAATATCATAGCAATATCACACAAAAGAAGCATGGAGCAAGCAGAAATTATAGAAACGTTTTGGACGTATCAACATCCCCAAGCTTAATTCTTGCTCGTCCTCGAGTAGGTAAATGATAACAAGCATAATTTCTGTGGTGACATGCTACCAACCATATAAGAACTTTTTAAGTAAAGCAATCAAGGCATGTAATTCAATTCAAGTCATAACAAGCAAGAGTCTATATTAGCATTGTAACAAGCAACATAAGAACATAAAGGTGCAAGAGCTCTCGCTGTCCGTGACTCGAATATCTCCAAATGGTGTTTGCGTGCAAGAAAGGGGATAGGGATATACGAGAGAGTAAAACATAGTTTTTGTATTGTTGAGAACTTAATCTACTAAAGTTTCACACTTGGTCTTCTTTGGAATCTTATCTTAACTTATTTTGAGCACTCATGCAATGGATGAGCGTAAGCAAGAAAGTTGACACTTAGGATGGCAAAGAGAGAAAAATGATGAAGGGGGAAGACAAAAAAGGTGTGAAAGGCTCACATCAATGAGGAAAATCATAGGCGAGAGAAAGCCAAATGATAGATATGATGTGAGGAGTAGGGATTGCCATGCAACGGATGCACATATGAGCTAAGGTAAGCTCTCTAATGGAACTAGTGGGGGTGCATCCAACTTGCTCGCTCAAGAAGACCTAGAGCTCTTTTGAGGAGGCTCATCATTGGAATATACAATCCAAGTTCTATAGTGTGAAGGTCCCCACATAGCTATATGCATGAATGATAATCTCTATGGAGTACAAGGTATAAGATGAAGTACGAGTGTGGATCTCTCAAAAGGAATAGTAGTGTGCCCCCTTCTCTCTTTTTATTTCTTTTTCTCTTTTTTCTGTTTTTTTATTTTTTTGTGGCCTCAATGGCTCTTTCTATTTAACTCTCATTTGTCCTCTTTGGGATCTTTTGATTTTGTCCTCTTTGGGATCTTTTCCTCACTTAAAGGGGCAACACTCTATGTATTACAAGAAGTATAGAAGATCTTTCACACTTTACAAAAGTACTCAACATAAAGAAAATGAAACTATCATGATGTATGCAAATGTATGCCTCTGCCGATGTAGCAGGATATGCAATGATACTAGCGCGTCATGTAGCAATGGTTAGGGCAAGGCCCAACTAGCATGCGGCTCATCGATCAAGCAAAAGCATGTATGACATGAAGATCAAGTCATGAGAAGATGGATGTGGCATGGCAATGTATCTCGGAAAGGCTATGGAAATGCCTTGATAGGTAGGTATGGTGGCTGTTTTGAGGAAGGATATAATGAGGCTTATGATGACAGAGCATATCGTGCCAAGGATTTGGATGCACCGGCAAAGTATGCACCAACTCTCGAGGTGAGAAAGGGCAATGCACGGTACCGAAGAGGCTAGAAAAATATGGCTAGGTGGAAGTGTCAACTTTCGAATACTCACATTAGTCCGAAGAACTCATGCACTTATTATCCGTAACTCTCAATCTAATCAGGAGGTTCACAAAGAGACAAGTACCCCGAGGAGGAGTGTATGGGGGTTTGGTTATCCTTGCGCATCCTCGAATCAAAAAGAGAAGATCAAGTTTTATCAAGAGTAAGAGAATAGCTAGCCCGTGTAACGGACTCAAAAGGCAACTTAATCTTCTTTCTAGGGAAGTGTTCCATCCCTTTCTTGAGAGGGAATTGGAATTTTATATTCCCCTCTTTCATGTCAATGATAGCACCAACGGTGCGAAGAAAAGGACGTCCCAAAATAATTGGACATGAAGGTTCACATTCAATATCCATAATAGTAAAATCAACTGGAACTGTCGTGGAATTAGCACGGCAGATGTCCGGTTTAGCGGACTTGATGATGGAACCATCGCACGGGTTAGCTTGAAGGGGTTAAAAGCACACAAAGGACACAGAGGGTTTATACTAGTTCGGCCCCTTCGATGAAGGTAAAAGCCTACGTCTAGTTTGGTTTGGTATTGCTTGGGCGTCGATGAACATGGAGCGGATTGCTTGCCTGTGCCTCGACGGTTGTTTCTTGCTTGTCCCCGAACCGTCGTCAGGTCGTCCCTTTATATAGAGGTGACGCCTGGTCCGGTTTACAGAGTCCCGAGGCCGGATCATACTTGTGTCCGCCTCGGTCTCTGTTCTTTCTTCCTTATCTCTCAAGTTACATCATCGGGCGGTTTACAAGTCGTAACTCTATACATGGGCCCTAAGATCTTATGGGCCGTAGCCTTTACTAATATTACAACCAAACATATTATAATAATCCAGTTTACACTAGCCGGTTAATACCTGCTAGTCATATCCCTGACATTAGGCCCCAGAATGATTTGAACTTGTTCACATCAATCTCCCCTGTCTTGCATAATTCTTCTTCTCGCATCTTCTCATTTTTGTAAACCGGCCCTGACGTCATCCTCGAAAATCATTTAATCGGACTGTGACATCACTTCTGCATTTAATGCCGCGAGCTGTCCATCGGCTTTGTTTAAGGGTTATCCTGAAAATCGAGGCGTCAGAAAATCTTTATCCGATCCTTTGCCTCCTCGAATCCCGCACCTGTCGCTTCGGACCTGACTTTCTTCTTATAAATACCGTTGTCCCCATTCATTATCTTCTTCCGCTCTTTCTTCCTCCTCCGTCGCCCGACTCCATCGTCGCCCGAGCTCGAACCGCCGTCGTCAACCGCCCGAATCCAAGTCCTCGCCGGCCACTGCATCGACCTGAGCTTGACCAGAGAACTCCGCCGCTGATTTCCACTGTTCCAGGTATGTCTTTCCTCCTCATTATAGATCCGTATCTTCTAGGGTTCTTCCTCGCGCCTCCGCCATTAGAGCCTCAACGAGAGCTTCACCTTGTTCGCAGAAGTTTTGACCTTTACATCCTGCCCTTAGATCTTGCCTTTATTCTGCTGCTTATATGCTTTAGATCTCGTCATTTATACACAACCTGTAGATTCATCCGCTCCGTATGTCACCCTTGTAGTTCTTCCCGTATATCCTTGCATTTATTTTTCTTTTTCTTGCATGCTTAGATTTGTTCTGCCTTAATCGTCTGTGAAAACCTATTTCTTCTCCTTTGTAGATCTGTTAAGTATACTCCGGTTTGAACTGTCATACGCGACGGTTTAGCTCTTTTTCTATTGCTGTCATGAACCGGTAATAGCATAGCTCCCTGTTATTGCCGGGTTATCCGTATCATTAGTCCCTTGTCTAAACCGTTGCGTGATCTTTGTATATATCTTCGGTTTATGCTGCTGTACTTAAATAATCCGGTCTTTACACTTTATCTTTTTAGCGCGTGCTCTTCTGCTGTCATGGCCAAACAATTTGTGTCTTGCGATTGGGTTCCTTCCATTATTACGGAAGAAGACTTGGCCAATGCCGCTGCCGTTGGTACTTTAGGCCCTCAATCCGTTTTAAAGTGGCGGGCTCCAGGAAATGAATGCCCTCCTACTCCCAGAGAGGGGGAGGTTATTGTTTTCTTCGACCACATAGCCCGAGGCTTCACCCCTCCTGGTTCAAGATTCTTCCGAGATGTGCTTGCCGCTTTCCAACTCCATCCTCAGGACATTGGTCCCAACTCCGTTTCCAATATCTGTGACTTCCAAGTTTTCTCAGAGGTATATCTGCAAGAAGAGCCGTCTGTTGATCTGTTCCGGGAGTTCTTTCACCTGAACCGGCGTACTGAGTTCACCAGCGGACCGCATCAGGAACTCGGCGGGGTTAGTATCCAGAAAAGGAGAGATGCAGTCTTTCCCCATGCCGCTCTCCACACGCACCCAAAGGAGTGGAACAAGTCTTGGTTTTACTGTATTGACACTTCTCCTGAAGGGGAGAACCCACTGCCGGGTTATCGCGAGCACCGTCTTCCGGAGGATCACCCTTTGCCACAGCGACTTAGCTCTGCCGAACGGCCCCGATTTGCTTCTCAGCTTGCCAGGCTGAAAGCTTTTATGGCCAACGGTTTAATTGGAACTGACTTTATGCGCTGTTGGCTCTCTTGGAGTATCCTTCCCTTGAGTCCGCGACCACATTTGATGTGCAAGTATTCTGGTAAACCGGACGACCCTCAACGGTTTACCAAGGATAAACTTTCTGAATCGGAGGTCATTGAATCGGCTAAGAAGATGCTCAACGTCTCCTTAGAGGATTGCAGCAAAATCGGATTGGCTCCGTATTACAAGAAAAACAAGCTGCCTGCAGTAAGCCTTGCTTTCTTATATATATTTTTTTAATCCGTTTATATAAACCGTCTTCTAACTGTCTCTTTTCTGCCCGAATAGGCCGATGATCCTTTCTGGAAAAGAAAGCCTCAGGAGAAACCCGGAAAACAAACCCGTCGGAAAACCTTTGCTAGTAAGAAGAGAAAAGCGGCTGGTGGCTCTAGTTCTCATGCTGAGGATGACGATCCGGACTCTGAGGTATGAATTGATCCGGCTTTAACTTATTTGCTTTTACTCATATCTGTATCTAATGATAACTTTTCACAGGAGTTGGCGGAAGGAGATAAACCGGCCGCTGTTGAGGTAACTATCCTTTCTTCCGATTCAGAACCACCTCCACAAAAAAGTCGTCAGACAGTCCGAAAGTATCAGTTTTCTCACCCTTATGCTCAATTGGATCCTAATTTTCTTTTGAAGAAACAACAACATGAAGCCCTTCGCCGGACTACTCGCCATAGTGGTCTTGCCGTGGAGTCATCCGGAATATCTCTTACTCCGGCTCGGAGGTGCCGCTCTGAGGTTATACTCTCTCCAACCCTCCTTCATCCCAAGGCTGGGCTTATACGCAAACCTCTTAAACCGTCTGATCCTGATTATCAGGAGACTCCACTGTCCTCTTCCGGTGAATCAACTGCAACGCAACTTCCACCCCTGAAAACTGTCCCAGGGTAAGTCTTTTAAATTTATCCGGTTTATGATTGCACTTTGTCTTACAGTTCTAACTTGTTTCTCCAACTTCCTTCAGCAAGCCGAAGCCTAGTAAAAAACCAAAGGCAACCAACCAACTGCTGAGACTGTTATCGATGATCCGGCGGCTGAACCGGACTCAACTGTTCCTCCAGAAAGCGAACCTACAATTCCAGTTGAGGATCCTACTCCTGCTGATTACACTACTATGCCTGAGAATCCCAATGCTGAAGATGTGAAAGTGCAACTAATCCCCGGGTGGTTTTGGCAATTAATAACAACATATATATCATTGAACTAATAGTTACTTGAGAATCATTTCAGAGAAGTTCAGTGATATGGGTATGGCAATGTCTGAAGAAGTGGACCCCTCAAAATGCTAAGGCAAGCATTGGCAAAAGCTCAAGACTCCATTTTTGGTTTAGTGATCCAAGATCACATTGAGTCCATAGGAAAAGCCAATACTATTAAAAGGGGATGAGGTTGTGTTGATGATCTGGTTGCTCAAGTGCTTAGTGATATATCTCCTTTAACTATCAGCAACTTTCACCACCAAACACACTCATAAGTAATCTCGGACCAACCGATTTTCCAAACTCAGTCCCACCGAGATGAACCACCTCAGCCATAAGCCAAACCCTAGAAAAATCGGTCAATCCGAGTTTGAGATCGGTCTCACCGAAATACGGGCTGCCAAGCTTCTGTAACCGTTTGTCCTCAAATCGGAATAACCGAGTTGATGATTTCGGTCTCACCGAAATTGGCAAGTTCCTGTATTGACTCAAATCGGACAAACCGAGATGGTATTTTCGGTCCCACCGAAAACCCCAACGTTCACTATATTTGAACTTTCGGTCTGACCGAGTTGTCAACTTCGGTCTCACCGAGATTGCTCAATTATGTGTGTAACGGTTGGATTTTGTGTGGAGGCTATATATACCCCTCCACCCCCTCTTCATTCGTGGAGAGATCCATCAGAAAGAACTACCACTCCTACCTTACACTTTCTGAGAAGAGAACCACCTACCCTTGTGTTGAGATCAAGTTGCTCCATTCCTACCATATGAAACTTGATTTCTAACCTTCCCAAGTTGCTTTCCACTCAATCCTTTCTTCCACCACAGCCAAATCAGTGAGGAGAGTTGAGTGTTGGGGAGATTATCATTTGAAGCACAAGAGCAAGGAGTTCATCATCATCTACAACATCTATTACCTTTTGGAGGGTGGTGCCTCCTAGATTGGTTAGGTGTCGCTTGGGAGCCTCCGTCATCGAGATGTGGAGTTGAACCAAGAAGTTTGTAAGGGCAAGGAGATCGCCTACTTCGTGAAGATCTACCCCGAGTAAGGCTAGCCCTCCGTGGGCGTAGGCCATGATGGAATAGACAAGGTTGCTTCTTCGTGGACCCTTCGTGGGTGGAGCCCTCCGTGGACTCGCGCAGCCGTTACCCTCCGTGGGTTGAAGTCTCCATCAACGTGGATGTACGATAGCACCACCTATCGGAACCACGGGAAAAATCACCGCGTCTCCAAATTGCGTTTGCTCTTCTCCACCTCCCTTTACTACATGTGCAATTTACTTTCCGCTGCTTATACTCTAGAATTGCATGTGTAGGGTGATGCTTGAATTGATCATAACTGAGAATCTGCCAAAAACTGTTCATGATCAAAAGGCAGAATTTTTATATCTACAAGTAGTCTAATCACCCCCCCTCTAGACATACTTTCGATCCTACAAGATGCTCATGAACCGGCAAGTCCTGCCCGGGCCAATCCTCCTCAGACCAATCCGGCTCCTCCCAGTCCGGTTCGCACTGCAACCCCTCCACCAACAAATGCTTCTCCGGAGGTGGAAATAACTCATACAACTTATACCGCTCCTGCTGAGCCCACTGTCTTAGCCAAACATACGGCTAAAGCGGAGAAGCTGCACAAGGAAAAGGGTAAATGGAGTACCGAACTGTCCAGCTTTGCTGAGATGAGTGCCCAGGAGCTCTATTCCGGGTACTTGAACCGGCTCCACACTGGTCGAGATTATGAAGCGGGCCTGATTAACATGATGAAGGACAAGTATGAGGTAATCCCTTGCATCTTCTTTTAACTTTCAATGTACTTCTGTCCATATCGTATCAGCCCCCAAGTTCCGGTTTAGCTGTGTTTAAAAGGTGAACCGGTACTTCCTGATGAATCGAATGATCTTACACTAGCCCCCAAGTGTCAAGTAGATAACTTGTTTGTATGCTTGATACTTTGTCTTTGAATCGCTGCTGTTTAACACTTCAATTGCCCATTAGCCCCCAAGTGTCAAGTAGATAACTTGTTTGTATGCTTGATACTTTGTCTTTGAATCGCTGTTGTTTAACACTTCAATTGCCCATTAGCCCCCAAGTGTCAAGTAGACAACTTGTTTGTGTGCTTGAGACTTTGTTTGTGATTTATGTCCGCTTATTACTTTATCATCCTTGCAGGCTGATTTAGGCCGGAGTGCTGATGAAATCAATGAACTTCGGAGCCGTCTTGCTGAAACGGAGGCTGCTGCTTCTAAAGCCAAGAAAGATCTGAAGCTGAGTTTGAAAACTGCTGAACAGCTAAAGAAATTCTTTGAAGAAGAGCGGACCGCCTTTGAGGTTCAGAAGAAAGATTTAGAGAAAAGGGCCAAAGATGCCGAAGAGGCGCTTAATCCGGTGACTGAAGAGTTAACCGGTTTAAAGCGGCAAATAGAGTTGATGACTTCTGCAATCTTTGGTAAGTATAATCTGTAATCCTGCTTTATCCCTGTAATCTTCCATCCGTACCGATTTAACTGTGATGCTCATATGCAGGGCGCCGTGTCACCCATCTTGGGGATGACTTACGGAAGAAACTTAAGGCATGTTACACTTTGGTCGAGCAGCTGTATTCCGGCGCTCAAAGGATCATAAGTGCCACATCATTCAGTAAACCGTCCCCTACTACCATCCAAGAAACCTTGCAAAAGCTGTCTGTCTTGCCGGTCCGTTTGGAGGAAGTTAAGAAATCTGCCGCTCGATCCGGTGCCCTCATGGCGCTTACCAGAGAGAAAGCATGGGTTCCGGACTTTGATCCGGAAGAGGCTTTAAATGGATATCCAAATACCAAGGAAGACAGATCAGAGTTTACTGCAAAGGATCTCCATATCTTGACGAAGGAGATGCGCCCTCTCGCCAGCAAAATTGCGGCCGAATCAGACTTATCCAGGTATCATCCGGGGTATGATTTGCAGAACGAGCGGGTGGAGCGGCCGGTTTATGATACCGTCAATCTAATCCCACCAGTGCGCCCTCATACCTTCGCTCCAGATATTGAACCATCTGAACTCATCAATGAAGAGATGTATTTTCGTGCCTTAACGAAAATCGACTGGTGCGACCCTGACTTCCAGCTGCTTCAAGAAGAGGAGGAGACTCCGGATCAAGTCGATGCCCAGCCGTCGCAGCAGGAGGGAGCATAGGTCATACTTTTAGTGTTTGTGGTTGCAATCTCATTTATCAAACAATCTTTAATCCGTCAGGCTTGCTATGCCTTGTAATAGGATAGCTGAAAACATTGTTCGCTTTGATCCGGATATTCCAACTTCTCGTTTTAATGTTTGCTGATTTAAAATTTGTCTGATGTCGCTTATCTTGCATATGACTTGTCCCTGCATAAATAATACTGAAAATATGTCCTAATGGCTTACCGCTGGATGGATTAAATTGTTCTTACAATATATGTCAAACAAACGTATGCTTATATCAGAAAATACTTTATACCTGAGGTCAAGTATGCTTGATACTCTTAATCCGGCGGATTATGCCTCTTTGAAGGGAGTCTTTTAACAGACTCAATAATAATCCTTGGTCTTATATGAACTGCCGGTTTAAAGCATGCTTGGCTTGTCTTGTTTCTGTGTGATGATTGTTCCGGGTTATAATAAATGCCGGATTAACCCAAACTTTTTACTCATGCTGGTGCTCATGACCCAGACTTTTCAACTTTGTAGATGTGTGGTCAATTTCTTGAATTGTCCCACTCCGGATTAAAGAACCATAACACATAAAAATCAGAAATGCAAATTTTGCAAATAAAACTATGTAATCGAGGCTTTTTATGAGCTGCCAGGCTCAAAGCAAGGTTCAGCCAATCATTGGATGCGGGTAGTGTCGTCTTTCCAGAGGGCCGGTCAATGGATGCGGGTACCATCTATAAGAACCATAAGAAAAACTTTAGCCAATCACTGGATGCCCGTAGCTTTTCCAGAGGGCCTCCATGGTTCCATGAAACCATGGGTAAACATAAGCCAATCACTGGATGCCCGTAGCTTTTCCAGAGGGCCTCCATGGCTCCATGAAGCCATGGGAAAATATAAGCCAATTACTGGATGCCCGTAGCTTTTCCAGAGGGCCTCCATGGCTCCATGAAGCCATGGGAAAATATAAGCCAATCACTGGATGCCCGTAGCTTTTCCAGAGGGCCTCCATGGCTCCATGAAGCCATGGGAAAATATAAGCCAATCACTGGATGCCCGTAGCTTTTCCAGAGGGCCTCCATGGCTCCATGAAGCCATGGGAAAATATAAGCCAATCACTGGATGCCCGTAGCTTTTCCAGAGGGCCTCCATGGCTCCATGAAGCCATGGGAAAATCTTGAACCAATCACTGGATGGATTACCACCCAGAGGGTTTTCATGAAGCGTTCTCTTTGAGCCGGATGTGACCTTACGCTCTTCAGGGAGTTTATTGCTTCTAAGTGCATATGTTCTGCAAAATCAGTTTAAACCGATCGATCTATTTGAAATATAACATATGGTAACACATGCATGGTTGTCCTCATAAGATATTTGTATTAGAAAAAAGGCTGAGCCCCTGGTTTACCGAGGGTGCCGGTTTATTCATTAATCATAATATATACATAGGATACAGTGGAGCTCTTGGCTCAGGTATAGTAGGGCCGTAAGTGGGCGATGTTCCATGGCCTCTTTGTCTCCTCTTCCGATGTCCGTGAGTCCTTGTGTTCTCGAACGTCCACCAGGTAATATGAACTGTTGTGTAGATTCTTGCTGACCACAAAGGGTCCTTCCCAAGGTGGGGATAGCTTGTGCATATCTGTTTGATCTTGGATGAGCCGGAGTACTAAGTCTCCCTCCTGGAATGTTCTGCTCTTAATCCGGCGGCTGTGATATCTGCGCAAGTCTTGTTGATAAATCGCAGACCGTGCAGCTGCTATATCACGCTCTTCATCCAGCCGGTCCAAACTGTCTTGTCTTGCCTGTTCGTTAGCCGCTTCAACATATGCTGTCACCCTTGGTGAATCATGACGAATATCACTTGGAAGGACCGCTTCAGCACCATACACCATAAAGAAAGGCGTATAACCTGTAGACCGGTTTGGCGTAGTGTTGATACTCCAAAGGACAGATGGTAACTCCTCAACCCAACATCCCGGGGTTCTTTGCAAGGGAGTCATAAGCCGGGGCTTGATACCTCGCAAAATCTCCTGGTTTGCTCTTTCAGCTTGACCATTGGTTTGAGGGTGGGCCACAGAAGATACATCTAGGCGAATATGCTCTTGTTGACAAAATTCTTCCATCTCGCCCTTAGATAAATTGGTGCCGTTGTCTGTGATGATGCTGTGTGGAAAGCCAAACCGGAAAATTACCTTTTTGATGAATTTGACCGATGTGGGTGCATCACACTTGCTCACAGGTTCTGCTTCAATCCACTTTGTAAACTTATCCACTGCCACCAGTAGATGAGTTTTCTGATCTTGGGATCGCTTAAAAGGTCCAACCATATCAAGCCCCCAAGTCGCAAACGGCCAGGTTATTGGTATCATCCGGAGCTCCTGTGCCGGAACAAGAGCACGTCGTGAAAACTTCTGACAAGCATCACACTTCCGGACTAAATCCGCCGCATCAGCATGAGCTGTTAACCAATAGAAACCATGTCGAAAATATTTAGCCACCAATGATTTTGAACCGGCATGATGATCACAATCCCCTTCATGGATCTCGCGAAGAATCTCGCAACCTTCCTCAGCTGACACACACCGTTGAAACGCTCCAGAAACGCTGCGATGATGAAGTTCCCTAATGGGCCTCTAACCCCTCGTTGGTTACCCCAAGTGGAAGGTGTAAGATGCACTGTTGTGGAAGTTTTTCCCTTAGCAAAGATGCCAAGGATCGAATCCCCAGAGACTCCTAGGTTCAACAAGTAGGTGTCAACTGCTAACGGCGCCAGATATTAGCAATCAACTTGGACCTGCACACAGATACAAATAACTTTGCTCCCAACGAGTACAGAGAGGTTGTCAATCCCTCCGGCCTTGTAGTTCACAAAGGATTAAACACAAATGATAGTAGTGATAGATAATGTTTGCAATAGTAAATAATAGCGAAAAGTAAATAGCGGATGTGATCAATGATGGTAATATGGACCGGAGTCTCATGATGTTCACTAGTGATGTCTCTCTCCCAAAAGACGATAAAACAGCTATGTGAGGTAAACGAATTACAGCTGGGCAATTGACAGGACCACGAACGCAAACCAATGCTGACTACATTGCAAGAAAGGTTGAGGTTCAAAGCATGGGCGGTACGCCAAAGTAAGTAGACCGAAATCCATCAATATCTACTACTAATCATCCACCTTGAGATATCTATCCAGAACATCTCGCTGGTATTAAGTTGCGAGCCCCACCCATAGTGTAAACTCAATGCAACAAACAACTGCATTAAAAGAACTTTGCGTAAAGTAAACAATCCTTGCACCCGCGGGCACAAGCATCGTTGTTTTCCCCCTTGTGGCAATAGCACATCCCCTAGACTCATGTTTCTGTCACTCAAGCTAGTCATCGAGGGGCATGAACCCACAATCAAGCATAACGTTCCCTCTTGGAGTCACTACGTATTACTTGGCCAAAGCAATAAATAACAACGGAGAACATGCAAGAATTACTTATGAACATAAATATAAAAGAGGTAGATCAAATATATTACTCAATCACAATATGAACATAATCTCATAATCCATCGGATCCCAGCAAACTCATCATAGCAACAGCATAAGGATTACATATGTGCCTCGATCATGTAGGGCAGCTCACGAGGACTAATTAGTGAAGCACAAGAACGGGAGGAGAACATCACATAGCTACTGGTCATGGACTCATGGTCCAAGGGAGACTACTCACAACTCATCCGGGAGGCGTCCATGGTGGTGGAGAATCTCCCGATGGTGATCCTCCCCTCCGGCAGGGTGCCGGGAAGAGTTCTCCTGGTGCTCCCGATCTTGGAAGCGGCGGCAGTGGCGGAACAGAGATGAGATCGCGAAAAAGAGTTCCCGTCCGAGGGTTTCGAAGGACGCTCTAAATATATGCCGAAGGGGGGCACCAGACGGGACTCGGTGGGCCCAGGCGCCCCCCGGCGCGGCCCAGGGGGGGCGCGCCGCCAGGGCGCCTGGAGCCCT
>LR738715.1:564568382-564611981 GCA_902687465.1 Secale cereale
CCCCGGCTGTCCTTCGGGCGCACGGTAGGTTCTGGAACGCTGATTTTTTATATGATTTTTCTGGATTTTTCCTGGCAGTTCTCGTAACGTGAAAACCTGAAATACAAAAACAGCCGAAAACAGAAACTGGCACTGGGGTGCACTGAGTTAATAGGTTAGTCCAAATATGATCAAAAGTGTATGGAAGTGTATGAATATCATAGCAATATCACCCAAAAGAGGCATGGAGCAAGCAGAAATTATAGATACGTTTTGGACGTATCATTCCCCGTTTGCAATTGTCATGGACTTAGAACGCCGGATTATCTGCCGTGCCTCTATTTCATCGTCCGGTAGCTCTCCTCGGCTCAGATATGCCAAATAAGGCAGCGTCCAATCCGGAATAACATGAAGTGCTGCAACTAACTGTGCCTCCGGATCAGGAACAGCTAGGTCTTCCTCCGATGGTACTTGTACTGATGGACTGTGCAGCTCATCCAGAAAAGTATTTGGCGGCACCGGTTTACGTTGAGAACCCAACCGGCTTAAAGCATCAGCCGCTTCGTTCCTTCGCCGGTCTATGTGGTCCACTTGATACCCTTTGAAATATCCAGCAACTGTTTCCACTTCTCGTCTGTAAGCCGCCATGAGGGGATCTCTCGAATCCCACTTGCCTGAAACTTGTTGTGCCACCAAATCTGAGTCGCCGAAACACTTAACCCGGCTCAAGTTCATCTCCTTTGCCATCTGCAAGCCATGAAGCAATGCTTCATACTCTGCTGCGTTATTAGTACAAGGAAACAATAAACGGAGGACGTAACAAAATTTATCACCTCGTGGGGAAGTTAAGACAACTCCAGCCCCCGAGCCTTCTAGCTGTCTTGAACCGTCAAAGTGAATTGTCCAGTACGTCAAATCCGGCTTTTCCTCAGGTGTTTGTAACTCTGTCCAATCATTGATGAAATCCACCAATGCCTGAGATTTTATAGCGGTGCGTGGCACATATTTCAACTCATGTGGGCTGAGCTCAATGGCCCACTTCGCCACTCTACCTGTTGCTTCTCTGTTCTGGATGATATCCCCCAATGGTGCTGAGCTAACCACAGTTATTGGATGACCCTGGAAATAGTGCTTCAACTTCCGGTTTGCCATAAACACACCATACACCAGCTTCTGCCAATGTGGGTACCTCTGCTTGGATTCAATGAGTACTTCACTCACGTAATAAACCGGACGTTGAACCGGGTATTCCTTTCCTGCTTCCTCGCGCTCAACCACAATTGCCACACTAACTGCCCGTGCGTTGGCGGCAACATATAACAACAAAGGCTCATTATCTACAGGGGCAGCTAGGACCGGGGGCCTCGCCAGCTGTCGCTTCAATTCCTCAAACGCAGTATTTGCCTCATCACTCCATATAAACCGATCCGTCTTTCTCAGCATCTGATAAAGCAAAATTGCCTTCTCCCCCAAACGGCTGATAAACCGGCTCAATGCTGTGATCCGGCCAGCGATACGCTGAACATCATTAACGCAAACCGGTTTTGTTAAGGATGTGATTGCCTTGATTTTCTTCGGATTAGCTTCGATTCCTCTGTTTGACACCAAAAACCCAAGGAGCTTACCTGCCGGAACACCAAAAGCACACATTTCCGGATTAAGCATCATCTTATAGGCCCGAAGATTGTCGAAGGTCTCCTTGAGGTCCTCTATCAGTGTCTCCTCCTTCCTTGACTTCATCATAATATCATCCACATAGGCATGAACATTTCTTCCTATCTGCCCCTTAAGGCAGTTCTGAACGCAACACTGATAAGTTGCTTGGGCACTCTTGAGCCCAAAAGGCATAGATACATAGCAAAAAGCACCAAAAGGAGTTATGAAAGTTGTCTTCTCCTGGTCTTTAACTGCCATCTTGATCTGGTGATATCCTGAATATGCATCCAAAAAACTTAGCCGCTCACATCCCGATGTAGCATAGATAATCTGATCAATGCGAGGGAGAGCAAAAGGATCAGTTGGACAAGCTTTCTTGAGGTCTGTGTAGTCCACACACATTCTCCACTTTCCATTCTTCTTCAGCACCAGCACCGGATTAGCCAACCACTCTAGGTGAAAAACTTCCACTATGAACCCTGCAGCCAAAAGTCTGACTACTTCCTCTCCTATAGCCTTGCGCCTCTCTTCGTCGAAGCAGCGCAGGTACTGTTTGACCGGTTTAAACTTCGGATCAATATTAAGACTGTGCTCAGCGAGTTCCCTCGGTATACCTGGCATGTCAGAAGGTTTCCATGCAAAGATATCCCGGTTCTCACGGATGAACTCGATGAGCGCGCTTTCCTATTTGGGATCAAGGTTAGCGCTGATCGTGAACTGCTTGGATGAATCGCCCGGCATAAAATCAACTTGCTTGGTCTCCTCCACCGATTTAAATTTCAGCACCGGATCATGCTCTGTAGTTGGCTTCTTCAACGGGGTCATGTCCGCCGGATCAACATTATCTTTATAAAATTTTAACTCATCGGTAGCACACACTGCTTCTGCGTAAGCAGCGTCTCCCTCTTCACACTCCAACGCCACCTTGCGACTTCTGTGAACCGTGATTGTGCCCTTGTGACCCGGCATCTTGAGCTGCAGATAAACATAACACGGCCTAGCCATGAACTTGGCATAAACCGTCCTTCCGAACAAAGCATGATAGGGGCTCCGGATCTTGACGACTTCGAAAGTTATCATCTCTGACCTGGAATCATTCTCATCTCCAAAGGTAACTTCTAAATCAATTTTCCCAACTGGATAAGCTGACTTACCTGGAACCACCCCATGGAACACCATGTTTGATTGCCTTAGCTTCTTATCCGTCAGGCCCATACGACGGAAGGTCTCATAGTATAAGATATTGATGCTGCTGCCGCCGTCCATGAGAACTTTAGTGAACTTATAGCCACCCACTTGCGGTGCTACCACCAAGGCCAAGTGGCCCGGATTATCCACCCGCATTGGGTGATCCTCCCTACTCCAGACGATGGGCTGCTCTGACCAGCGCAGGAATTGTGGTGTTGCCGGTTCAACCGCGTGGACTGTCCGTTTTAAAACCTTCTGATCTCGTTTACACAAACTCGTAGTGAACACATGATATTGCCCACTGCTCAACTCCTTTGGATTACTCTGATATCCGGATTGTGGCTGCTGTTGCTGACGCTGCTGATTACCCTGGTTATTGTGATTACCTTGGTCCTGCTGTTGGCTGCCTTGGTTATTGTAACCACCCTGACCATGCGGCGGATTACCTTGGTTATTATAACCACCTTGGCCATTTTGATTACTGGCTCGGTTATGATAACCGCTGTTATTGCCCCTATACCCTGATCCGGAGCTGTTCCCCTGATGATTTGGACCATAAAACCCTGGGCCTGAACCACCATTTGGAGGCCTGTCATTAGGATTAAAGCGGCCCATCATGGCTTCCATCAAGGGCCTGCATTCTCTTATTGTGTGTTTTGCTGGTCGTCCCCTCGAGCTATGCTTCGGACAAGGCTGATTTAACTCTTGGTCCCAACTAATATCCCCTCCGCCGGTTTGTTGGGGTGGGTTGCCCCTATTGCGCTGGAAGCCCCCTTGGACTTGGTATTGGCTATGAAATCAGAACCACCTTCCGCCTTTCACTTGCCTAAGAAACTTGCAGCAGCCGGATTAACTTGCGCCGGTTTACCTGGTTTACTAACATTTCCTGCTTTGTCTCCATCAGCTTCTGGATATTTAGTATTGTCAGAGTCCCCATACTTCACCAGAGCACTCATGAGAGTTCCCATATCATTACAATCCCGTTTAAGTCATCCTAGCTTTAGCTTTAGAGACTCAAACCAGCAATTGTTTTCCAAAGTCACTATTGTTGTGCTGGGATTGATACCATTCGAAGAGTGCAAGATCTCTGACACTCGCCGCACCCAAGCACTTGTAGACTCCTGCTCTCCTTGCACACAGGCTGCCTGATCCACTACTGACATCGGTTGCTTGCACGTATCTTTAAATTTTTTGATGAACTGGCGACGTAGCTCTCCCCATGACCCGATGGAATTCGGGGATAAACCCTTTAGCCAGGTCCGGGCTGTACCTTCAAGCATCATAGTAAAGTACTTTGCACAAGCCGCTTCATCTACATCCAGCATCTCCATGGCCATCTCGTAACTCTCCACCCAAGCTTCGGGAGCCAAATCTGCGGTGTAATTAGGCACCTTTCGCGGACCCTTGAAGTCCTTGGGCAGTTTCACGCTTCGTAAAGCGGGGATAAGACACTGCACCCCAAAAGAACTTGTTGTGACTCCTGTCTCTGCTGTGGCTGTGTGAACCGGCGTCGTTTGACGGATTTCCTCCCGGGCTACCGACCTAACCCGGTTTACATCCTGAGCTTGTGCATCCGCGCCTGCCGGATCATCCTGTCTACGCCGACGGCGCCTGCGTTCACTGCTAGATACTTCTGGCTCCTCCCAATGCCTAGTGTAACTCCGGCTGGGACGTGGTGTTGAATGTAGCCTCTCTCTGCTATGAGAATATGCTTGTTGCTGTACTAACGCCGTATTAAGTAACTCCTTGACCCGGCGTGCCTCCAATGCCACCGGAGACGTCCCTTCAACGGGTAAAGCGGCCAAACATGCAGCAGCAGCAACGATGTTGTCCAAAGGATTTGAATAATGACCTGGAGGGGTAGGAACGTGAGGTGCGGACGTGATCCGCCGATCTTTCTCCGCAGTAGGCTGCTGAACCGGCTCATCCCTGGCTGGGGGTGCCCTCCGGTTTAAAGCCGGATCATTGCTGGTCCCAGCCCCGGCTGTTCTGAACAGATCCGTCGCTTCATAAACCGACGGTAGACGAGATTGATATTTCCGACTTCTTACTCCCTGTGTAGAGGCCTATTCCATCCTTAGGTGAAAAGCCTGATCGTTCAATTCCGCTTGCCTTATTGCTATCATAGCCTTCTCTGCTTTCAGATCATCCCTTGCTTGATCAATCCGGCCCTTTAGCTGAAGGAGCTCTGCATCATGTTGCGCCTTGTCTGCTGGAGCTACCTCTGCCACAACTTTGGCCGTAAATTCCTCGACTAAGGTGGATAGAACGTCAGTAGGTGAGAGGGCTGGGCCGCTCCCCCCTACACCAGCTTCTGCTGTCGCCCCGTTCACCGTGGGCTGTGAACCGGCCATAAAGACAGCCACCCGGTTTGGCGGGTCAAAGGGGTCCGGAATACTATTCCCGTCGGACTCACCCTCAGACCGGCCGTCCTACAACTGATACAGAGATTCAGTCTCTCTGGATGAGGATCCGTCGTCGGAGCAGACAACTGTTTCACCGCTGGATTCCGATCCGTCCTCGGTTTGGACCCCGTGAACTGCTCCAACGAAAACGTGCTTCATGGCGGGCTGAATCCGGGCCGATCTCGCACGCTGGGCCGGCTCGATGATGTTGGAGAAGATGTCCGGCTCAGGTCCCGATTCGCCGATCTTGCCGATGAAGACTTGAATGCCAACGAAAGGAACCCGGTACCCGTATTCGATTGAATCGGCCTCCGGTCCCCAACCCGCGTCGTCGATGTAGATCCGGCCGCGGCGACTCTTGGTCATCCGGCCGGCAACGTAGCCCTTGAGCCCTTCAAAGCTGCCCTTCAAGAACTCGAAACCATCGTGCGGAGGCCCCACGGTGGGCGCCAACTGTCGTGGAATTAGCACGGCAGATGTCCGGTTTAGCGAACTTGATGATGGAACCATCACACGGGTTAGCTTGAAGGGGTTAAAAGCACACAAAGGACACAGAGGGTTTATACTAGTTCGGCCCCTTCGATGAAGGTAAAAGCCTACGTCTAGTTTGGTTTGGTATTGCTTGGGCGTCGATGAACAGGGAGCGGATTGCTTGCCTGTGCCTCGACGGTTGTTTCTTGCTTGTCCCCGAACCGTCGCCGGGTCGTCCCTTTATATAGAGGTGACGCCTGGTCCGGTTTACAGAGTCCCGAGGCCGGCTCATACTCGTGTCCGCCTCGGTCTCTGTTCTTTCTTCCTTATCTCTCAAGTTACATCATCGGGCGGTTTACAAGTCGTAACTCTATACATGGGCCCTAAGATCTTATGGGTCGTAGCCTTTACTAATATTACAACCAAACATATTATAATAATCCAGTTTACACTAGCCGGTTCATACCTGCTAGTCATATCCCTGACAGGAACATAATTGTCATTGACAATGATAAGAACATCGTCGATCTTCCCCAAAGGTTTCTTTACGGAAGAATCAACAAGACGAACACCAAAAGAACAAGGATCAAAAGGTTTCAATTCAAACATATCATACATTCTTTTGGGCATAACGGAGGTACTAGCTCCAACATCACATAAAGCATAGCAAGAGAAGTTATTCAACTTAATTTTAATCATAGGATCCCAACTATCTTCTAGCTTTCTAGGTATGGAGGCTTCTACCCTAAGCTTCTCCTCCCTAGCTTTGATGAGAGCATTAGTGATATGCTCCGTGAAGGCAAGATTAAGTGTGCTAGTGTGGGGATCTCTAGACATCTTGTGAAGAAACCAATAACTTCAGAAAGGGTGCAATTATCAAAATCAAGGTCACTACTATCAAGTAAAGTGGTAGTGGTGTCCTTTAGGCTCACTTGTTTGGTAGCTTCTATGGTCATAGGAGTTTCTTCTTCTACGGTTGAGGTCATAGCATCACCATTAATAGGTCCAATGGGACTAGGAGTGCATTGGGTGCTAAGAGTTTGGATATCCTCAACAACTTGAATAGTAGCAACAGTGTGGTGGTAGGAAGGCTCTTAATTCTATCTTCTTCCTCCTTTTCTCTAGCCCATCTCTCTTTAAGTTTAGCCATCATCCTAATGTTTTCATTAATTTGCACTTGAATAGCATTCATAGGAGTGGTCTTCCTCTCCTCAAGAGGAGAAGTTTTAATTTTAAGCAACTCTACCTCATGGGCTAAATTGTCTACCTTCGAAGAGAGATTATCTAGTTTGTCTAGTTTTTCTTCTACACTCTTATTGAAGGCCTTTTGGGTAGTGATGAAGTCTTTAAGTATAATCTCTAGTTCAGAAGTGGAGTTCTTGGTGCTAGGATAAGTATTGTTGTTCCCATAGGAATTAGAGGGGAACGGTCTAGGGTTGCTACCAAAATTACTCCTATAAGCATTGTTATTGAAGTTGTTTCTAGAGATAAAGTTCACATCTACTTGATCTTGAGCAATCAAAGAATTTAAAGGAACATCATGAGGATCAATAGAAGATTGCTTGGAAAGTAGAGACATGATCAAGTCAACTTTTTCATTTAGGGAGGAAATCTCCTCGACAGAGTTTACCTTCCTACCTGTTGGAACGCGTTCGGTGTGCCATTGGGAATAATTGGTCATCATATCGTCGAGAAGCTTCGTGGCAGCACCAAGTGTAGTTGACATAAAGGTTCCTCCCGCGGCCGAATCTAACAAGTTCCGCGAGGTAAAGTTCAAGCCTGCATAAAAAGTTTGGATAACCATCCAAGTAGTCAAACCATGAGTAGGGCAGTTCTTGACAAGAGATTTCATGCGTCCCCAAGCTTGGGCAACGTGTTCATTATCCAATTGTTTAAAATTCATTATGTTACTCCTTAGTTGGATAATTTTAGCAGGGGGATAGTACTTCCCAATAAAGGCATCCTTGCACTTGTCCCAAGAATCTATACTATTCCTAGGCAAGGATTGAAACCAGATTTTAGCTCCTCCTCTCAAGGAGAAAGGAAAAAGCTTAAGCTTAACAATATCACCATCTACTTCTTTGTACTTTTGCATATCACAGAGCTCAACAAAATTATTTAAGTGCAAAGCAGCTTCATCTCCAGCACCGGAGAATTGATCTTTCATAACTAGGTTCAGTAAAGCAGGTTTAATCTCATAAGAAGGTGCTGAAGTGGCAGGTGTAGCGATAGGCGTGCAGATAAATTCATTGTTATTATGACTAGTGAAGTCACACAACTTGGTGTTCTCGGTGGAACCCATAGTAGCAGCAAGCAAGATAACTATTTTTGTGATTTTTGGTAAGGGACACTAAAGCAAAAACTGAAAGGTAAACTAACAAGACTAAAAAGCAAAGATAAAAGATAGCGTGCAACTCCCCTATCTTGAAGAGTGGAGTCCCCGGCAACGGCGCCAGAAACTTGCTGATGGCTTCTCGCCCCTCGTTGGTTACCCCAAGTGGAAGGTTGAGATGTAGCGTAGTGGCAAATTTCCCTTGGCAAAGATACCAAGGATCGAATCCCGTGAGACTCCGAGGGTCGACAAGTAGGTGTCAACGGCGCCAGAAACTTAGCGGTTGACGGGACCTACACACAGATACAGATAACTTTGCTCCCAACGAGTACAGAGAGGTTGTCAATCCCTCCGGCCTTGTTGTTTACAAAGGATCAAACACAAGAGATAATAATGATAGCTATGACTGCAACTAGTAAATAAAAACAGGAAGTAAATAGAAGGTGTGATCAGCAGTCGTAATATGGACCGGGGTCCCATGATGTTCACTAGTGATTTCTCTCTCCCAAAAGACGATAAAACAGCAAAGCGAGGTAAACAAATTACAGCTGGGCAATTGACAGGATTATGTGCGCAAACCAATGCTAACTATGCTGCAAAGAAAGGTAGAGGCTCAAAAGCATGGGCGGTACGCCAAGGCAAGTAGACCGAAATCCATCTGCATCTACTACTAATCATCCACCTTGAGATATCTATCCAGAACATCTCGCTGGTATTAAGTTGCGAATCCGACCCAAAGTGTAAACTCAAAGCAACGGACAACTGCATTAAAAGAACTTTGCGTAAAGTAAACAATCCTTGCACCCGCAAGTACAAGCACCGTTGTTTTCTCCCTTGTGGCCACAGCACATCCCCTAGACTCATGTTTCTGTCACTCAAGCTAGTCATCAGGGGGCATGAACCCACAATCAAGCATAACGCTCCCTCTTGGAGTTACTACCTACTACTTGGCCAAAGCAATAAACAGCAACGGAGAACATGCAAGAATTACTCAAGAACAAAGATATAAAAGAGGTGAATCAAATATATTACTCAAACACAATCTGAACATAGTCTCATAATCCATCAGATCCCAGCAAACTCAGCAAAGCAACAGCAGAAAGATTACATATGTGCCTCTATCATGTAGGGCAGCTCACGAGGTCTAAACCATGAAGAGCAAAGAGGGGAGGAGAACATCACATAGCTACTGATCATGGACCCATGGTCCAAGGTGGACTACTCACGACTCATCCGGGAAGCGTCCATGGTGGTGGAGAAGCTCCCGGTGGTGGTTCTCCCCTCCGGCAGGGTGCCGGGAAGAGTTCTCCTGATGATCCCGATCTTGGAAGCGCTGCGGCGGCGGAACAGAGGCGAGATCACGAAAAAGGGTTCTGTCCTCGAGGGTTTCGGGACGAGAGGGATATATAGGCGAAGGGGGGCAGCCAGAGGCGGAGCAGGGGCCTGATGGCTTCTATTCTTCCCTGGATTTCAGAAATATCTCCATTAGTGTGTTCATGATAAGATGGTAATCTATCCATGTTAAATTTTAAAGAATCATGAACAATTTTTGGCATGGTAGAAACCATAGATCCAATATCACAATAAGCAAGGAAGTCTTGATTAGAGATGCTAATCCTAACAAAGGCTCCCAATCATTGTCTATTTCCAAAATGTCTTTCTTATTGGGTTTGGGTTTCTCTACCTTCATCAAGTCTAGAGCATCCATTCTTTTCTCAATAGTAGCAAGTCTATCTATGACAGTATCAAAGTTATGATCATAAACAAAGTAACTAGATAGACCATGTATAATTTCAAGAGCTCTAGCTTCATCACACTCTAGGAAATCTCCTTCAGCTATAATATCAAGAGAGTGTTTACACCATTTAAAAAGACCATGGTAAAAATTTCTAAGCACAATTTTTATAGATATCCAAGGCATAATTCTCCTATGTGCATCAGAAATTCTGTCCCATGCCTTCTTCATATTTTCTCCATCCTTTTGATGGAAATCTAGGACTTCAGATTCCCTCAAAGCACCAAATCCTAACATGCTTGACTAAACAGAAAGGACTACTAGCAGAAAAGCAAAATAATTTTTTTTTTGTAATTTTTTATAGAAGACACTAAAGCAAAACTGAAAGGTAAACTAACAAGACTAAAAAGCAAAGGTAAAAGATAGCGTGCAACTCCCCTATCTTCAAGAGTGGAGTCCCCGGCAACGGCGCCAGAAAACTTTGCTTGATGGCTTCTCGCCCCTCGTTGGTTACCCCAAGTGGAAGGTTTGAGATGCAATGTAGCGGAAGTTTTCCCTTGGCAAAGATACCAAGGATCGATTTCCCTGAGACTCCCAGTTTCAACAAGAAGGTGTCAACTGCTAACGGCGCCAGATATTAGCAATCGACGTGGACCTGCACACAGATACAAATAACTTTGCTTCCAACGAGTACAGAGAGGTTGTCAATCCCTCCGGCCTTGTCGTTTACAAAGGATCAAACGCAAGTGATAATAGTGATAGGTTTTGCTGCAAATAGTAAATAAAAGTTGAAAGTAAATAGCGGATGTGATCAATGATGGTAATATGGACCGGGGTCCCATGATGTTCACTAGTGATGTCTCTCTCCCAAAAGGCGATAAAACAGTTATGTGAGGTAAACGAATTACAGCTGGCCAATTGACAGAATTATGTGCGCAAACCAATGCTAACTATGTTACAAGAAAGGTATAGGTTCAAAGCATGGGCGGTACGCCAAGGCAAGTAGACCGAAATCCATCTGCATCTACTACTAATCATCCACCTTGAGATATCTATCCAGAACATCTCGCTGGTATTAAGTTGCGAGTCCCACCCATAGTGTAAACTCAAAGCAACAGACAACTGCATTAAAAGAACTTTGCGTAAAGTAAACAATCCTTGCACCCGCGAGCACAAGCACCGTTGTTTTCCCCCTTGTGGCAACAGCACATCCCCTAGACTCATGTTTCTGTCACTCAAGCTAGTCATCGAGGGGCATGAACCCACAATCAAGCATAACGTTCCCTTGGAGTCACTACCCACTACTTGGCCAAAGCAATAAATAACAACGGAGAACATGCAAGAATTACTTACGAACATAAATATAAAAGAGGTAGATCAAATATATTACTCAAACACAATCTGAACATAATCTCACAATCCATCGGATCCCAGCAAACTCAACATAGCAACAGCATAAGGATTACATATGTGCCTCGATCATGTAGGGCAGCTCACGAGGACTAATTAGTGAAGCACAAGAACGAGAGGAGAACATCACATAGCTACTGGTCATGGACCCATGGTCCAAGGGAGACTACTCACAACTCATCCGGGAGGCGTCCATGGTGGTGGAGAGGCTCCCGGTGGTGATCCTCCCCTCCGGCAGGGTGCCGGGAAGAGTTCTCCTGGTGCTCCCAATCTTGGAAGCGCGGCGGCGGCGGAACAGAGATGAGATCGTGAAAAAGGGTTCCCGTCTTGAGAGTTTCGGGACACGATATAAATATATGCCAAAGGGGGGCATCAGCGGAGGCCTGGGGGGCCCAGGCGCCCCCCCGACGCGGCCAGGAGGGGGGCCGCGCCACCAGGGCGCCTGGAGCCCTGGTGGCCCCCCTCCTGCTGTATTTTGGCAGCCGGGAAGCTTCTGGAACGCTGATTTTTTATATAATTTTTCCGAGATTTTTCTGGCAGTTTTCGTAATGGGAAAACCTGAAATACAAAAACTGCAGAAAACAGAAACTGGCACTGGGGTGCACTGAGTTAATAGGTTAGTCCAAATATGATCAAAAGTGTATGGAAGTGTATAAATATCATAGCAATATCACCCAAAAGAGGCATGGAGCAAGCAGAAATTATAGATACGTTTTGGACGTATCAGGGCCCCAGGCGCCCCCCTGGCGCGGCCAGGGGTGGGGCCGCGCCAGGTGGCCGCCTGGGCCTCCCCTGGCTCCCCTCTGGCCCATCTTTGGTTCTTCGCAAAGCTTCCTGTACGCTGATTTTTCCTATATTTTTCCTGGAATTTTTGGAGCACTTTTAATATGGGGGAAACCTGAAATAGAAAAACAGCAGAAAACAGGAACTAGCACTGTGGTGCACTGAGTTAATAGGTTAGTCCAAATATGATCAAAAGTGTATGGAAGTGCATCAATATCATAGCAATATCACACAAAAGAAGCATGGAGCAAGCAGAAATTATAGATACGTTTTGGACGTATCATCTGCGTGCTGCCCGTCAACCACCTTCGGCTTCAGATTGAAGGTCTTGAGCCATAGGCCGAAGTGTGGGGGACGCGGAGGAAAGCTTCACACATGATTATGAAAGCTGATATGTGGAGGATAGAGTTCGGGGCCAGATCGTGGAAACCTAGCCCGTAGAAGAATAAGAGACCCCGGACAAAGGGGTGGAGCAGAAATCCCAGCCCTCGGATAAAGTGAGGGATGAACACAACCCTTTCTCCAGGATCTGGGATGGGGATCACCTAATCCTCATCAGGAATCTGGTGGGCTATGTTGGCGGCGAGATAGCCCACGCTCCATAGACTGTTCACGTCTTTCTCCATGACAGTCGAGGCCTCCCACTTGCCCTTGGAACCAGATCCAACCATTGCTGGAGAAGGAGGCAGTGGTGGAAGGGATTGGAGCTGCGGGCGTTGGAGCTGTGGGCGCTGGGGCTAGGAGATTGGGAAGCAAGGGATAGAGGAGAGCATGAGGTAAAAAGAGGGGATCTATGTCCTTTTATAGGCACTAAATACCAATTGTCCCCCACTCAAGCCGTAAAACTTGCTTGTTCCCAATGTACTCAAGGTACGATTGGGTTACCCAAATCATATTGATGAGGGTCCCGTGATAAGCGGGCACAATCTCTGCTTCAATAAGACGTGCCAATGGAGGCTATGCCTCGAAACGCGAAACCAGAGCCAAGAAAACGGTTCGAAATATTGAAGGGTCAAATGTGATGTTTCGCTGAAAAGTTGTCAGTAAAGACACATTGTTTGTTTTGACACCTTGCCTTCGTGGCTAAGGGTTGTACTAATCATGTAGAGCCGGCCATAGTTCCTTTACGCAGGAAATTAACTTCATATGTTCGGAAGGAGGAACCCGCCTGGCAAAGCCGAAGACGGTATGCGTGCCGGACTCATCGTCATCGAAGACTGGTTCAGGGGCTACTGAGGGAGTCCTGTACTAGGGGGTCCTCGAGTGGCCGGATTACTTGTTATGGGCCGGACTGGTGGGCCGTGAAGATCAACACAGAAGAATATCCCTCGTGTCCAGATAGGACTCCTATGTGTGTAGAATGGCAAGTTTAAGTACGGGTGTAATGTTTCCTTCCTTTCCAAGATGATTATGTACAATAGGTCCCTCCGGTGCATATATAAACTAGAGGGTTTAGTCCGTAGAGACAATCACAACTACCACAGGCTAGACATCTAGGGTTTAGCCATTATGATCTCGAGGTAGATCAACTCTTGTAATCCTCATATTCATCAAGATCAATCTAGCAGGAAGTAGGGTATTGCCTCCACTAAAAGGTCCCGAATCTAGGTAAACATCGTGTCCTTATTTCCCCCTGTTACCTTCGATCCTCAAATACACAGTTCGGGACCCCCTACCCGAGATCCACCGGTTTTGACACCAACAGTTGTCCAGCCAAGTTTGTCCTTTGATGCTAAACAAGCTAACTACGTCAACTACTGGGCCCGTACATAGCTATGCACCGAAGTGTGTTGGTTTGTAGCACACGAGAAACTTTTGTAAGTGTGTTGTTTCTTCTAGAAGATAAGGCGGTTCCCCTAAAAAAAGAAGAAGATAAGGGCGGTTAAGCAGGAATGTTGCTCCAAGCTCTCACTGTTAATGTGTCTTATAGCCTCCTCGCAAAAAAGTGTCTTATAGCTACTAAATGTGTCTTAGACACAAACTTCAAGCCAATAGTATGACAAGTTCGAATGGCAACCACTTGTGGCACACATGTCTGGATGGAAACCAAACATGCCATGTGTATCAAAATGCCTAGAGCGTGATTTCACACTACTTTAACATGTGTATCAAAATGCCTAGAGCAAACACAAATTATCCAATACATATGGAAGTTTCAACACATGCAAATTATCCATCTATTCAAATCATCTTGCACTGTCAAACTCCTGATTTGGCCTACTCACTTCACATTGTAGTTTCTATTCATTTGACCTACTCACTTCACATTGTAGTATCTAACAAACTTCTAATTTTCCCTACCTAGTCAAATTATCTTGCACTGTCAAACTCCTAATTTGGCCTACTCACTTCACATTGTAGTTTCTATTCATTTGTCCTACTCACTTCACATTGTAGTTTCTAACAAACTCCTAAATTTCCCTACCTAGTCAAATTATTTTGCATTGCCAAACTCCTAATTTGGCCTACTCACTTCACATTGTAGTTTCTATTCATTTGGCCTACTCACTTCACATTGTAGTTTCTAACAAACTCCTAACTTTCCCTTGTAGTCAATGCCGTGAAGGGGATGAATTCACTTCACTAATGATTTGTAGTCAATGCCATGAAGGTGATGAAGGTGGAGGGGATGAACCCTAGCAGTCCGTCGCCGCCGTCGCCGAAACCCTAGCGATGCAAATCCAATGAAATCAAATCAAACGAAAGCAAACCAAATGAAATCAAATGGTTCTAGAGTAGGGCAAAGAGAGAGGGAGAGGGAGATTTGCCTGTTACCTAACGACCGGAACCTGCCAGAATGTGAGGGCAACGAGCTGAGAGAGAGAGAGAGAGAGAGAGAGAGAGAGAGAGAGAGAGAGAGAGAGAGAGAAAGTGGAGTGGCGACAGAGAGAGCAAGGGTGAGGCGAGGGGGGCGTTGTCGTTGGTTTTGACCGCCACTCCCTCCTAAAAATTTATGGGCTTGGCCGCAAAAAAGTAAATAAAAGCAATACAATATTATTAATTTAATACAAACAATGTTCTTAATTTAATAAAAGTAATACAATATTCTTAATTTAATAAAAGTAATACAATATTCTTAATTTAATAAAAGTAATACAATATTGTTAATTTAATAAAAATATATTCTTAACTTAGTAAAACAATTAAAATAAAAGCAATACAACATTTTAAATTTAATAAAAAATATATTTTAACTTAACAAAAGTAATACAACATAATAATAGTAGCATTTTAATAAAAGTCAAAATAGAGTTCTTGAATTAGTAATAGCAATTAAAACAAAAGGAATATAATATTCTTAATTTAATAAAAAGAATATTCTTAACTTAATAAAGTAATACAAAATTAAAATAGTACCTTAATAAAACTCAAAAAATATCCTTAAATTAGTAAAAGCAATACAATATCCTTAACTCAATAAAAGTAATACAAAATAATAATAGTACTTTAATAAAAGTCAAAACAATATTCTTAAATTAGTAAAAACAATTAATATATTATAAAAAGTCAGTATTTCCATTTAAAATAATATAAAGTAATTCCAAAATAAATTTGAAGTCACAAACTATATATTTAAAAGTAATTCCAAATAATTATAAATGAAATTAATTCCTAAGATTAGACCCCATGTCATGTAGTGCAGATGCGACAACTCGTGACATGCCACTATTAAACATAATAGTGCTTGTGTTTCATGTTATACCACACCAGCACTATATTACGCCTTATACAAAGTGTGAGCCCATATACTTGTGATGTCCAACTATTTTCCTACGCCCACCCCTATGTCCCTAATAATGACATACTCCCTTCGTCCGGGTTTATTAGGCCTCTTAGCATCACGAGCATGTCCCTTTTTATAAGGCCTCGCTTTAGAAAGGTGCATGCATGCAACCATTTCATTGGTTGCATTAAAAGTCATTATGGTTGATGCCATGGCTGAGAAATTAATACACTTCATGCGTGTTTTTTCATTTGCTGCATGCATTTGAGAGAGTGCATTGGAAGTGGAATGGGAGAATTAATGTGAGCAAATTACTATGTGTCTTCGTCTAAGAAAAGTTGTCTCTAGGCCTAATAAACCCGGACGGAGGGAGTACCAAGTAAGCCGACGACATCACTATTTGAAAAAAATAGTGTTGCTGTTGGTTGAAAATGGCGCGCCACCAACGAAAGTGTTGCTAACACTTTTTCCACTAGTGATATATAGGGAAGGCTAACCGCACGAACTCGCTAGCAAACTCAGTACTTCGCCACGCAAAAAGAAAAAAAAACCATACGGTCTGCTAATCCAGAAAAACAAGGCCGTTGAAAAAGAAAAACGCAAGCAGATCAGAACGACTTCTCGAGGTTCGCACATCCCCAGCAACAGGACCGACGTGGCTGAGAGATGAGGATTAACGCTTTAGTCAGTGGTAGTTTTTCCGTCGAGGTTTATTGTGCCTCCTCCTATTACTGGATAAATTTTAACCATATATATGATAAACAAAATATAGGGAATATGCTACAAAATGTTTATAAGTTTTGCTAAAGCAGCTAGATGTGCCATAAATATTACAAATTTAAGTCCTATGCCTTTGATTTTACGCGAAGATTTGTGTGAGTATTTTATATGTTCCTTTCATTTCCTTTTTTATGATTGAGTCACTTAGATGTGCAATAATTAGGACACATCGACAGCCGCAATGTTCATTATTTGATTTGTATACAAAATATATTTCTCACAATATATTTTCTATGAAATATATTATATATTTATTAGTTATAATTATGATTAAAATTTGACACAAAATATGAGGGGCTCCATTTAAACATTCGGGCACTTCTCAAAATTCAATGCAACACCCATATGAACAATAAAGTGGTGAAGATAAGTAAAGTTTTTCAAAAAGCTCTATAATTTTTGTGCCAAAAATTGTTGAATATTTCACATATGTGCGAAGTTTCACGATGAAAAATATGGGCTAAAAGACGAAATCAATACTAAAAAAATGCCATTTTTGGAAATATTTCGGAGCACCTTTTTTGCCTCCAGATCTCCATGAATGTCCTTATATTATGAAATTTTGCACACGGTGACATATTCAACGATGTTTGCAGAAAAGATCATGATTTATTAACTATTTTTCGCGTTTTACTGTTCATCACACGGAGCAGACAAACCTCTGAGTCTCCGCTTGCCTCCCCGCGGCCGCCAACAACGACATTTTGCCGGACTGGCACGCGCACTCTTGTCAAGTTACTGTTCTGTAAGTTCAAAGAGGCAGAGGAAAGAAATCTCTCTGTCTCCGATTGCCTTCCCGCAAAAATAAAGAAAATTGCATGACCGCCGTCAACGAACGCTGCTTTGCCTCATTGGCTCATTGCTCAGTTCCCATGACCAGCACGCCCACCGTTACCAAGTCGCCGCCGGCGCTCATCTCGCCGGCGGGGCCTACCCCCTGCGGCACCCTCCCGCTCTCCTCCATTGACAAGACCGTCGCCGGCTCCGGCTTTGTGAACCTTATGCAGGTCTTTCCCCCGCCCTCGGTCTCCGCCGCCCGCAAGGACCAGGACGCCGTCGCGGCCGTGGCCGCAATGCGCGACGGGTTCGCGAGGGCGCTTGTGCCGTACTATCCGGTGGCCGGGCGCATCGCCTTGAGCGGCGTCGCGGTCGACTGCACCGGGGAGGGCATCTGGTTTGTGGAAGCCGCCGCGAGCTGCACGCTCGCAGACGTCGACGGCCTCGACTGCTGCCCGCTGCTCATCCCAGGAGAGCTCCTCCTCCCTCGCCCTCCCCCCGGCGAGAAGCTCAACGACCTCATCCTCATGGCCCAGGCGACGAGGTTCACCTGCGGTGGGTTGGCCGTCGGGATCCGCTTCAGCCACGCGGTGTTCGACGGGCATGGGGCTGCGCAGTTCCTTACGGCGGTGGGGGAGCTAGCGCGGGGGCTCAAGGCGCCGTCAGTGGCTCCGGTGTGGGACCGCGACGCGATCCCAGACCCTCCAGGCCCGCTGCCGGGGCAGCTCACGGAGTTCAGGCTCGTGACCCAGGTGGCCGACATCTCGGCGGAGAGCATCGCGCGCGTGAAGGACGAGTTCAAGCAGGCTGCCGCGACACCGACGGGGCAGGTGTGCTCCACCTTTGACGCGGTGACGGCCGTGGTGTTCAAGTGCCGCGCGCTGGCGCTGGCGTCGGCGCTCCCTGACGAAGCCGATGTCCGGATGGCCTTCGCCGCCAGCACGCGGCACCTTCTCCGCGGCGTGCTGCCGACGGTGGAGGGCTACTACGGCAACTGCGTATTCCTGGCGTGCGCCACTAGGACAGGCAAGGCCGTCCGGGAGGCGGCGCTGGCTGAGGTAGTCGGCGCGATACGGGAGGCGAAGGAGGCGGTTTCTGCTCGGTTCGCGGGCTGGATGCGCGGCGTCCAGCAGTACGACGTGCCGCCGCTGGACTACAGCACAGTGACGTTGTCGGACTGGAGTCGTCTCGGCTTCGACGAGGTGGACTACGGCTTCGGTGCGCCCGGGTACGTTTTCCCGCTCAACGACCACGTCAACTTCGTCGCGGCGCTCAACTACGTCAGGCCGCCGGCGCCCAGGCGTGGGGGCATCCGTGTGGTGCTCCGCTGCGTCGAGGAGCCTCATGCAGCCGCATTCGCCGTCGAGCTCGCCAAGTTCGCCTAGATGCAACGCATTGATGGTTCCCATTTCCTGGACATGTCCGTCCATTAATGTGAAACTGCGCAGTTCAGCGAACAATTTTTTTTCTTGGACATGTCCGTCCATTCATGATGATTTTCTACTCTAATGTTAAAAACTATTGTGAAACAAAGATAGTAGTGTCAAAAAAATTATATTATGGTGCGTGCACAGGTCGTGTGCACAGCATTTTCGATGGAGTAATATGTAATGCTGCAGCGAACACATTTTTTCTTTCGGGAGCGAACCCGTTGTATCTCCATTGTGTGATTATAGAAGAGTGATTGTTCTTTTTCTCCTCAAATACGCATAGCATGCATATCTTTTATTAATGAGAAAAAGATGGGTACAAAAAGCCCTCTGCTGAGGGTGTTAGAGCATCTGCAGCCGTTGGCCCCTCAGGACACTAAAAAACCGCCTCTTGGGGGCGAGTCGACGATACAATCGGCGCTGGGGGCGGTTTTGCGCCCAATCGTCGCCCTCAGGCGCCCAAATTGACCCACTATGTGGCCCAATTTCGACGATTAAAGGGCCCACGTGGGCAAGAATAGGCCCATATTCTTATCACATATTTCATCATAGAAAAATTATTTCTTATCAACAAAATTATTTTTTATCACATATTTCATCACAGAAAAATCAAATACTTCAACAAAAAATAATACAACAACAAATAGTTCAATAAAAATTATATAGTTCAACAAATAAAAACTCGTATTTCATCACACGGCGTCCCCCTTGAGCCTCCATAGGCGCTCAATCATCTTTCTGCAATTGATGATGCACCTCTGGGTCTTGGATCTCCTGACGCATACTGAGATAGGCAGTCCAAGTTGCCGGTAGATGGTGATCAACTTCGGCTAGAGGACCCTGCCTGTAGTATGGTTCAGTGTCAAACACTGGGTCTTCTTGCTCGCTCTCGATGATCATGTTGTGCAAGATGACACAGCAAGTCATAATCTCCCACATTTGATCTTTGGACCAGGTCTGAGCGGGGTACCGAACAACAGCGAATCGAGATTGGAGCACACCAAATGCCTGCTCGACATCCTTCCTGCAAGCCTCCTGAACTTTCGCAAATCAGGCGTTCTTGCCTCCTGCCGCAGGGTTTGAGATCGTCTTCACAAATGTCGACCATCTAGGATAGATGCCATCTGCTAGGTAGTACCCCTTGTTGTATTGGTGCCCATTGATCTCGAAATTCACCGGAGGAGAATGGCCCTCAACGAGCTTGGCAAAAATAGGAGAGCACTGCAGCACGTTGATGTCATTGTGAGTTCCTGGCATACCAAAGAAGGAGTGCCAAATCCAGAGGTCTTGTGTGGCTACCGCCTCAAGCACCACACTGCAACCGCCTTTGGCGCCTTTGTACATCTCCTGCCAACCAAATGGGCAATTCTTCCATTTCCAATGCATGCAGTCGATGCTTCCAAGCATCCCAGGAAATCCTCTTGCTGCATTCTGGGCTAGGATCCGAGCAGTGTCTTCCGCATTGGGTGTTCTCAAGTATTGTGGCCCAAACACTGCCACCACTGCCCGACAGAACTTGTAGAAACACTCTATGCTGGTGGACTCGGCCATGCGCCCATAGTCGTCGAGTGAATCACCGGGAGCTCCATATGCAAGCATCCTCATCGCTGTCGTGCACTTCTGGATGGAGGTGAATCCAAGAGCGCTAGTGCAATCCATCTTGCACTTGAAGTAGTTGTCGAACTCCCGGATTGAATTCACAATCCCGAGTGTAAGGGCATCTCTTGCCTAAGGTTTTGGTGATGATGACAATCCATGTGTGGACTAATCGTGCGTCAATATTACTCAGGTTTATAGCATGTGGCACAAGACGGTTAGGCCTTCCCTCTTTAAGGAAAAGATCGAAGACGGATGTTCCGATGCCTTTTTGTTTCTCTTGATCATAGGAAATCCATACTATTAAGAGGGAACCCACATCGGAAGGTAATGGGTGGATCAAGTCACGTACACATATACTTTGCACCCACGATATTGCCTCCGTTTGTGGAGAGAGAGGTCCCCTTTGATTCTTCCTTATGTGTAGTTTCCCCTACAGCGGTAGTACCGCCGTTGTAGGCGGTTGTACCAGTGGCCGGTAGTTCCGGTCGAACCACCGCCTCAAGTACCGCTCAGGGGTGATACCTTCTGTACTGTGTGCGGTGGTAGACCGGTGGTGGCCCGGAAGTACCGGTGTTCTCTTAATGAAACCGGTACTACCGGTGCTCAGGGCGGTAGTACCGCTCTGACTGCCATCACATAGAAACTACCTGCCTGGCGGTAGTTCCGGCCCAACCACCGTCCCAACTACCTCCCCTGCTTGAAACCTTTTGGTCTCAAAGCGGTAGTAGACCGGTGGTGGGGAGGTAGTTCCGGTTTTCTCCGGAAGACCGGTACTACCGGGTGCGTCACCGGAAGTACCACCTTGGTGCCATGGGCGCAGGTTCCTTCACTCACCGGTACTACCGGTTGGGTGAGCGGAAGTACCGGTCCTATGCAATTCTGCATATAATGGTTGGCTTGTTGGTGACCCTATTTAAGGAGGCCCTTCTCCCACCTCCATCTTATCTCTTGCCTCTCTCTCCACCATTAATGCCATTGAAGCTTTCTTGCCCGATCTCTCTCCCTAGCCAACCAAACTTGTTGATTTGCTAGGGATTGAAGGAGGAGACCTAGATCTACACTTCCACCAAAGGAAACTTGATTCCCCCATACTTTCTTGTGTGGATTTTGTTACTCTTGGGTGTTTGAGCACCCTAGACGGAAGAGGCCACTTCGGAGCCACATTCCATTGTGGTGAAGCTCTGGGGTTTCGTTGGGAGCCTCCAATTAAGTTGTGGAGAGAGCCCCAACCTTGTTTGTAAAGGTTCGATTGTCGCCTTCAAGGGCACCACTAGTGGATTCATGGCACCTTGCATTGTGTGAGGGCGTGAGGAGAATATGGTGGCCCTAGTGGCTTCTTGGGGAGCATTGTGCCTCCACACCGCTCCAACGGAGACGTACTTCCCCTCAAAGGGAAGGAACTTCGATAACAGATCCTCGTCTTCACCGTCTCCACTTGTGGTTATTTCTATCCTTTACTTGTGCAAGCTTTACTTGTTTATCTTATATAGCTTGCTTGTGAAGTTGTGTCCTTTACTTTCATCTAGTTGTCATCTTAGTAACTTATCTAGACAACTTACTTTGACGCTTAATTTAAAGTGGTTAAGAAAAGCTAAAATTGTTAGTTGCCTATTCACCCCCCCCCCTCTAGTCAACCATATCGATCCTTTCAATTGGTATCAGAGCCTCGTCTCTTTTTAAGGACTTTACCGTCCAAAGAGTATGGGTGACAACGTAGTCGAGATGGAGGATCATTCCGGTGGAACTCCGTCCTTGCCTACGTCCGATGGGGGAGCCTCGGTCTCTCGTGAGGAGTCCAATGTGGCCTTGACCACATTGAAAGAGTCACTAGCGACCGAGGTCAAAGGCATGTTTAAAGATTTGCTTGAGGGGCTTAAATTATCCACCGCACCGTTGGAAGTGGTTCGTCCCGCTACCAACGTGTCGGAGGCTAATCCCGACAAGGGAGAAGCTAGTAGTGAACAAGCCCCTGTTACTAAGAATGGGAGTGGGATCTTTGCCCACTCCGCTCCTCCTACTCACTATGGAGGACTCGTTCCTACACCGCATTTAAATTCTATTGGGCCTCCTCCCAAGTTTATAAAAAATTCTGATTTTGCTACTTGGGTGTTTCGTTTCAAACGTCATATAAATCATTGTTCTACTAATCTTTGGAGAATCATTGAGCAAGGTTTTTATCCGCGTGATCCCGACAACATGACTCCAAGAGAAACTGCGGATCATCAATTCATCGGGTCCGCTCTTTGCATTCTTCAAGATGCTATTCCTCCAGAAGACATTGCACATCTTCAACCCTTCACTGTGGCCAAGGAAGCTTGGGAGCATGTTGGCACTATGTACAAGGGAAGCACTAGCATTCAACGCTCTAACTATGAAGTTGTGCAAGATGAAGCCGATGAGTTTGCTATGATCAAAGAAGAAGATCCTCGTGAACTTTATCGGAGATTAACTACCCTTGTGGTCTCTCTTCGAGATCATGGCAGTAAGGACACTGATGACAATTGGATCAAGCACAAGTTCCTCAAGGCCATGATGCCCTATCATAAGGCCATGTCCTCTGTCATTCGTCAGAGACCGGACTTCCACCACTTATCCTCAAATGAAGTGTTGGATGAGTTCGTTGCCATGAGGATCTTGGATATGACCGCCGACAATGCGGTCTTAAGAGCTCAACGATCAAAGAAGCCTAATCTTGCCCTGAAGGCCAAGGCTTGTGTGGAAGAAGAGGAGGTGGAGGATGATGATGAGTGTAGCCCCGAGGACACCAAATATGCCTATCATGAGCACATGGCTCTTGCTTCAAGGCAATTCTGGGGCAACAAGAAGAACACAAGACCCAACTTCAATAGGAACAACTCAAGTGGGAATAAGGGCAAGCAATGAGTGAGGACATGCTTCAACTGTGGAAATGTAAGCCACTTCGTTGCGGATTGCCCATATGAGAAAAGAGAAGACTTTGGAGGCAAGCTTATCCGGAGGGACAAGTCAAAGTCCTATCCCAACAAGAACAACTTCAACAAGAAGACTCCTCCTAAAGGGTTGGTGGCCCAAGAAGAATATGTTGAGGATGATGACAATGATGAAGATGGTGAGATGGTCACCATGGCCACAATTGCTATTGCTACTACTTCGCACTCATCTCTCTTCGACTCACCAAATGAGAACATCACCGCCAAGTGTCTCATGGCCAAGGCCACCAACAAGGTAACCCCAAACATCAATACTACTTTCAATTCTCTTTCATTGACGGATTGTATTGATGAGGGTGAGGGAACTAAGGAGGGAGAGAATGAATTTGAGTTGTTCATGAAAAATCTCAAGGGCAAACCCAAGAAGCATTTTGTTGCTCTCTTGGAACAACTCGGTGAGGCCATTGACATGATCGAGACTCACGAGGAAACCATTACTAAAATGGAAGGACATAGTCGAGACTATGCCGATGAGATATCGGATCTCTCTAACGCCCTAGAGGAAGAGCGTGGTCTTCGTTTGGCTCCTGAGGAGTCACACAACGATGATCATGCTAAATTAAAGAAAGATCTTGATCATGCTTTAGTTGTCTCTCATGTGCTTAATTTCGAGAAGGAAAAACTTGAGGTTGACCATGCTAAACTCAAAGAAGAGTTTGTCATACTCGACATGGCTCACAAGGCCTTGAAAGGTATGCATGCTACTCTCAAGGAGTCTCATGATCAACTCCAAGTTTCGCTAACCAAGGAAAAGGCTATCTTTCCTCGCATGGTATTAATTGATAATGCAAATGCTACTAACCCATGTTGCGAGCATGTGCATCTTGTTGAAGAAAATCCCGAGTTTAAGAAGCAACTTGAGAAAGGCCTTGTGACATGTATACAAGGTGAGAAGAACCTCAACAACCTTTTGAGCAATCAAAAGGAGGTTGTGGCAAAGGAAGGAATTGGGTTGGTTCCTAAGCCCAAGAAGAAGAAGAATGACAAGACCAAGCAACCACCCCCTCTCCGACAAACTTTTGTGAAAGAAGGAGAGGGCGCATCAAAGAAGAAGAAAATACTGAAAGATGGTGGTGTCAAGAAAAACTCCACCATACCATCAAACATGGCCGGCGACTTTAATCATTCATATGTTTTATGTCGTGCTAGTGATGGTCATGTGTTTGCTAAATTTGTTGGTTCTTCTTATGAGTACATTGAATGGTCCATTTGGGTTCCTAAGACCCTTGTTACTAACCTCAAAGGACCCATTACCAAATGGGTACCTAAATACAAGCATTGATCTCTTGTAGGAGTTTGCTTCCGGTGGGGGATCATGGTTGCTCGATAGTGGAGCCACAAATCATATGACCGGAAGCAAAGACTTGGTGGTGGACGTGCATCTAGGTTCATCTGTGGCCACCAACGTCGAATGGGGTGATGCTTCATCTTCTAAGGTATTGGGGCTCGGCAAGGTTGTTGTCTCTCATGATCTCACGATCGAGAAAGTCATGCTTGTTGAGTCCCTTGCATACAATTTACTTTCTGTTCGCCAACTTGCACTCATGGGCTTTGCTACATTCTTTGATATTGATACCGTGGCCCTCTTGTGGAGCAAGACTCTTAAAGTAGCCTATGTTGGGCATGTCGAGAACGGTCTTTATGTAGTTAACTTTTCGAAGCAACCCACGAAGGCCGCGACATGCTTAATGGCTAAAGTTGATGTGGGATGGCTTTGGCATCGCCGTTTGGCCCATGTCAATATGAGATCTTTGCAAAGTCTTCTCGAGGGGGATCATGTCCGTGGACTAACAAATGTTAGCTTTGCCAAAGATCGTGCTTGCAGGGCTTGCATTGAAGGAAAGTTACATGAGATGGCTCACCCTCCCACGACTATCATCTATTCAAAGAGACCCCTAGAGCTCCTTCACATGGACCTCTTTGGGCCTCCATCTTTTGATAGTCTTGGGGGTAGAAAGTACTGCTTGGTGATTGTGGATGATTACTCAAGATACACTTGGGTATACTTCTTAAAGAAGAAGAGTGAGACCCAACAAACCGTCATAAACTTTGAAAATGAAGCTCAACGACAACATGAAGCAAAGATTTTGATGATCAGAAGTGACAACAGCACCGAGTTCAAGAACTAGACCTTGGATGAGTTTCGCAGTGATGAGGGGATCAAACATCAATATGCAGCTCCCTATACCCCTCAACAAAATGGTGTAGCGGAGAGAAAGAACCGAACTCTAATGGATGCGGCAAGAACCATGATGGCTGAATTCAAATCTCCATACAACTTTTGGGCGAAAGCCATCAACACCGCTTGCCATGCATCAAACCGGCTCTATCTCCGCAAAGGCTTGAACAAAACTCCATATGAGATACTTACCGGTAACAAGCCCAATCTCAAGTACTTCCGGGTATTCGGGTGTAAGTGTTTCATTCTCAAGAAAGGTGTTTGCTTGTCTAAATTTGAATCTATTGCTCACGAGGGCATATTTGTTGGTTATTCTACAAACTCTCATGCTTACCGTGTCCTCAACAAGTCCAATGGACTCATTGAGGAGACGAGTAACGTAGAGTTTGATGAAAATAACGGCTCCCAGGTGGAGCAAAGTGGTACTTGTGATGTAGGTTATGAAATTCCTCCTCAAGCCATAAGAAGAATGGGTGTTGGATATATCCTACCCATTGAGGAACCCCTTGTGGCCGAAGGAGAAGGACAATGTTCCACTCAAGTGGAACCATCACCAACCCAAGACCCACACGCTTCCGAAGAACAAAGCGAAGGCCCTCAACCGGACGAACAAGGCCAAGTGCAAGATCAATCACGAGATGGTGGAGAGCCACCAAATGATGCACAAGGCCAAGTTCTGTCCTCCGAGCAAGATCAAGGTCAAGAGGAAGCTCAAGATCAAGATCTAGCTCCTGACGACGCTCAAGATGATCAACTCAATGCTCCTCAGTTATCACTTGAAGAGCAATTGGAGCGTCGTGCTGCAAAAGTTGCCTCCAGGCTTGCTTCCAGAGAACATCACATGGAGAACATTCTAGGAAGCATCAAAAGGGGGGTAAGCACTTGTAGAAAATTAGCAAACTATTGTGCTCATCAAGCTTTTGTCTCCTGTGTTGAACCTCAGAAGGTGTATGAGGCGCTCGAAGATCCTGATTGGCTCAATGCCATGCATGAAGAACTCCATAACTTCGAGCGCAACAAGGTGTGGCGTCTGGTGCCAAGGCCAAAGGAGAACCATAATGTCATCGGAACCAAGTGGATCCTTAAGAACAAGCAAGATGCTCATGGCATTGTCATCCGCAACAAGGCGCGTCTGGTGGCTCAAGGCTACTCCCAAGTTGAGGGTATCGACTACGGTGAAAACTTTGCCCCCGTTGCTCGTCTTGAATCCATTCGTTTGTTGCTTTCCTATGCTTCCCATCATAACTTTAAATTGCAACAAATGGATGTGAAAAGTGCATTTCTTAATGGTCCTATTAATGAGTTGGTGTATGTTAAACAACCCCCGGGGTTTGAGGATCCTAAGCTCCCCAATCACGTGTACCAACTCGATAAGGCACTCTATGGCCTTAAACAAGCCCCACGTGCGTGGTATGAGCATCTTACCGAGTTGTTACAAGGTCGTGGGTTTGAAATTGGGAAAATCGACCCCACTCTTTTTACTAAGAAGGTCAAAGGGGAGTTGTTTGTATGCCAACTATATGTTGATGATATTATCTTTGGTTCTCCTAACAAAGCTTTCAATGATGAGTTCGCCGCACTCATGACCACACATTTTGAGATGTCCATGATGGGAGAGTTGAAGTACTTCCTTGGGTTTGAGATCAAGCAAAGAAGAGAAGGGATCTTCATCAAACAATCCAAGTATACTCAAGACATGCTCAAGAGGTTCAATCTAAGTGATGTCAAGCCGGCTACTACTCCTATGCCAACCAAGTGCCAACTTGACATTGATCCCAATGGTAAAGCAGTGGATCAAAAGGTATATCGCTCTATGATCGGTTCTTTGCTTTACCTTTGTGCATCTAGACCGGATATTATGTTGAGTGTGGGAATTTGTGCACGGTTTCAAGCCTCACCTAGGGAAAGTCACTTTGTGGCTGTCAAGCAAATCTTTCGATATTTGGCTCATACCCCAAACTTTGGCTTATGGTACCCAAGAGGAGCAAACTTCAACCTTGTAGGTTTCTCTGATTCTGACTGGGCGGGAGACAAAGTGGATAGGAAGTCCACTTCTGGAGGGTGCCAATTTCTTGGTTGCTCTCTTGTTAGCTGGTCTTCCAAAAAGCAAAGTTGTGTATCTCTATCGTCCACCGAAGCAGAGTATGTGGCTGCTGGCAGTTGTTGTGCTCAACTCTTATGGATGAGGCAAACTTTAAAGGATTACGGTGTCACTTGTGACAAAGTGCCTCTTTGGTGTGACAATGAAAGTGCCATCAAGATTTCTCTCAACCCGATGCAACACTTCAAGACGAAGCATATAGAGATTTGGCATCACTTCATCCGGGATCACATAAGGCAAGGAGAGATCGAGCTTCACTACGTCAACACTCATGATAACCTTGCAGATATCTTCACGAAGCCGTTGGATGAAGCAAGATTTCGCGAGTTAAGGCATGAGCTAAATATCATTGATTTGAGCAATGTGGCTTGAGCATGTGCACACCCCGCCATACTCTTCATATTGTCTATTCTAGGTGTAGGCATGGAAATAGGGGGAGTGGTGTTCTCTCAATGAACTCTCCCTCCCCCCATTATGCATAAATTGATCTTCTTTTCACATTCGTCATTTTTGATGACACTTGTGTTTCAAAGACGAGTTTTGGTTATGGGCCCAAGGATAATTCTTCGCGGTGCCATGCCAATTGACTCTAACATAGGTGGCTCCGGCCACCGCCCTCAGGCTTGTTTGGTTTCTGGCTTTCGTGTTTTTCTTCCTCATACTACAGTGACTTGCTCCATCCTAAGCCATCTCATCCAAGCCATCTACTCCAAATGTACACAAGCTTGTTATCATGGAGTGGGTTGGTGCTCCCTGGCGGTACAACCAGTGGTACAAGCGGTTCTACCGCTTGATCACCAGGTTACAGCCCAGCGGTTGTACCGGTCAAGAGCCAGCGGTTCTACCGCTGGTACTCTGACCTGTGCCCCTGGCCGGCACTATCGGTGTTGGTTCGCGGAACTACCGCCTGGCGCGGAAGTACCGCTCCAACCACATGGTAGCATCCGGAGCGGTACTACCGGTCCCCGGACCGGTACTACCGGTGGCCGAACAGGGCGGGTATAAAAGGCATGGGCTGAAGAGGTTTTCCCCTTCACTCGTCCATTCTTTTGCCCTAGCCGCCGGGTGCTCCACTCACTGCCCCGAAGCGCCCTTCGGCACTTCGGATCCGTTGGCCCTTCACTGAATCTGCTCCGTGGAGGCCGCCTCCTCTTCGATCTCCTCCCATGGATATTGGTATTGCCCTACTTCTCCTTTTGTTAGGGTTCTTCTTGAATCCTTCTTCTAGGGCAATGCGTGTATTCCCTCATTTTTGGCTAAATGTTTTGAGGGAGAGATCCGTATAGATTCCTATTCACTTGTGCATAGTTAATAATAGACATCGTGCATGTAGTTTTGAGATCGGGTAGTTCCCCTCCTCTACTTGGCAGATCCGTTCGCAGCGGTACTACCGGTCACACGACCGGTACTACCGCCGGTCCGGAACTACCGGTGCTGTTACCGAAACTACCGGTTGCTCTGAATTTATATGCATTGTATCTATTCTCCTTACGTACTTGTGAATTATTCTTCTGATCTTGTGTACATTCCTCTCATCTTTTCTGGGTTGCTATGTGTTCTCTGTGTGCGTTTGCAGGTGGCTCTAGCTCTCGCACTGGTCAGTTTGCCAAAAGAAAGGCCCGTAGGGGCAAGAGGCCGGCAGATGATGAAGATGTTTCCGAGGTTGTGGTCCCCTCAAAAACAACTCGCCGGGAAAAGTCAGTTGCTGCCAAGCAGCGTGCAACGCTTCCTATGTACAAGTGGAAGCTTCCGGACTGGGAGAAGTTTCGCTTTCAGGACCCATACACCGCACCACCTCCTCCACGCTGGAGTAATCCTCAGTTCCGCAATGAAATGCAATTGAGGATTGTGTCTGAAATCTTCGAGCACCACAAGAACAAGTTCACCCGGATGTGGTCCATTGACCATGCAAAGTGGAGAAGCAGCCGTGATTACTTTGGAGAGGCTCTGGAGGTCTGTGAGGAGTTTGATTTGGTCAAGCTCATGGAGCTGCGATGTGATTTTGATGTGGAACTCACTCATCAGTTCTATGCTACTGTCCACTTCGGCAGTGACGATCAGCGTCACCTTTCCTTTATGTGCCGGGACGAGTTCTTCCGTGTTCCCTGGAGTGCCTTCTGCAATGCACTGGGCTATGATGACACTGTCTTGGAAGGTCAAGGTGGTCTCCGTCCTCACGACCGAGCCAACCCCATGGATAAGGTGAAGCTAGCCCCTCTGTATATTCCTGGCCATGGCATTGTAGGTAAATCCAATGATCTTCTGCCAGTCTATGACATTCTACACCGTGTGTTCCGGTGTGTGCTGCTGCCCAAAGTTGGGAACCAGGATGACATTTATGGTTATCTGGTGGATTTGCTTGTGGCCATGAAGACCAAGCGAGGCAAGGGCATCACTTTTGATGTGTCCAAGTGGATGTGGGAGGAGATGTACAATTGTGTCTGGTACCGTAAGGTACCGATCTACGCTCCCTTTGTGATGCGCTTCATGTACTCGGTTTGGGAAGTTCGGAGGCCTGGAGAGCCTCTTTCTACTCCGAATAGGCTCACGGAGCATGAGGTGAAGGTGCTGAGACAGAAGAAACATAAAGCTCCTCTATTCGGCGTGGAAAATGAGGAGGATGTCTTTGCTACCTCGGATGATGATGACTTTGAGTTAGAGGCTGGGGCCAAGCCTTCTTGGATGGAGAAGCTTACTGCCAAGGTCAAGAGGACCTTCTGCCTGCAGGCCCACATCCAGAAGAAGCTTGAAAGTGCAACTAATCCCCGGGTGGTTTTGGCAATTAATAACAACATATATATCATTGAACTAATAGTTACTTGAGAATCATTTCAGAGAAGTTCAGTGATATGGGTATGGCAATATCTGAAGAAGTGGACCCCTCAAAATGCTAAGGCAAGCATTGGCAAAAGCTCAAGACTCCATTTTTGGTTTAGTGATCCAAGATCACATTGAGTCCATAGGAAAAGCCAATACTATTAAAAGGGGATGAGGTTGTGTTGATGATCTGGTTGCTCAAGTGCTTAGTGATATATCTCCTTTAACTATCAGCAACTTTCACTACTAAACACACTCATAAGTAATCTCGGACCAACCGATTTTCCAAACTCAGTCCCACCGAGATGAACCACCTCAGCCATAAGCCAAATCCTAGAAAAATCGGTCAATCCGAGTTTGAGATCGGTCTCACCGAAACACGGGCTGCCAAGCTTCTGTAACCGTTTGTCCTCAAATCGGAATAACCGAGTTGATGATTTCGGTCTCACCGAAACTGGCAAGTTCCTATCTTTACTCAAATCGGACAAACCGAGATGGTATTTTCGGTCCCACCGAAAACCCCAACGTTCACTATATTTGAACTTTCGGTCTGACCGAGTTGTCAACTTCGGTCTCACCGAGATTGCTCAATTATGTGTGTAACGGTTGGATTTTGTGTGGAGGCTATATATATACCCCTCCACCCCCTCTTCATTCGTGGAGAGAGCCATCAGAAAGAACTACCACTCCTACCTTACACTTTCTGAGAAGAGAACTACCTACCCTTGTGTTGAGATCAAGTTGCTCCATTCCTACCATATGAAACTTGATTTCTAACCTTCCCAAGTTGCTTTCCACTCAATCCTTTCTTCCACCACAGCCATATCAGTGAGGAGAGTTGAGTGTTGGGGAGATTATCATTTGAAGCACAAGAGCAAGGAGTTCATCATCATCTACAACATCTATTACCTTTTGGAGGGTGGTGCCTCCTAGATTGGTTAGGTGTCGCTTGGGAGCCTCCGTCATCGAGATGTGGAGTTGAACCAAGAAGTTTGTAAGGGCAAGGAGATCGCCTACTTCGTGAAGATCTACCCCGAGTAAGGCTAGCCCTCCGTGGGCGTAGGCCATGATGGAATAGACAAGGTTGCTTCTTCGTGGACCCTTCGTGGGTGGAGCCCTCCGTGGACTCGCGCAGCCGTTACCCTCCGTGGGTTGAAGTCTCCATCAACGTGGATGTACGATAGCACTACCTATCGGAACCACGGGAAAAATCATTGCGTCTCCAAATTGCGTTTGATCTTCTCCACCTCTCTTTACTACGTGTGCAATTTACTTTCCGCTGCTTATACTCTAGAATTGCATGTGTAGGGTGATGCTTGTCTTGATCATAATTGTGAATCTGCCAAAAACTGTTCATGATCAAAAGGCAGAATTTTTATATTTACAAGTAGTCTAATCACCCCCCCTCTAGACATACTTTCGATCCTACAAGTGGTATCAGAGCTTTGGTCTCCATTGTTTTGGTTTCCATTGCATTGGACTCCATAAGCTTGGTTTCACAACCTAGGAGAGTATGGCGTCTAGTGAGGGTAATTATCGTAGAGGTCCTTACTTTGATGGTACAAATTTTGCTAGTTGGAAACATAAAATGAAAATGCATATTCTCGGTCATAACCCAGCCGCATGGGGCATTATTTGTGTTGGTATGCAAGGTGAATTCTTCGAGGAAGGAAAAGTTCCGGATCGCGAAGCTACACCGGAAGAGTTGCGGATGTTGCAAAACAATGCTCAAGCTTGTGACATTCTCTTCAATGCTTTGTGTCCCGAGGAGTTCAACAAAATCAGCCGTCTTGAGAATGCTAAAGAGATTTGGGATACTTTGGTTGAAATGCACGAAGGTACCGAGTCTGTGAAGGAATCAAAGCTAGATATTCTTCAAGGTCAACTTGACAAGTTCAAGATGAAGGATGGTGAAGGAGTCGCTGAAATGTACTCTAGGCTTGCTCTCATCACAAATGAGATTGCCGGCTTAGGAAGCGAAGAAATGATCGACCGATTCATCATTAAGAAGATTCTCAGAGCTTTGGATGGAAAGTATGACACCGTGTGCACTTTGATCCAAATGATGCCAAACTACAAGACTCTCAAGCCAACTGAAGTCATTGGAAGAATTGTTGCTCATGAGATGACACTTAAGGATAAGGAAGAGCTTCACAACAAGTCAAGTGGTGCTTACAAAGCTACAAGTGATGCTCCTACAACCTCAAGTGACAAGTTAGTTTCCAATGAAGAGATAAGCCTAATGGTTAAGAACTTCAACAAATTCTACAAGTATAGAGGCAAAGAGAGAAGCTCAAAGTCTAGATCATATGATGAAAAGAGATCTTCTAGTCGTGATCGAAACTGCTACAATTGTGGAAGACCCGGACACTTCTCAAATGAGTGTACGGCTCCGCACAAGAGAAGAGAAGAATCTCCAAGAAGAAGATCAAGAGATGAGTCACCTCGGAAAGAGAGAAGGAGTAGAGATGATCGTTATGAACGAAGACCCTCTCGGAGAAGCAAGGATTCGGAGAGGAAAGACAAGTCATCAAGGAGCTACACAAGAAGAAGACATCAAGCTCATGTAGGTGAATGGGTCTCCGGCTCCGACTCCGACAATCAATCCGATGGAAGCTATCACTCCGACTCCGACTACAGTCAAGATGAAGGTGTTGCCGGTCTTGCACTCGTATCCTCCAACTCCAACTCCTACGACTTATTTGATTCACCAAATGAGGGAATTGGAGTATGCTTCATGGCCAAAGGCCCCAAGGTATCACACCCTGAATTCATTGACTTCAATAGTGATGAGGATGACTTACTTGGTGAAGATGAGCTCTTGCATGATAAATCTAGTGAGCCTAGTAACGAAGAAAATGCTAGTAGTCTTTATAGTCGAGAAGAGTCGAATGACAATGCTATGAAGGAGGTTGAGCGTCTAACTAAAGAACTAAAAACTCTTAAGTTAGCTCATGAAACAACTCAAGAAGATCATAGAGAGCTCCTAAGATCTCATGAGAAGCTACGCTTCGAGAAGCTCACTCTAGAGCAAGAACATGAGTTTCTAAAAGCGATCAATGACGATCTTCGAAAGAAGAGTTCTTCATATCTTGCCAAACGACTTCTCTTGTCTAATTTCTTGCCACCTATTAAGACTAAGCATGACAAGCATAAGAAAAATTCTTCCTCTAGTAGTAACAATAACCATGTTAAATCTAATGTTGTTACTTCTAGTAGTTCTCTTAATTCCACTAACAATGTTTCAAGCCAAGTTACACTTGAGCAAGAGAATAGCTTATTGAAGGAAATCATAGAGAAAGGTGTCTACAAAAGTCTTGCCGGAAGCAAGAACTTTGAGGAAATTGTTCGCAAACAAGGAAGGCACCGGAAGAATCAAGGGATTGGTTTTGAGCGAAAGTTCAACGCCGAAGGTGTTGAGTGGGAAGAAGGTCAATACCCTACTCCACAGTTTGTTTCTCAAAAGGAGAAGTATGATCCTTCTTCTTCCAATGTGGAACAAGCTCAAGATGACCTTCCACCACAAGACCACAAGCTAAAAGCCAAGGACAAGCTTCAAGAGGAGATTGATGCATTCATTGAAGCACCTCAAGCCATGGTCAAGTGGGTTCCCAAGGACACGTCAAGTTCTACTTCGTCAAGCTCAACTACAACCCCAAGGATTCCCATCAAGATGATGTGGATCCCAAAGAAGAAGAACTAGAAGGTTCTTGAGGGTGACTCCGCCAACATACTTCACTCACATTCATTTTGGGAACTTGTGCAATCAACTTCCACATCATGCACTAGTTCATGGAGTCACAAACCCTCTTGTTGGTAAGTCAAGGGACAAGGTAATCATTGCTTTCATGGACATCATCTTTTGTGAACTTCAATCTATGTCTATGGATATCCTTGTTTGTTCCTTGTGGGACTAACCCATGTAGGTATTGAAAGTGCCCTAATCCAAAGGATAGCTCCCAACTCTTGATGATCTACATCAACATTGAGCATCCACATCTTCAACATCTACATGAAGTCTTCTACGACAACCCAAGGTTAGTTTGACCCTTTAAAAGGGGTTCTCACATCTAGGGGGAGCTTTACTCTAAAAAATTGAGTTAAAGCATCTCCAAATGATGTGAACACATCAATGCTTTATGTAAAAGTGGTAACCCCACTTGTGCTTAAACGATGAGTATGACCTATGATCAAATGTTCTCATTTGGCTCCTAAGTCAAAATACTCATATAAAGATGACCTAGTCATCGACAAATTGTGTGCTAGTAGCTAGAGTTTTGGTTGTGCATGTTTGACACATATTTCATTTGCTATCTTATTGTGTGAGCATGTTGAATGCATGATTTTATCCATTCGAGGACATCCATTTGTTGTTTTGGTTGTTTTGATTTTTTCTGGCCAAATGGATGGACAAGAATGCATAAGTACCTTCCCTAGCTATCTATGCTTTCTTGTCTCAAATTCTATTCATGCTTATATCACAACTTTGAACAAGTCATTTTCGGACCCTCCGAGTGAGGAGCACTCGGAGCCACCGATCCGTCTAAGGCTGACTTCCAAAACCTTCTAAGTAAATTTCGGTCAGACCAACTTCTCCCACTCGGTCAAACTGAAAAGCACTTAGACTGATCTAGGTTTCATCTCGGTGAAACCGAGTTCTAAATCTCGGCGTGACCGAAATGCGTAACTGCATAGCAGTTATTCATCTCGGTGTCACCGAGTTTTTCAACTCGGTCCCACCGACAGCAAGGGGATATAAATACTGAGGGCAGCGCGCGTTGATTAATCCTTCAAACGTTTTCGCTCCCACGTCCCCTGCTGCCATCGCCGTGATCTCCGGATCGTCGCCATCGTCGCCTGTGCGCCCTCGCCGCAGGTCTCCGTCGCCGTCAACGGAATTCTCCTCCGCGCCGTTGCCGCCGTAGAGGGACTCCACCAAGTTAGGGTGAGTCTCGATCCCTCTCGTGCTCCCCATCTGATTCAATGCACGATTGGTTTGCCTATATCTGGCCACGTTTGAAATCTTCCTTAACATCAGATCGGTTCTAGTTTCGAGTAAAATTCTTAGGGTTAGGTTTCGACGGAATACATCTCGGTGAAACCGATTTTGAAAACTCGGAATGACCGATTTGGCCTCTGGCCATTGCACTGCACCTTTCGGTCTAACCGAGTCGTGCAAATCGGTGTGACCGAAGTAGAGTCTTAGTGAAACCCTAGTGTTTCGGCAGGACCGAAACCCACTTCGGTCTGACCGAAAGTGGTGTGGTAAGCCTCTGTATACACTTCGGATTCACCGAAACTGAAAATCGGTTTGACCGAAATGCATTCTGTGAAAACTCAAAACTAAGATTTGAACTCATTTTTTTTTTTGCAAAAACCTCTGCAGTTTGTGATAACTCTTCTACTCTGCCTATACCTTATCTATTCACAGGTTGTCAGCCATGTCAGATGCCAGTGACAGCCAGAACAGGTCAGAGTCACCTTTTGCAGAGATTCCTGAGGCAGATACTAGTCCTGAGGCTAGTAGTCCAGTTGATGATGGTGAGAGGAGTACACCTAGTGGCTTGCCTCCTGCAGCCACCAGAACCAGAAAGGAGAGGAACTCAGATGATGAGGATTCTGATTTTGTAGCTGAGGAAGAAGTATCCTCCAAGCCTAAGAGAAAAGTTGTTGCCAAAGAGCACCAAGGGCATCAGTCAAAGAAAGGCACCAGCAAGGTCAAGCAATCAGCTGTTGCCAAGAAGCTGAACTTGGGAGAGCCAGCCCCAAGTAAAGTGAAGAAAACTTCCAAGAGGAAGAGGGTAGTGTATGCTGAACCTCATGCAGATGCAGCAGTGGATGATGAAGAAGAAGAAGCACCCCAGCCTCCTCCTCGGAAGGCTAAGCTCATGGGTGATGCTATTAGGGCTGGAGCCACTTCAAAGCCCAAGAAGCCTGCTCAAGCCAAGGCAGCTCCAGCAAAGCCTTCTGCCAAGCCCAAGAGGACAACCAGGAACATTCCAGCGTCTGAGAAGAACAAAGGTGATGTGCCACCGTCTGAGTCTGAAGAAGAACATGTGTTGCTGAAGCTCCGTCCAAAACTACCACTCCACAACGATGCTCATCCTCAAGCCGAGGATATGAAGGCAAGGAAAGATCGAGGTCTCAGGCTATGGAGACAGTCTGATCCATATGCCGTGAGAAGAAGGACTGCTGTGGACCCCAGATTCCACACCAGAGAGCAGCAGGACTTCTATGAGACTGTGCTAATGGATAAGAAGCCTATTGTTGCAGATACCAGATATGTTGACTGGAAGTACATTGACAGTGAAGAGCACCGAGACTTCTTTCCCCATGTGCATGAGAGCTTCACTGCATGTGGAGTTGATGAGTTTGTGGGTCAGAAGCTGACAGACTGGAACGACGAGATGATTATGCAGTTCTATGCCACAGCTCATTTCTATCCTGATGGGAAGATCACCTGGATGACTGAAGGTCAAAGGTTTTCTTCGTCTGTTGAAGAATGGGCAGAACTTCTGAATGCTCCAGTGCAAAGAGAGGACGACATTGATGTCTATGGGATTCCTAAGAAGAACCATGATTCCATGAAGAACATGTACAAGGAGATCCCCGCAGCAGATTTGGAAGTGTGGAAGCTTGGCTCAGTGTACTATCTCCAGGCAGGTCTACCTACCACTAACACTATTTTGAGGCATACTTTGATGCCCAAGTCTGGAGACCATCGCATGATCAGAGGCTATTCTATCAACATGCTGCACATACTTGATGAGAAGGCACCTTTCAAGGTGATGGACTTAATGGTAGAGACCATTAAGAGGACTGCAGCTGACCAGAAGAGGTCATGTGGATTTGCCCCGCAGATTCAGATGCTTATCAATGCCAAGTTTGGCACGGGCAAATTCATGTTGGATAGGAAGCACTTGCCACTGCAGCCAGAGCATGAAGATAATGTTGTTGTGATGGATGAGGAGGATCCAACTTCGGTTGAAGGTCAAGCCAAGATTGAAGCTGCTAGGAAAGCCAAAGCTGATAAAGAGGCAGCAGCAGCAGCTAAACCAAAGAGCTTCGGAGAGCAGATTCTTGAAGCTACCCAAAGGATTGAACAACGCCTGGCCAGCATTGAACAATCTCAGGAGAGCCTAGAGAGGATTGTTGACGAGAAGATCCACGCTCTGGACGTGAAGCTGACTGAACTTCAGGTGACCGTCAACAAGCTTGAGGCAGACATGGAGGAAGCAAGGCAGGACAGGGCAGAGCTCATGCAGGATGACCTAGTCCAGGACTCTCATCGCCAGACTGCTCAGGTTCCCAGAGGATCCCGATCAGCAGCTATCCCAGTGACTGACTCCAGGACTACCACTTCAGCACCTCCTACAGCTCCAGCAGTCACTCCAGCCACAGCTCCAGTATCCACTCCTCCAGCGCAGACATCAGCTGAAGTCTTCGCCGATGCCGTCATATCTACTCCGACATCTACCCAGACATGAGCCGCCAGCAGAGCCCACAGTGACGTCTAGCTCTATGCTTTTTCAAACTTTTTGGTAACTTGTTGCCAAAGGGGGAGAAATTGTATAGATCATAGGGCTTCGAGAGAGAGAGAGTGCTCTTTCGTTCTTTTGCCATTTCTTTTGGTACGTTTTGGTCGTTCGATACTTTCAGTGTGCTTGATACTACGTTTGATGCTACTTTTATGAGTGCTTGGTCGTACTATGCTTTAATGTGTGCTTAATGCTTATCATATGCTATTCCTATCTTGTATGGCTATTTACTCATGTCTTGGTGATTGGGTGCATGTTATTCATTCTTATCATTTTGTGCGCTCCACCAAGATGTATGTGACATGGAAGAGTGACCCATGAACCTAATCGATTGTGCATTTGCATTCAAACGCAAATTTTAAATAATGCACAAATTTAGGGGGAGCTCTTGCTTATCACATACTTCTCAAAGCGACGATATTATTCTTTGATTATATCCTTTGTCGAAGCTTTGATCTATATGTTGTCATCAATTACCAAAAAGGGGGAGATTGAAAGTGCAACTAATCCCCGGGTGGTTTTGGCAATTAATAACAACATATATATCATTGAACTAATAGTTACTTGAGAATCATTTCAGAGAAGTTCAGTGATATGGGTATGGCAATATCTGAAGAAGTGGACCCCTCAAAATGCTAAGGCAAGCATTGGCAAAAGCTCAAGACTCCATTTTTGGTTTAGTGATCCAAGATCACATTGAGTCCATAGGAAAAGCCAATACTATTAAAAGGGGATGAGGTTGTGTTGATGATCTGGTTGCTCAAGTGCTTAGTGATATATCTCCTTTAACTATCAGCAACTTTCACTACTAAACACACTCATAAGTAATCTCGGACCAACCGATTTTCCAAACTCAGTCCCACCGAGATGAACCACCTCAGCCATAAGCCAAACCCTAGAAAAATCGGTCATTCCGAGTTTGAGATCGGTCTCACCGAAACACGGGCTGCCAAGCTTCTGTAACCGTTTGTCCTCAAATCGGAATAACCGAGTTGATGATTTCGGTCTCACCGAAACTGGCAAGTTCCTATCTTTACTCAAATCGGACAAACCGAGATGGTATTTTCGGTCCCACCGAAAACCCCAATGTTCACTATATTTGAACTTTCGGTCTGACCGAGTTGTCAACTTCGGTCTCACCGAGATTGCTCAATTATGTGTGTAACGGTTGGATTTTGTGTGGAGGCTATATATATACCCCTCCACCCCCTCTTCATTCGTGGAGAGAGCCATCAGAAAGAACTACCACTCCTACCTTACACTTTCTGAGAAGAGAACTACCTACCCTTGTGTTGAGATCAAGTTGCTCCATTCCTACCATATGAAACTTGATTTCTAACCTTCCCAAGTTGCTTTCCACTCAATCCTTTCTTCCACCACAGCCATATCAGTGAGGAGAGTTGAGTGTTGGGGAGATTATCATTTGAAGCACAAGAGCAAGGAGTTCATCATCATCTACAACATCTATTACCTTTTGGAGGGTGGTGCCTCCTAGATTGGTTAGGTGTCGCTTGGGAGCCTCCGTCATCGAGTTGTGGAGTTGAACCAAGAAGTTTGTAAGGGCAAGGAGATCGCCTACTTCGTGAAGATCTACCCCGAGTAAGGCTAGCCCTCCGTGGGCGTAGGCCATGATGGAATAGACAAGGTTGCTTCTTCGTGGACCCTTCGTGGGTGGAGCCCTCCGTGGACTCGCGCAGCCGTTACCCTCCGTGGGTTGAAGTCTCCATCAACGTGGATGTACGATAGCACTACCTATCGGAACCACGGGAAAAATCATTGCGTCTCCAAATTGCGTTTGATCTTCTCCACCTCTCTTTACTACATGTGCAAGTTACTTTCCACTCAATCCTTTCTTCCACCACAGCCATATCAGTGAGGAGAGTTGAGTGTTGGGGAGATTATCATTTGAAGCACAAGAGCAAGGAGTTCATCATCATCTACAACATCTATTACCTTTTGGAGGGTGGTGCCTCCTAGATTGGTTAGGTGTCGCTTGGGAGCCTCCGTCATCGAGATGTGGAGTTGAACCAAGAAGTTTGTAAGGGCAAGGAGATCGCCTACTTCGTGAAGATATACCCCGAGTAAGGCTAGCCCTCCGTGGGCGTAGGCCATGATGGAATAGACAAGGTTGCTTCTTCGTGGACCCTTCGTGGGTGGAGCCCTCCGTGGACTCGCGCAGCCGTTACCCTCCGTGGGTTGAAGTCTCCATCAACGTGGATGTACGATAGCACCACCTATCGGAACCACGGGAAAAATCACCGCGTCTCCAAAATTGCGTTTGCTCTTCTCCACCTCTCTTTACTACATGTGCAAGTTACTTTCCACTCAATCCTTTCTTCCACCACAGCCAAATCAGTGAGGAGAGTTGAGTGTTGGGGAGATTATCATTTGAAGCACAAGAGCAAGGAGTTCATCATCATCTACAACATCTATTACCTTTTGGAGGGTGGTGCCTCCTAGATTGGTTAGGTGTCGCTTGGGAGCCTCCGTCATCGAGATGTGGAGTTGAACCAAGAAGTTTGTAAGGGCAAGGAGATCGCCTACTTCGTGAAGATCTACCCCGAGTAAGGCTAGCCCTCCGTGGGCGTAGGCCATGATGGAATAGACAAGGTTGCTTCTTCGTGGACCCTTCGTGGGTGGAGCCCTCCGTGGACTCGCGCAGCCATTACCCTCCGTGGGTTGAAGTCTCCATCAACGTGGATGTACGATAGCACTACCTATCGGAACCACGGGAAAAATCATTGCGTCTCCAAATTGCGTTTGATCTTCTCCACCTCTCTTTACTACATGTGCAATTTACTTTCCGCTGCTTATACTCTAGAATTGCATGTGTAGGGTGATGCTTGTCTTGATCATAATTGTGAATCTGCCAAAAACTGTTCATGATCAAAAGGCAGAATTTTTATATTTACAAGTAGTCTAATCACCCCCCCTCTAGACATACTTTCGATCCTACAAAGCTCTACAAGGCTCATGTGACTGAGAAGATGGCGCGCCGCCGGCAGATTCAGGTGATGAAGTACCTCAATGTGCCTGATGTGAAGAGTGGCTTTGAGAAAAGCATCACTCCTGAGGACAAGTGGTGTGTGGCCAACTGCCAGTGGTCTGATGACGAGCCTCCGTCATCCTCTGCTCGAGCGACTGTGGATGCTATGGAGACTGAGGCTAAGGCTGCTGAGGACACTGAGGACACAGAGGACTCTGACGATGATGACTCGGATGACTCCCTGGCGACAGGCGAGGAGCTTTACTGAGCCCTGGGGCGTTAGTCTCGCTCTTTTCCTTTTTGGTGCTTGATGCCAAAGGGGGAGAGAGTTGAGAATTGCTAGGTCACGGGAGTTGCATGGGTGTTTCTTGGTGTTTTTCTCGTTCATGTGAACTTCAGTAGCATGGTGTAAGACATGTGCCCTTATCTAAGTTATCTATGCAATTCGTTCCTGTGAACTTCAGTAGCATGGTGTAAGACATGTGCCCTTATCTAAGTTATCTATGCACTTATGTTTTTAGCTCTCTGCAATCATATGCTCTGTTGACTATTTGTTTTGATTGTGGTCGCTGGTAGGTCTATAAAACCTAGGGGGAGCATAGATCCTAGTTTGAGCACTTTTGCATTCCAAAAGCAAACTCTAAATAAGTGCTCACACTCAGGGGGAGCTCTGCCTACATCCTATAGACCCCCGTGATTGTCATGTGGTTGTCATCATTCACCAAAAAGGGGGAGATTGTAAGGGCATCTCTTGCCTAAGGTTTTGGTGATGATGACAATCCATGTGTGGACTAATCGTGCGTCAATATTACTCAGGTTTATAGCATGTGGCACAAGACGGTTAGGCCTTCCCTCTTTAAGGAAAAGATCGAAGACGGATGTTTCGATGCCTTTTTGTTTCTCTTGGTCATAGGAAATCCGTACTATTAAGAGGGAACCCACATCGGAAGGTAATGGGTGAATCAAGTCACGTACACAGATACTTTGCACCCACGATATTGCCTCCGTTTGTGGAGAGAGAGGTCCCCTTTGATTCTTCCTTATGTGTAGTTTCCCCTACGGCGGTAGTACCGCCGTTGTAGGCGGTTGTACCGGTGGCCGGTAGTTTCGGTCGAACCACCGCCTCAAGTACCGCTCAGGGGTGATACCTTCTGTACTGTGTGCGGTGGTAGACCGGTGGTGGCCCGGAAGTACCGGTGTTCTCTTAATGAAACCGGTACTACCGGTGCTCAGGGCGGTAGTACCGCTCTGACTGCCATCACATAGAAACTACCTGCCTGGCGGTAGTTCCGGCCCAACCACCGTCCCAACTACCTCCCCTGCTTGAAACCTTTTGGTCTCAAAGCGGTAGTAGACCGGTGGTGGGGAGGTAGTTCCGATTTTCTCCGGAAGACCGGTACTACCGGGTGCGTCACCGGAAGTACCGCCTTGGTGCCATGGGCGCAGGTTCCTTCACTCACCGGTACTACCGGTTGGGTGAGCGGAAGTACCGGTCCTATGCAATTCTGCATATAATGGTTGGCTTGTTGGTGACCCTATTTAAGGAGGCCCTTCTCCCACCTCCATCTTATCTCTTGCCTCTCTCTCTCCACCATTAATGCCATTGAAGCTTTCTTGCCCGATCTCTCTCCCTAGCCAACCAAACTTGTTGATTTGCTAGGGATTGAAGGAGGAGACCTAGATCTACACTTCCACCAAAGGAAACTTGATTCCCCCATACTTTCTTGTGTGGATTTTGTTACTCTTGGGTGTTTGAGCACCCTAGACGGAAGAGGTCACTTCGGAGCCACATTCCATTGTGGTGAAGCTCTGGGGTTTCGTTGGGAGCCTCCAATTAAGTTGTGGAGAGAGCCCCAACCTTGTTTGTAAAGGTTCGATTGTCGCCTTCAAGGGCACCACTAGTGGATTCATGGCACCTTGCATTGTGTGAGGGCGTGAGGAGAATATGGTGGCCCTAGTGGCTTCTTGGGGAGCATTGTGCCTCCACACCGCTCCAACGGAGACGTACTTCCCCTCAAAGGGAAGGAACTTCGATAACACATCCTCGTCTTCACCGTCTCCACTTGTGGTTATTTCTATCCTTTACTTGTGCAAGCTTTACTTGTTTATCTTATATAGCTTGCTTGTGAAGTTGTGTCCTTTACTTTCATCTAGTTGTCATCTTAGTAACTTATCTAGACAACTTACTTTGACGCTTAATTTAAAGTGGTTAAGAAAAGCTAAAATTGTTAGTTGCCTATTCACCCCCCCCCTCTAGTCAACCATATCGACCCTTTCACCGAGGAAGAGCTTTCGGCTCATCCGATAACGGCGCCGAAATGTTTTCTCGCCGTGAAGTGGAGCATCGGCGAAGTAGTCGGAGTAGAGCATGCAGTAGCCTTCAAGACGAAGCCGGTTCTTTGCTTTCAACCGCCCCGGTGCCGGGCCACCTTGCCGCGGCTTTTCATTGCTCGCCAGCAGCTGGGCGAGGGCGGCGAGCACCATGAGATGCTCTTCTTCCTGGACGTCGGCCGCGGCTTCCTCCTCCAGCAACGCGGCGAGCTCTTCCTCGTCATCTGAGTCCATCGCCGAGACAGGCAAAACACCGAACACCTTGCACTCGGTGGGCGCGTACCCGCCGCTAAACCGCGCCTCCGCGGCCAGAAACGCCCAGCTGCTGTGGGAGGGGTTGCCGCGGCGGAGTGCTGCTATTTTCCAGCGGGGAATGGCTATCTAGCGGATTAGGGCGACGGCCGTCGCC
>LR738715.1:564612240-564645174 GCA_902687465.1 Secale cereale
GGGGGGCAGAAAACCTTGACTTTTCCGCTGTCGGTGTGGGCCAGGCGTGCTTTACCCTAGCGCCGGAGCCCCCAACTGCTCCCCAGCGCGCTGGGTTCGGCCTGTGACCGTCGGGCGGAAAAAAGGTCCGAACCGGCGATTTTCGGCGTCCTGGGGGCGCGACTGGGCCGTTTTTTAGGCGCCGGCGCCGAAAAAGTGCCCTGGGGGGGCTGTTGAGGGTGCGGCTGGAGATGCTCTTACACATCCAATCTACCGTTTACATATGTCTACGTTTCGCTAAACTCCCACCTATGTATCCGCCCAAAGAAACTTTCTAAGTCCGACTTTAGAAGGCACGCTGTCCTCCAAGCCTTGCCCTCGTTGGAGACCCGTGCTAGTAGCCTACCTAGGGATGGAGTTTCGCCATAGAAGTGTGATTGTGTGTTTAGCCTACTGGAGATCAGACCTTAGGCCTCATGGAGTATTTCTTCAGTGAGAGGCGGCATTTTCGTAGATAGCGAGGAGCATGTGATAACTTCGTTAATTTTAATACCTGTCAATTCATTCTTTTTGAAGGCGCGGGCATGATTGATAGTATATTCAACGATCTGCTATTTAGAGTTGTCTAGTCATGGCCAATATGTAGGGTCTTTTACATTTGTGTCTCTAACTCAAACTCACTACTCATATTTGCCCATAATTTTGAAGGCTGCTTAAATTTACCCCTTTGTCATCATGTGCTCTTATAGAAATGCCCTCTCGGGCCGTTTTCGTCCAGTCAAGGCTATTTGCCCGCTAACCAGCCGTTCCTTTGACATTTTTGCCCCCTGTCCTTACAGTTGGGCCCCATTCGCAGGTTCACTCTTTCCCCCTGTCATTATCTCGCCCTAGCAGCACGCTCTAACTCTCTCCCCCAAATTGCATCTCGTCGCAACCCTAACCCTAGCTCGCTCGATCTAGCAAGGAAGGCTCAATCGACCATGGTGGCCGAGGTGAAGCTTCGGATCTGATTCGTCGTGCACTCTATTGCGGCTGGAAGGACGCATCGGGGCCATGGGATGGAGGGTGACAGTGGTCTTGGTGGTGGCGACCAACGAGGGAGCAGGCCGTAGCCAGAGAAGAATTCTTCGGCGAGGTAAGTTTTTCATCTCAAATCTCCCGCATCCTCATGGCGTGACAGTAGTAGGTTGGATTTGTTGACCTAATTCATAGTGCTCGTGGCATTCAGTTCTGTTGGTGTTTTCCATGGTTATTATAGGATCGATCCTAATAGAGCAATTGGGATGGAATGTAGAATGGAAACCACACTGTTAGGTTTTGCTGGTACAAAAGCCTCCTTGTCGCATCTCGGCAACACGGACACGATGGAGGCCGACATGGACGACATCATCACGACCGGCTCGGCCGCCGGCGCCGCCTCCCCCGGGTTCGCTGCCCAAGACGACACAGTGGACCTAAACGATGACATTGACGGCAAACTCGACTACAGCGAGGAGGAGTCAGAGGATGAGGAGGAGGAGCCGACGCATGCTCCAGCGAGCAAAGGGAAGAAGAAGAAGAGGGCGGCCAGGACTGGCGAGCCACACATCAAGTGGGCGTCCAAGGAGGACGAGTGCCTCGCCGAAGCGTGGAAAGTCGTCTGCCTCAACCCGATCACCGACACGAACCAGAGCATCGACACGTATTGGGAGCGCATCAAGACCGAGTTCGACGAGCGCAAGCTCATCGACCCCTACTTCAAAGGTGTCTACATGCAGCGCGGGTCGAAGGCAATGGCGAACCATTGGGGGCTCATCCAAACGGCATGCAACAAATGGCATGAGATCGTCGAGGAGATCGTGGCTTGCCCGGAGAGCGCCGCGAGCATCGAGGATCATGTATGGGGCACGCTGGTCTCTCCCTTTTCTTTTTGCCGTGTTTGCGTCCGTCGATCGTTGTTCCTCGGTGTAGCTGGTGCGGATGTTCGCCATGTTTCGCCAGGACAACGGCGACCAAGATTTCAAGTACCTCCACATCTTCAAACAGATCGAGAAGTGTGAGAAGTGGGAGGATGTCCGGCGCACCCTCGCCAAGGCCAAGTAGACGTACAAGCTGGACACGTCGACGCCGGGCGCGGCCGACGGGTGCCGGAATGCAACAAAGGGGCCAAGAAGGGGAAACATGCCGAGTCGGCTACCGCACGCGTGCAAGAGTCCATCGAGCATTGTCTCGCCGATGCCCAGACCAGGGCTGTCCTGCGGGAAGAGAAAACCGAGGCGCGGTGGTCGGCGTTGATGACGAACAACGCCGTCAAGCTCGACCTGCTCCTCACCAACGTCATTGCGAAGAAGAGGAACACCGACCTGGCTTTCCTGATGGGCGGGGCGGACATGCTCCGGAGCGATGACCCGCAGCTCAAGGCGTGGTACCTTGCGGAGCGAGGCCTCATCCTGAACCGTATGTCGTCGACGGCGCCGCCAACTCTCACGCCGATGCCCATGTCGCCGGCAAGCCCAAGCGATTATGCCTCCACGACGCCCAGCAACACAGAAGTCGCGCCGATGCCACCCAGCACGGAAGCCGCGCCGACGCCGCCCAGCCCGCGCACGCCGACTACTCCGACACCGCCGGAGGCTGACACCGTCGTTTGATGCATTTGCCTATGCGTCCTTTCTTTTTGCTGCACGCCAAACTTTTCATTTTGGTGGCCGAACCGTGGGAAGGTGATCGCTGAATTGTGGCACTGATCGCCGGACTTGTGGTGTTTTTTGGAAGCGGCAATGGATCAAGTTTGAATTTGCGACGCCCTGGGGGTGGCACCTGGGAGCGTCGCTGGGACCTAGAACGCCCCTAGGGTCTAAAAATCGCCGGGGGAGAGCCCAAAAGAGCGCCGGTCTATGCGCTGGGGGGCCGAACGTGTGGAGATGCTCTTATATTCTCACAATTCTATTGGAGCTAGTGATACAACTGGTTGTTAGTCTACAACCCGATTCTGTTTTTTTCCCTCTCTCATCCAATTCAGCAAAAAGAAAAATACTCACTTTCGACCATACGTTTGTCCTTGGAGTTCACTGATTTAGTACAAAGTCACCTTATTATACTTTCTCTCAACAACAACAACAACAACAACAACAACAACAACAACAACAACAACAACAACAACAACAACAACAACAACAACAACAACAACAACAACAACAACAACAACAACAAAGCCTTTAGTCCCAAACAAGTTGGGGTAGGCTAGAGGTGAAACCCATAAGATCTCGTGACCAACTCATGGCTCCGGCACATGGATAGCAAGCTTCCACGCACCCCTGTCCATAGCTAGTTCTCTGGTAATACTCCAATCCTTCAGGTCTCTCTTAACGGACTCCTCCCATGTCAAATTCGGTCTACCCCGACCTCTCTTGACATTCTCTGCACGCTTTAGCCGTCCGCTATGCACTGGGGCTTCTGGAGGCCTGCGCTGAATATGCCCAAACCATCTCAGACGATGTTGGACAAGCTTCTCTTCAATATGTGCTACCCCAACTCTATCTTGTATATCATCATTCTGGACTCGATCCTTCCTCGTGTGGCCACACATCCATCTCAACATACGCATCTCTGCCACACCTAACCGTTGAACATGTCGCCTTTTAGTCGGCCAACACTCCGCGCCATACAACATTGCGAGTCGAACCGCCGTCCTGTAGAACTTGCCTTTTAGCTTTTGTGGCACTCTCCTGTCACACAGAATGCCAGAAGCTTGGCGCCACTTCATCCATCCGGCTTTGATTCGATGGTTCACATCTTCATCAATACCCCCATCCTCCTCCAGCATTGACCCCAAATATCGAAAGGTGTTCTTCTGAGGCACCACCTGTCCATCAAGGCTAACCTCAAGCGGTGCTCAATGACTCGCTCCCATAGCTTCATTGTATGGCTCATCAGCTTAATTCCGCGGTAATTAGTACAACTCTGAACATCCCCCTTGTTCTTGAAAATTGGTACTAATATACTCCGTCTCCATTCTTCTGCCATCTTGTTTGCCCGAAAAATGAGGTTGAAAAGCTTGGTTAGCCATACTATCGCTATGTCCCCGAGGCCTTTCCACACCTCAATGGGGATACAATCAGGGCCCATCGCCTTGCCTCCTTTCATCCTTTTTAGAGCCTCCTTGACCTCAGACTCCTGGATTCGCCGCACAAAACGCATGCTGGTCTCATCAAAGGAGTCATCAAGTTCAATGGTAGAACTCTCATTCTCCCCATTGAACAGCTTGTCGAAGTACTCCCGCCACCTATTCTTAATCTCCTCATCCTTCACGAGGAGTTGGTCTGCTCCGTCCTTGATGCATTTGACTTGGCCAATATCCCTCGTCTTCCTCTCTCGGATCTTGGCCATCTTATAGATGTCCCTTTCCCCTTCCTTCGTGCCTAACCGTTGGTAGAGGCCCTCATACGCCCTACCCCTTGCTTCACCAACAGCTCGCTTTGCGGCCTTCTTCGCCATCTTGTACTTCTCTATGTTGTCTGCACTCCTATACAAGTACAGGCATCTGAAGCACTCTTTCTTCTCTTTAATCACCTTCTGGACGGCATCATTCCACCACCAGGTATCCTTATCTTCGCTTCTCCTTCCCCTGGACACTCCAAACTCCTCCGAGGCCACCTTACGAATGCAAGTCGCCATCTTCATCCACACATTGTCCGCATCCCCTCCTTCCTCCCAAGGGCCCTCCTTAATGACCCTCTCCTTGAACGCCTGAGCTAACTCCCCCTTGAGCTTCCACCACTTCATTCTAGCGACTTTGGCACGCCTATCCCGCTGGACACGAGTCCGAAAGCGGAAGTCAGCAACCACCAGCTTATGTTGAGGTACAACACTCTCTCCAGGTATCACCTTACAATCTAGGCACGCACGCCTATCTTCTCTTCTCGAGAGGATGAAATCAATCTGGCTAGAGTGTTGGCCACTACTAAAAGTCACCAGATGTGATTCTCTCTTTCTAAAGAGGGTGTTAGCTACAATCATGTCGTAGGCTAGAGCAAAGCTTAAGACGTCTTCTCCTTCCTGATTCCTGGTGCCATAGCCAAAGCCCCCATGCACCCCTTCAAAACTTGTGTTAGATGTACCCACGTGGCCATTGAGGTCTCCTCCTATGAAGAGCTTTTCACCAATCGGTACACTCCTAACCATGTCTTCCAGGCCTTCCCAGAACTCCCTCTTGGTGTTCTCAGTGTGGCCTACTTGCGGGGCATGCGCGCTGATAACATTGAGAACTAAGTCCCCAACTACCAGCTTGACCAGGATAATCTGGTCCCCACGTCTCGTGACGTCTATCACTCCATGCTTGAGGCTCTTGTTGATCAAGATGCCTACGCCATTCCTGTTTGCAGCCAACCCGGTGTACCACAGCTTGAAGCCGGTACCCTCCACATGCTTTGCCTTCTGTCCCCTCCACTTGGTTTCTTGGACGCAAAGGATATCAACACTTCTCCTCACCACTGCATCAACTAGCTCCTGAAGCTTCCCTGTCAGGGACCCTACGTTCCAGCTACCTAAGCGGATCCTCCTAGGCTCGGCTAGCTTCCTTACCCTTCGCACTCGTCGAGTCAAACGCGAAGACCCTTGCTCATTTTCCACTACATCCGGGCGCCGATGTAGCGCACCACTAAGGATGCGACGACCCGATCCTCGCTCACTTGCCACCGTATCCAGATCAAGATACGGCGCGCCACCAAGGCGGCGACGTCCCGGCCCTCGCCCATTTGACACCACACCCGGGTTCCGATGTGGCGCGTCGCTGAGAGGGTTACGCCCCAACGAAAATCTTTTGGGTTTCATCTCCATAAGAGTAGCTGAGTTTTCACGTTGGCTCGCCCAGCCTAACACAACCCTCCTCCTTTACCCGGGCTTGGGACCGGCTATGTTGAGACAACATAGGCGGAGACCGGCTATGTTGAGACAACATAGGCGGAGTTTATATTTTCTCTCACATAAAAAGAATTTGTGTGCATGCATTTATATTGATAAGTGTATATGAGTGCATACGTTTGTCCCTTGTTGTTAGAAGTGTGGCGTGCTACGTGTCGGCCGACGGATGTTTTTAAAAGATCCACCACCTAGCGAGCCGTCCGATTCGATGATGCGGCTAGTCCTGCATCATTACTTCTCTTCTCTAGTTTCCCGCAACAAAACCATTGTTGCAAAACATCCACTTCTCTAATTTCTTGCAACTAGACACATGTAAAACATTTTCACTAATTTTCTGCAACAAAAGCTTCGTTGCAAAAATTGCAACAAACATGTACCGCCGCCACGACTAATTTTCTACAACAAGACTCTTGTTGCAAAAATTGAAACAATATCTCCATCCGCGTTGCGCACTTGCACAATCGTCGTTGCCACTGTTCTGCAACAACGTCATTGTCGCAGAAACATGTCACGGAGGTGTTGTTGCAAACAACGATGCGGGGTCGAGCATAAGTAGTGGGCATGAATGTACGCGCGCGCTGTTGCGGCTGCTGCCAGCGTCGGTGGTTATAGGACAGCGGCGAGGTTGATGGCGCTCCACGATCGACATAGAGGATCTATCTGGCGTGGTGGATCTAGCCGGATCAGTCGATCCGGTTGGCGGGGAGGCGTTTGGCGGAGGAGATCCGACATGGATGCGCCCGGCAACGACAACCTACATGCGGCGGCGCTCGGCTTGGCCGCCGTTGCCCTTCCTAGTACGTGCGTTGCGAGATCTAGCCATATTCAATTTGTAGCAAAAGGCTAGTTGCAAATCCAGTTCCTGGAACAAAGGACTAGTTGAAGGAACATGAAGAGAGAAGGGTTGCTCTTATCCATCTGATTAAAAGTGTAGACACGGAGGCAGCGGACGCTCGCACTGGATCGGCCGCCTGAAGGCAAACATTTCGGTTTCTAAAAAAGACTCCAGCATTAATCATACTAGTGGTTATCAATTAAGAGTTGGCCTCTCTCGCTATGTATGCCTCATCCTTTTGTTTTTAGGTTTTTTTTTCTTTCTTGTTCTTGTTGTTTTCTTTTGCTTCTCCATCAAACTTCTATCTTTTTCTATATTACTGTTTAAAAATATATTAGGTAGTTAAATAAATTATTTACATATTTGAGAAAAAGTGTTTCACATAGTTTAAGAAAATATTTATACCAATTTTGAAAGTGCTAATTTTTTGAAAGTAATCACACATTAAATAATATGTAGCTGAAAAAATTACACGTACTTCAAAAATGATTTCTTCCATTTCAAAACTATTCACTCTGTTTAAATAAATGTTCATGTAACTTTTAAAACTGTTCACGTATTTCTGGATATATTCACGTGATTTAAAAAATATTCCTGTGATAGAAAGAGGTATTATTTTTTACAAAAATGCATGTACCGAAAAGTTTCTGATGTGTATTTTAATAATTGTTTATCGTTTATTTAAAAATTATTCATCATGTATCGGCAAATGTTAAATAATGTATTTTAAGGTTTTCATGTAGGAAACATATTTGTAAATGAAAAATGTTGATGAAAAATAAAAACAGGAAGAAAAATAAATAAAAAGTTTAAACTGAAAAGAAAACCAGAAGAAAATACACAAACGAACAAAATATTTAAAGACCTGGTAGCTTTCTAAAAAGGATAAAAAGTAAAGAAAATCTGAGGAATTAAATGAACCAAAAACCCGATAGCAAAGAACATTCGGCTTTTTGGTAACGGGTGGTCCGTGAGTGCAAGCATGCAATATGTTGGGCATTTCCTAAACGGCGGCCGCTGCGCCCTTTTCTTCGATTTCCCAAACAGGCGCACACCCCCGCACCGTGCTGCGCCCTTTTCTTTATTTTCCTGTTGAAACTATAGTAAAAAATAACGTGCGCAAGTGAGGGATCGAACACACACTCACCACCAGGATAACGACACAATTGTGCTTACAGACTTCCTTCTTTCCTTTTACTAGTAAACATGCACGTGCAACGCACGTATTATCATGGTATGTTTTTATCTACCGTCCTAGGAAGAAAATATATCAATAAAATGAACAAAATTGTAAGTGAGGTAATAAAGACATTGAATAATTGTGGGAATAATCACAACTTCATCCGAAAAATTAGATCTCAACTTACAAAAAGTAAATGTGGACCATAAATAACCTATACTTGCCAAAATAATAAAGAATGTATATAGTATCTTCTAGATACTAAAGTTGTTTCAAGAATGTACCTATGTACATATTATCTTTCAGAAACTGAAGTTATTTCTTTCTTTTAGGACAGATGCTTGACATGTGCAACACTGAACAAAAGAGCCTCGAGGCTTGACATCTTCAAAAATTGTAAAGCTGGAGCAAATTAGAACATAACTTCTCATTATAAATTCATTTTCTAAGACAGTTTCAGGACCATGCCGTGTTTGACAAAGTTCCCCTGCCCAAAGGTGTGTAAGATGCATTTCAGTTGTCATGCTCTCTGGAAAACACTATTTTCTCTATGGTATGTTAGATGGATTGGCAAAAGCCCCTTTATAGAAATATAAAGGTGAATAAACCTGAATTTGAGAGGCGCTCTTACCACACTTAAAGAACTTTCAAGCCTCATCAGGAGCATTTGAAGCCAAATTAATGGTCAGGTAATATAAAGTCTCCAGAAAATAATACGGTCATATAAAATATTGCAAGGCAGCCATGTCGCAAAACTCTTATTACAGCTCGAAGAGATAAATGTTGAAGCAACCGTGATAATTTTTCTCACCTGGGAGTTTTTCTAGCACCATGAGGGAGCATCAGGAGGGAGTAGCACATTTTTTGATGAATTTATGCCACATTGCTGTCACAGGAGAGAAGAGTTAATACATAACGAATGAATGCAACAAATAAGCATTACATATCCTATTGCATTTGACTGGAACCTGGGATCACCAGAAACAAGTGGGGCCTGACCAGAAGCTGCACTTAGATACACATAATGTTAGATATGAAAACTGCTGTAGAGATGAACCATAGCACAGTCTAACGAAGAAACACATGTTTGTGATAATTGGTCCTTGTTAAGACAGTCTAGAGCTGCAACTCTCGTTTGTTGTCAGGATATATGACACTTCGCGTTGTATTCTGCGTTCTTCTCATCCGACAGTTGCATACCATGATTGAACACTTTTCCTTTTAGGATCGTCCGTTTGATTATGTGGGATATTAGCACTACCATCCATAGTTGTGTTGGTTAGGTCCTTAAATGGGGTACATTCTCTTGATGTAAACATGGGCACACCCATTTTTCTTTTCTTACTCATCTGCAGATAAAAAAGTACAAATGTCAAAAAAAATATAGAAGGGTATAGAGAGAGTGGTGAAGATCATTTATGCAGGGCAACACAGTCATGTGAACCAGATCCTGACTATTATGTACAAAGCATCACCAATTACTTTTTTAAAAATAAAATAAAGATTGAGCATTAACCTCTATATGACTTGGGAGCAATGTACGTGCATATCTCACAGAATTCAAGGTGCATAGTATAAAGAAAAGAACCTGTGTATGCATGCTATAGGTTGAGCCTGCTTGGGTGTCGGCGACCACACTTGCATATAGCCACGAGCAGTCCTCGCCTATGATAATGTGTGTGATTCTTTGCCCGGGGCCGATAGGGCGTGTAGTAGAACATGAACATATTGATGACCGGATCACCAAATATAGTGGCAAATACTGTGACTGCCAAACACATCGTGGTTTTCACAATATTGTAGAAAATTGTAGCCGCACACTCACGCCCTTACAGGTGGGATCCAGGACGTCATACCATTGCTTCCTCCTCATCGATGTCATCCTGATCGGTAGGGCCAGCTTCTTTCAAGGGTCGACTTGTCGATGGCGTGTGGACCTGCAACTCGATCGATGTCCGGCGTCACGTTAGTGAGAGGTGAGAGCGCAACACAAACAAAGCCTAAATCCTGTCCTCAAACAAGTCAATGAAAAATTATCCAATCCTTGTACTGCACAATCAGGTAAATCCCACATAAAGCATGCATACTGAGATGTATGACACATTACTGAATTTTGAATCTGTAGGGTGTACGTAAGTCAGCCTACCTCGGTAACTTCCTGCACACAAAGTATACTTTGCTGAAATTTGCATTTACCAAACATAATGAGCCTCACTAAATTAAGCAAACACATGTCAGTTCAGGAGACAGGCGCGCTGCTAACTGACCAAATCAATTTGAATATAGCAAAATTCAGTACAACTCATATATCAAAGCAAGCGTACAACTGATGCGGCCGCTCCCATGTGAGCGCGAGTGCGGCCTCATTTGCCAGCGGCCGTGCGTTCACATCCTCGTGGCGGCGGCAACTCCCGTGTGCGGCGTTGACGCAATGAGTGTGAGTTTCAGTGGCAACAGTAATATGCAGATGCCTAAATAAACGATGACATAATGGTACCATGAGTCAGTTGATTCCAAGACATGTCTCAACACGGAAGGCTTGCAAGTGCGTGCTCTCTAATCTCTACCTCTACACGCAGCCATGTGAGGGCTGAAAAGATGGATTAAGAGGGAGATGTGGTGGTTGGCCGTACCTGCACATCAAGTGAGTGATGGTGATCGTGGAGCTCGGTCTCGCCTGGTGGACGGCCGCTACACGCGTTACATGACGGTGGAGGAGCAGCCGCATGCTCGCCTAGATCCTGTTGGTGCTGCTGCTTGAGGCCAACAAGATCTAGCCTGCATAAGAGGAGAACCAAGGCCATCGCGAGGCCTCTTCTTCGCTGGGATCCCATGGGCCGCCGCTTCGGGACGACGGGGAGACGTCAGATCCATGCTGCTGTGTCGGGGTAGCAGCAGATGAAGCTGGGGAGGGGTGTCGGCACACTGGTCAAGCACGGAGAGAGACGACGACGGGGAAGTCATGGTCGTGCTCGTCCTCTTCCTCTGGACATGGTTCTCGCCATGGAGGAGGCGGCCGGATGGGAGCCAGTCGCCATGGAGGAGGCGGCTGGATGGGGCAGGGGCGCCCCGGTGGATTTCCTGAGACCAAGATCTGGTAGGACTGTGAGGACGTCCGGGCTGTGACGCTAGGTTAATTTTTGGGTTAGCGCTAATTTCGAGGTGGGTTTAGGTGGGCAGTTAGCGGTAATTAAGGGTGGGATTACGTGGTTGCCGATTGAAGCTTTCTATTTTTTCCGCTCGCTGGCAGAGTTTTCGTCCGCCACATTAAATTGCTAAACGTACTTTTTGGGATATTTAGTTGTTGTGTTGACCCTTAGATTGGAATAACTTAGCCTAATCGTGAGGCTGTGATTACTTGGTGTTGTTGTGTGTACGCTAGCCGGGGTGCACTTAGTGAAGATAATGTTCGCTTGTTTAATAGTAGTAGAGATTCTTTTTCTAGGTCGTTCGCTGGTCAGTTTCTGGGCGTTTTTTTCTTGTTCCTTTTTCTCTTTTCTTTTCCCATTTCCTTTTTTTTCCTTAAATGCGTCAAGTTTTTAGCAAATTCAATGAACTTTTATCAAAGTCGATGATTTTTTTTTCCAAATTTGATGAAATTTTTTAAAATTCAATGAATATTTTTTTCTACGTCGATGATTTTTTTTTTCTAATCCGATGTTTTTTTTTTCAAAATCGATGTTTTTTTTCAAAATCGATGAACTTCTTTCAATTTTTTGTGAACTTTTAAAAAAATTGATGAACTAGTTTTCATAATCGATGAATTTGTTTTTCAAAATCAATGAACTTTTGAACTAATTTTCAGATTTTACATTAAATTTTTCACTAAAGGAATTGTTAAGTAGCACTTTTTCCTAGTTGCAGAACAACACAACGTGTTTGGTCTGGTGGTACTTGCGTTAGTGCACAAAATACATGTGATCCTTAGTTTGAAACCCGGCTTTTGTGCTTTTTCTTCATGTTTTTCTTTCGCGACGTATTAGGAGCTCACAATATGTTGACTATTTAATGTAATGAGCGTCAAAAGGAAATTGTGGGTCAAATGCTTGGCCCAATATGTTGGTATATATGGAACACTCTTTACGTCAAATTGTTTGCGTTTTAGAAGCGAGCTGGGCTGATCAATGTAATGCTTTGTAGATTGGACTTTGGTACCAGTCTTGAGAACCTTCTAGAAGGTTTTTGAATCAATTTCTATTTATTTACTACTTTATTGTTTATTTTTTATTTTCTTCTATGTCTCAAAAAAGTACCAAATTTTAAAAATGGTGGTGTTTATTAAAATGGTGAAAATTGAAAATATGTTCCTATTTTCGAAAAAAAATCGATTTTGAAAAATTATTAGAATTTCAAAAACTTTATAATATTTTGAAAAATGTTCTGGTATACAAAACAATATTATTATTTTTAGAAAAATCCGGGTTTCCAATAGTAGCTCAAGGTTGATATTGTTTTTATATTTTCAGAAGATGTTCACAAATTTGGAAAAATTGTTAGGTTTCTCAGAAAATGATCGTAAATTGAAAAAATAGTTGCGAATTTGAAGGCATTAAAATTTTGAAAACAACTCACGTCTTAAAATAATATTCACAAGTTTGAAAAATTCTTCATGTTTACAAAATGCATTCAAAATATGAAAATAAAATCATGATCTCAGAAATTCGGGTGGATTTAAAAAAATGTTTGTGTTTTAAAAAAATAGCTACTTGAAAAAGTATTCTTGTTTTAAAAATCCTTTCGAAATTTAAGAAAATGTTTTGTTCTAAAAAAATATGCACTTCTTAAAGGATCTTTCACTACAGTAACCCGGTATAAGGAGTTCGTCGGTTTGCTACATTGTGCTTTTTTTAATGAAAATCAGCTACGCTTTATTCAACACTTGCAATGTTTATAGGTATTACATTTGTATCATGAGACACCAAGCCTTGCCAAAAATAAATGTTTTCTCTGTCCATTCGATTCTTTTATGATACCATCATAAGAACCTCCCGCACCATCATGGATGTGTTGCTACACGGCCGTTCACTACAATGGTTGCTTCCTATTCCCTACAGAGCACGTATGTCTCGCTCCTGGCTTGTGCAATGGGCAGCCCACCAAGAAGCCTAGACCAATCCTCCTTTTTGACACAAACAAGGGAAAAGCTAGTTGTCAACCGGCCGACCTTTCCTCTTACATCCATCACCTTCTACGTTTTGACACGCGTTTTGATGAGCCAGCACACAGCTTCTCTTCTTCATCCCGCTTTTTGGATCTCATCTCACCATGCATGCTTACTCTAGTTCTCGCAACTGGGCACTTGTTTCGAAAAGGCATACCGCAACAAATAGCCTGTTGCGGACCGATCATGAGGGAGGGCGACGAGGACGACACAACCTTGTTGCAGGAATACATAAAAGAGGCCGGAGATGTTGGTGTTGGGGAACGTAGTATTTTAAAACTTTCCTACGATCACGCAAGATCTATCTACCAGATGCATAGCAACGAGAGGGGAGAGTGAGTCTACGTACCCTCGTAGACCGAAAGCGGAAGCGTTAGAACAACGCGGTTGATGTAGTCGTACGTCTTCACGGCCCGACCGATCAAGCACCGAAACTACGACACCTCCGAGTTCTAGCACACGTTCAGCTCGATGACGTCCCTCGAACTCCGATCCAGCCGAGTGTCGAGGGAGAGTTCCGTCAGCACGACGGCGTGGTGACGATCTTGATGTTCTACCGTCGCAGGGCTTCGCCTAAGCACCGCTACAATATTTATCGAGGAGAACTATGGTGGAGGGGGGCACCGCACACGGCTAATAGATCAAGAGATCAATTGTTGTGTCTAGAGGTGCCCCCCTGCCCCCGTATATAAAGGAGGGAGGGAGAGGCCGGCCCTAGAGGGGGCGCACCAAGTGTGGGGAGTCCTACTAGGACTCCCAAGTCCTAGTAGGATTCCCCTTTCCTTTCCGGAGTAGGAGAGAAGGAAAGAGGGGGAGAGGGAGAAGGAAAAGGGGGCTGCACTCCTTGTCCAATTCGGACCAGAAGGGGGGTGCACGCCTCCTTCCTTTTGGCCTCTCTCCTCTATTCCCGTAACTCCACGGTACTCCGAAAATACCCGAATCACTCGGAACCTTTCCGATGTCCGAATATAGTCGTCCAATATATAGATTTTTACGTCTCGACCATTTTGAGACTCCTCGTCATGTCCCCGATCTCATCCGGGACTCCGAACTCCTTCGGTACATCAAAACTCATAAACTCATAATAAAACTATCATCGAAACCTTAAGCGTACGGACCCTACGGGTTCAAGAACTATGTAGACATGACCGAGACACGTCTTTGGTCAATAACCAATAGCGGAATCTGGATGCTCATATTGGCTCCCACATATTCTACGAAGATCTTTATCGGTCAAACCGCATAACAACATACATTGTTCCCTTTGTCATCGGTATGTTACATGCCCGAGATTCGATCGTCGGGATCTCAATACCTAGTTCAATCTCGTTACCAACAAGTCTCTTTACTCTTTCCGTAATACATCATCCCGCAACTAACTCATTAGCTGCAATGCTTGCAAGGCTTATAGTGATGTGCATTACCGAGTGGGCCCAGAGATACCTCTCCGACAATCGGAGTGACAAATCCTAATCTCGAAATACGCCAACCCAACAAGTACCTTCGGAGACACCTGTAGAGTACCTTTATAATCACCCAGTTACGTTGTGACGTTTGGTAGCACACAAAGTGTTCCTCCGGTATTCGGGAGTTGCATAATCTCGTAGTCATAGGAACATGTATAAGTCATGAAGAAAGCAATAGCAGTAAAACTTAAACGATCATAGTGCTAAGCTAACGGATGGGTCTTGTCCATCAGATCATTCTCCTAATGATGTGATCCCGTTGATCAAATGACAACTCATGTCTATGGCTAGGAAACATAACCATCTTTGATCAATGAGCTAGTCTAGTAGAGGCATACTAGGGACACTCTGTTTTGTCTATGTATTCACACATGTATTAAGTTTCCGGTTAATACAATTCTAGCATGAATAATAAACATTTATCATGATATAAGAAAATAAATAATAACTTTATTATTGCCTCTAGGGCATATTTCCTTCAGTCTCCCACTTGCACTAGAGTCAATAATCTAGTTCACATCGCCATGTGATTTAACACCGATAGTTCACAACGTTCATGTGATTAACACCCAAAGGGTTTACTAGGGTCAATAATCTAGTTCACATCGCTATGTGATTAACACCCAAAGAGTACTAAGGTGTGATCATGTTTTGCTTCGTGAGAGAAGTTTAGTCAACGGGTCTGTCACATTCAGATCCGTATGTATTTCGCAAATGTCTATGTGTCTACAATGCTCTGCATGGAGCTACTCTAGCTAATAGCTCCCATTTTCAATACGCATCCAGATTGATACTTAGAGTCAGCTGGATTTAGTGTCAAAGCTTGCATCGGCGTAACCCTTTACGACGAACTCTTTATCACCTCCATAATCGAGAAACATTTCCTTAGTCATCCAGTTACTAAGGATAATTTTGACCGCTGTACAGTGATCTACTCCTGGATCACTATTGTACCCTCTTGACAAACTCATGGCAAGGTACACAACATGTTTGGTACACAGCATGGCATACTTTATAGAACCTATGGTTGAGGCATAGGGAATGACTTTCATTCTCTCTATATTTTTCTGCCGTGGTCTCGCTTTGAGTCTTACTCAACTTCACACCTTACAAGTCAGGTAAGAACTCCTTCTTTGACTGATCCATTTTGAACTACTTCAAAATCATAGCAAGGTATGTACTCATCGAAAGTCTTATCAAGCGTCTTGATCTATCTCTATAGATCTTGATGCCCAATATGTAAACAGCTTCACCAAGATCTTTCTTTGAAAAACTCCTTTCAAACACTCCTTTATGCTTTCCAGAAAATTCTACATCATTTCCGATCGACAATATGTCATTCACATATACTTATCAGAAAGGTTGTAGTGCTCCCACTCACTTCTTGTAAATACAGGCTTCACCGCAAGTCTGTATAAATCTATATGCTTTGATCAACTTATCAAAGCGTATATTCCAACTCCGAGATGCTTGCACCAGTCCATAGATGGATCGCTGGAGCTTGCACATTTTGTTAGCACCTTTAGGATTGACAAAACCTTCTGGTTGCATCATATACAAGTCTTCTTTAATAAATCCATTAAAGAACGCAGTTTTGTTATCCATTTGCCAGATTTCATAAAATGCGGCAATTGCTAACATGATTCAGACAGACTTAAGCATCGCTACGGGTGAGAAAGTCTCATCGTAGTCAACTCCTTGAACTTGTTGAAAAACTTTCGCAACAAGTCGAGCTTTGTAAACAGTAACATTACTGTCAGCGTCAGTCTTCCTCTTGAAGATCCATTTATTTTCGATGGCTTGCCGACCATCGGGCAAGTCAACCAAAGTCCACATTTTGCGGAATCTGGGCTCATCATCGCTTCCTCATAGTTCGTAGGTTCATCATGGTCCAGTAACATGACTTCCAGAACCGGGTTGCCGTACCACTCTGGTGCGGAACGTACTCTGGTTGATCTACGAAGTTCAGCAGTAACTTGATCCGAAGTTTCATGATCATCATCATTAGCTTCCTCACTAATTGGTGTAGGAATCACTGGAACCAGTTTCTGTGATGTACTACTATCCAATTCGGGAGAAGGTACAATTACCTCATCAAGTTCCACTTTCCTCCCACTCACTTCTTTCGAGAGAAACTCCTTCTCTAGAAAGGATCCACTCTTAGCAACAAAGACCTTGCCTTCGAATCTGTGATAGAAGGTGTACCCAACAGTTTCTTTTGGGTATCCTATGAAGATTTACTTCTCTGATTTGGGTTCGAGCTTATCATGTTGAAACTTTTTCACATAAGCATCGCAGTCCCAAACTTAAAGAAATGACAGCTTAGGTTTCTCGTCAAACCACAGTTCATACGGTGTCATCTCCACGGATTTAGATGGTGCCCTATTTAACGTGAATGTATCTGTCTCTAATGCATAACCCCAAAAGCGATAGTGGTAGATTGGTAAGAGACATCATCGATCGCACCATATCTAATAAAGTACGGTTATGACGTTCGGACACACCATTACACTATGGTGTTCCAGGTGGCGTGAGTAGTGAAACTATTTCACATTGTTTTTACTGAAGGCCAAACTCGCTAACTCAAATATTTTACCTCTACGATCATATCGTAGAAACTCTTATTTTCTTGTTACGATGATTCTCCACTTCACTCTGAAATTCTTTGAACTTTTCAAATGTTTTAGACTTGTGCTTCATTAAGTAGATATACCCATATCTGCTCAAATCATCAGTGAAGGTCAGAAAATAACGATACCCGCCGCGAGCTTCAACACTCATTGGTCCACATACATCTGTATGTATGATCTCCAATAAATCTGTTACTCGCTCCATTGTTCCGGAGAACGGAGTTTTAGTCATCTTGCCCATGAGGCATGGTTCGCAAGCGCCAAGTGATTCATAATCAAGTGATTCCAAAAGTCCATCACTATGGAGTTTCTTCATGCGCTTTACACCATTATGACCTAAATAGCAGTGCCACAAATAAGTTGCACTATCATTATTAACCTTGCAATTTTTGGCTTCAATATTATGAATATGTGTATCACCACGATCGAGATCCAACAAACTATTTTCATTGGGTGTATGACCATCGAAGGTTTTATTCATGTAAACAGAATAACAATTATTCCATGACTTTAAATGAATAACCGTATTGCAACAAATATGATCAAATCATATTAATGCTCAACGCAAATGCCAAATAACATTTATTTAGGTTTTACACTAATCCCGAAAGTATAGGGAGTGTGCGATGATGATCATATCAATCTTGGAACCACTTCCAACACACATCGTCACTTCACCTTTAACTAGTCTCTGTTCATTCTGCAATTCTCGTTTCGAGTTACTAATTTTAGCAACTGAACCGGTATCAAATACCCAGGGGTTGCTATGAACACTAGTAAAGTACACATCAATAATCTGTATATCAAAATATACCTTTGTTCACTTTGCCATCCTTCTTATCCGCCAAGTATCTAGGGCAGTTCCACTTCCAGTGACCATTTCCTTTGCAGTAGAAGTACTTAGTTTCAGGCTTGAGTTTTAGCTTTGGGTTTCTTCACAGGAGTGACAACTTGCTTGTCATTCTTCTTGAAGTTCCCCTTCTATCCCTTTGCCCTTTACTTGAAATAAGTGGTCTTGTTAACCATCAACACTTGATGCTTTTTCATGATTTCTACCTTCGCCGACTTCAGCATTGCGAAGAGCTCGGGAATTCCTTTCGTCATCCCTTGCATATTATAGTTCATCACGAAGTTCTACTAACTTGGTGATAGTGACTAGAGAACTTTGTCAATTACTATCTTATCTGGAAGATTAACTCCCACTTGATTCAAGTAATTGTAGTACCCAGACAATCTGAGCACATGCTCACTGGTTGAGCTATTCTCCTCCATCTTGTAGGCAAAGTACTGTCAGAAGTCTTATACCTCTCGTCACGGGCATGAGTATGAAATACTAATTTGAACTCTTGGAACATCTTATATGCTCTATGGCGTTCAAAACGTTTCTGAAGTCCCGGTTCTAAGCCATAAAGCATGGTGCACTTAAACTATCAAGTAGTCATCATACCGAGCTTTTGTCAAAACGTTCATAACGTCTACATCTGCTCCTGCAATAGGTATGTCACCTAGCGGTGCATCAAGGACATAATTCTCTGTGCAGCAATGAGGATAATCCTCAGATCACGGAACAATTCCGCATCATTGCTACTAACATCTTTCAACTTAGTTTTCTCTAGGAACATATAAAAAATAAACGGGGAGCAACATCGCGAGCTATTGATCTACAACATAGATATGCTAATACTACGAGGACTAAGTTCATGATAAATTAAAGTTCAATTTAATCATATTACTTAAGAACTCCCACTCAGATAGACATCCCTCTAGTCATCTAAATGATCACGTGATCCAAATCAACTAAACCATGTCCGATCATCACGTGAGATGGAGTAGTTTCAATGGTGAACATCTTATGTTGATCATATCTACTATATGATTCACGCTCGACCTTTCGGTCTCCAGTGTTCCGAGGCCATATCTGCATATGCTAGGCTCGTCAAGTTTAACCCGAGTATTCTGCGTGTGCAAAACTGGCTTACACCCGTTGTATTTGAACGTAGAGCTTATCACACCCGATCATCACGTGGTGTCTCGGCACGACGAACTTTCGCAACGGTGCATACTCAGGGAGAACACTTATACCTTGAAATTTAGTAAGGGATCATCTTATAATGCTACCGTCGAACTAAGCAAAATAAGAAGCATAATAAGATAAACATCACATGCAATCAAAATATGTGACATGATATGGCCATCATCATCTTGTGCTTTTGATCTCCATCTCCAAAGCACCGTCATGATCACCTTCGTCACCGGCGCGACACCTTGATCTCCATCGTAGCATCGTTGTCGTCTCGCCAACTATTGCTTCTACGACTATCACCACCGCTTAGTGATAAAGTAAAGCAATTACATGGCGATTGCATTTCATACAATAAAGCGACAACCATATGGCTCCTGCCAGTTGCCGATAACTTTACAAAACATGATCATTTCATACAAAACCGTATAACTCATCATGTCTTGACCATATCACATCACAACATGCCCTGCAAAAACAAGTTAGACGTCCTCTACTTTGTTGTTGCAAGTTTTACGTGGCTGCTACGGGCTTAGCAATAACCGTTCTTACCTACGCATACAAAACCACAATGATATTTCGTCAAGTATGTGCTGTTTTAACCTTCACAAGGACCGGGCGTAGCCACACTTGATTCAACTAAAGTTGGAGAAACTGACACCCGCCAGCCACCCGTGTGCGAAGCACGTCGGTAGAACCAGTCTCGCGTAAGCGTACGCGTAATGTCGGTCCGGGCCGCTTCATCCAACAATACCGCCGAATCAAAGTATGACATGCTGGTAAGCATTATGACTAGTATCGTACACAACTCACTTGTGTTCTACTCGTGCATATCATCTACGCATAGACCTGGCTCTGATACCACTGTTGGGGAACGTAGTATTTTAAAATTTTCCTACGATCACGCAAGATCTATCTACCAGATGCATAGCAACGAGAGGGGAGAGTGAGTCTACGTACCCTCGTAGACCGAAAGCGGAAGCGTTAGAACAACGCGGTTGATGTAGTCGTACGTCTTCACGGCCCGACCGATCAAGCACCGAAACTACGACACCTCCGAGTTCTAGCACACGTTCAGCTCGATGACGTCCCTCGAACTCCGATCCAGCCGAGTGTCGAGGGAGAGTTCCGTCAGCACGACGGCGTGGTGACGATCTTGATGTTCTACCGTCGCAGGGCTTCGCCTAAGCACCGCTACAATATTTATCGAGGAGAACTATGGTGGAGGGGGGCACCGCACACGGCTAAGAGATCAAGAGATCAATTGTTGTGTCTAGAGGTGCCCCCCTGCCCCCGTATATAAAGGAGGGAGGGAGAGGCCGGCCCTAGAGGGGGCGCACCAAGTGTGGGGAGTCCTACTAGGACTCCCAAGTCCTAGTAGGATTCCCCTTTCCTTTCCGGAGTAGGAGAGAAGGAAAGAGGGGGAGAGGGAGAAGGAAAAGGGGGCTGCACTCCTTGTCCAATTCGGACCAGAAGGGGGGGTGCACGCCTCCTTCCTTTTGGCCTCTCTCCTCTATTCCCGTAACTCCACGGTACTCCGAAAATACCCGAATCACTCGAAACCTTTCCGATGTCCGAATATAGTCGTCCAATATATCGATTTTTACGTCTCGACCATTTTGAGACTCCTCGTCATGTCCCCGATCTCATCCGGGACTCCGAACTCCTTCGGTACATCAAAACTCATAATAAAACTATCATCGAAACATTAAGCGTGCGGACCCTACGGGTTCGAGAACTATGTAGACATGACCGAGACACGTCTCCGGTCAATAATCAATGGCGGAACCTGGATGCTCATATTGGCTCCCACATATTCTACGAAGATCTTTATCGGTCAAACCGCATAACAACATACATTGTTCCCTTTGTCATCGGTATGTTACATGCCCGAGATTCGATCGTCGGTATCTCAATACCTAGTTCAATCTCATTACCAACAAGTCTCTTTACTCTTTCCGTAATACATCATCCCGCAACTAACTCATTAGCTGCAATGCTTGCAAGGCTTATAGTGATGTGCATTACCGAGTGGGCCTAGAGATACCTCTCCGATAATCGGAGTGACAAATCCTAATCTCGAAATATGCCAACCCAACAAGTACCTTCGGAGACACCTGTAGAGTACCTTTATAATCACCCAGTTACGTTGTTACGTTTGGTAGCACACAAAGTGTTCCTCCGGTATTCGGGAGTTGCATAATCTCGTAGTCATAGGAACATGTATAAGTCATGAAGAAAGCAATAGCAGTAAAACTTAAACGATCATAGTGCTAATCTAACGGATGGGTCTTGTCCATCAGATCATTCTCCTAATGATGTGATCCCGTTGATCAAATGACAACTCATGTCTATGGCTAGGAAACATAACCATCTTTGATCAATGAGCTAGTCTAGTAGAGGCATACTAGGGACACTCTGTTTTGTCTATGTATTCACACATGTATTAAGTTTCCGGTTAATACAATTCTAGCATGAATAATAAACATTTATCATGATATAAGGAAATAAATAATAACTTTATTATTGCCTCTAGGGCATATTTCATTCAGTTGGGTCATATTTGCAACAAGGGTCTTGTTAAATAAATAGAGCAGAAGAAGTTTTGCATTAAGGATCTTGCTGCAGAAAAATACAGAAGAAAAAGTTTTGCAACAGGGATCTTGTTACAGGAAATTAGAGCATAGAAGTTTTTGCAACAAGGATCTTGTTGCAGAAAATTAGAGTAGAGAAATTTTTGCAACTGAGATCTTGTTGCAGAAAATTAGAGAAGAGAATTTTTTGCAACAGAGACCCTGTTACAGAAAATTAGAGAAGAAGAAATTTTTACAACATGTCACTTGTTGCAGAAATTTAAAGAAGAAAAAGTTTCGCAACAAGAGCATTGTTGCAAAAAATCAGGGAAGAAGAACGGACGGCTTACCTCGTACAATCGGACGGCACGCGAGGCGGCGGATCTTTTTAAATGATCCATCGGCCGACGCCTAGCAGTTCCCCACAAACAAGGGAGCAACTACACGTCGGCCGGTGAATCTTTTTAAAAGATCCGCCGCCTCATGAGCCGTCGGATCTGAAATAGATCTAGCGGGGTGAACTTTTTTTCTCTACTTTGCAACAAAGACCTTGTTGCGGAAATATTTGTAACAGAGATCGTGTTGCAGTTTTTTGTGCAACAGAGGTTGTGTTGCAAATTTTTTTGCAACAGAGGTTCTGTTGTAGGTTTTTTTTTGCAAAAGAGGTCTTGTTGTGATTTTTTTCATTAGCGGTCTTTTTGCACATTTGTTTTTTTTGCAACAGTAGTGATGTTGCAGAAGTAGCAGGCGTCGTCGATCGAAAGAGGGAAGAGGAGAGAGGGTGGGTGGGTGGTGGAGGCGGTTGACGAGCGCGACGGCGGAGCGCGTGCTCGCCGGCGTCAGTGGTGGCGCAGTGGGGGTGCTCGCGGCGGTGCGGCTGGATGAAGGAGAGAAGAGGGAGGAGGAGAGAGGGTTGATGGTGGTACAGGCAGCTGACGACCGCGATGGCAGAGCGCGTGCTCGCCGGTGTCAGCGCTGGCGTAGCGGGGGTGCTCGTCGACGGCGTGGTTGCAAGCGCTTGGTCTGGAAGATCGTCAGAAGATGGAGGAGGGGAGATGGTGGATGGTGGTGGAGGCGGATGACGACTGCGACGGCAGAGCACATGCTCACCGGCATCAACGGTGGCACATCGGGTTGCTTGATGGTGACTCGACGGGGGTGCTCGCAGGCGTCAACAGTGGCGCATCGGGGGTACTTTGGAGTAGCACGGGTGATGGCTGCTCTCAAGGGGATCCGGATTTTGATCCCGCAACACACCAGTTATTGTGGTGAGAGAAATCGCAACAACCACTCAGTTGCAAAAACTAGTCTAGGTAATACGTTGCTTCTAGCCATCTTATTAAAATCTGATCCAACGGCTACGAAGATAGCGGATGCACGCGTCATGTTCTCTCACGTGATCTCAATCATTTCCCCACAAACAACGTCTAATATGAGGTCCTGTGATACGCATCGCCTGTAGCGATCCTTATTGACAATCACGCATTGTCTTCCCGTTCAATGGGCTAAGCCCAGTGCACAATAAGGAGCGCTCGCTCAAATATTCCGAAACGGGTTTGCATTCCTCCTTAGAAAATAAAACAAAAACCTACGGGTTCACCCACGTCCCTAGCATTTGGGTTTGCTTGTTTCCAAAATTTTAAAATATTTACAAATTAAAAAATCTGAACTAGAAAACTGATTTAAAAATAAATAAATATCACGGATAAAAAATATCATGAATTTTAAAAAGTTTCGAAATAAAAAATGTATTTGAGAACTAAAACAATATTTTCTAATCATTAATTAAAAACATGTTCAAAGATTTGAAAAATATTCATCACTCCAAATATTTTCTGCAAATTTGAAAAAAAATCATGATTTTTTTGTGTATTCAAATTTTTGATTTAATTTAAAAAATGGAAAAATTCTCAAGAGTTCATAAAATGTTCGTCGATTTTTCTAAGAATTCAGAAATATTCTTGAATTTTTCTCCTTTTCAAATTTGAAAGAGTGTCCATGAATTTTACTAAATATTTGGGACTTTTTAAGAATGTTAGTGAGTTAGGTAAGATATTTTTCATGATTTTAAAATGTTCATAAAATCGAAAAAATTGACGCATTAAAAACTATCTTGGGAATTTGAAAATTGCTTTGGAAATTCTTCATGAACCTTGAAAACTCTGCATAAATTTAAAACTTTTAAAAAATGCACCCAAACTTTAAAAATGTTTATTAATATGTAAGAATGGTCACGACTTATGGAAAATAATAAATAAAGTAAAATAAAATAGAAAATAGAGTAAACAAAGAATAAAAAAGAAGGAAAACTGAAAAATAGGAGAAGAAAAATAAATAAAAAATTGAAAACGGATGAGAAAATCATATGGAATGTTCTTGAATCTAGGTAGAATCTTCCTCAATCATTCCACACGAATCATTCTGAACTCTCTGGTGTCTAAATTTGGACAGCCCACCTTCGTTTGCAAGGAGGGACATTGGAGAGTTTTCTTTTTGTCATGAACTGCTAAATTGTCTAACCACCATGAAAGTTTGCACACACCTCGCACACCCTGCGCATCTACCAAGCCAAAAAATCCAGATGTTTCTGAATTCTATTTAATTTGATTTTAGTGTTCTAGAGTATAGGCTTAGACGCAGAGGTGTAATAGCGAATAGTTTCTTTAGGGGATGTAATAGCGTATAGCTCAACTTGCTCTCGTAAAAAGAAAAGAACAAACAGCCCAAACAACCCAAACACACCAAAACCTATGGAACGGACCACTCAAATGAGTATAGGGGAATCTATGAACATTTATGAACATGATGGCGGGTTGCAATCCATCGTAATCACTTGGCGAATGATCATAGAGGGTGGCGGGGTGGAGCTGGTCATTTTATGAACATGCTGGTGGGTTGCAATCCATCGTAATCACTTGGCGAATGATCATAGAGGGCGGCGGGGTGGAGCTGGTCATGGGGACATAACTAAAACCATGAAGTTTTTTTAATGGGATTAAGTTTATGTGTGAACCCCTGAAAAACGAACACGTGTATGTTTGTTATCACTTTTTCAGGTGTCATAGTTGTCCACAATCAGCTATACAATTGCCTAGAACCATGTACCTAGTTGCCCAATCCTCATGAACAAAAACATTACCAAGTACACAATTTGGATAATACGTAAAGGTTTTAGATATCTTTCAGTTAAGATTGTGTCATAGAGATGCATCAATAATTCATCTCCTGAGGATGGGATCCCTTGATATGATCGTAAATACTTGGTGAAATGATCATAGAGGGGGAACAGTGTGAGCTGGTCATGGGGACATAACTAAAACCACAAACTGTTTTTAGGGGATTAAGTTTATCTATGACCCCCTTCAAAAATGAACATCTGTATATTCTTTATCCTTTTTAGGTGTCATAGTTGCCTACAATCAATGCGTAAAATAATGTATTCAGTTGCCCATAATCAACCATACAATCGTCTAAAACCATATATCTAGTTGCCCACAATCAACCACACAGTCGTCTAAAACCAAGTATCCAGTTGCCCACAGCCAACCATACAGTTGTCTAAAATCATGTATCAAGTTGCCCAATTCTCATGACCAGAAACATTACCAAGACCATAATTTTTCTAATATGTAAAGGTTTTAGATACCTTTCAAGTTTGTGTCACATAGATGCGTCAATTGGTAGTCATGGTAATCAACTTAGAAGGATCCTCCGCTGATAGGTAGTCATACTAGAGAAAAAAAGAGTTGCTTTTCTATAGCACTGAAGTTGCCTCTATATGACACAAAGTTGCTCGGGAAAAAAGTTGGACCTACTCATATAGCACTGAAGCAAGCCTACAAATGAATTACTCACTCCTGATGGTGAGCATCATGAAATTTGTGATGAAGAAGGGTTGGTGATGATGATGGCGATGAATCCCCCTCTCTGGAGCCCCAAACAAACTCCAGATCAGCCCTCCTGATGGAGACGAATAGGTGGTGGCGGCTCCGTATCGTAAAACACGATGAAACTTCTTCCTATATATTTTCTCAAAAAATAGGAATTTATAGGCTTGAGATTAGGGTCAGCGGAGCCTCGTGGCCCCCACAAGGTGTTGGGGCATGCACCGATGCCTTGTGGGCAACTGGTGGGTCCACTCCGATGGATCTTCGCTCCACTATTCTTTATTTATTCCATAAAAAATATCCAAAAAGTTTTGTCCAATTCCGAAAACTTTTATTACTGCACAAAAACAACATCATGGTAGTTCTGTTGAAAACAACGTCAGTCCATGGTTAGTTTCATTCAAATCATGAAAATTAAAATCCAAAATAAGAGCAAAAATGTTTGGAAAAGAAAATACAACGGAGACGTATCCGTGTTCAGTTGAACCCTTCGAGGATGGTATACTACTTGACCCTCCTCTTATGTGTACGCATAGGTATTACCGGAGCTTCACGGATGTCGAGGAGGAGTGCAAGCGTCAAGGAACAACTACACCGTTCATGAGAGAAGCATGGAAGTGGAGACGGAGGAAGACAGAGCCGCTGAAGCTACAACGACAGGACATCCGAGCCAAGGCCAGACATCCAGCGGATGTGCAGCCCAAGGAGACGCACCAACAAACGACCACACTGCATTAGCGGCCGGACATCCGATGACGCCTCAGTCATCCGGCGCTACGCGGATGGGCTGGACATACGGCCACCTGCCGGATATCCGGCAAAGGAGACCTAAGGCCACCAGAAGATGGGCCACCATCGGGCCGGACATCTGGCCACGCCCCATACATCTGGCGCCTTGATACGTCTCCGTTGTATCTATAATTTTTTATTGTTTCATGCCAACATTCTAGAACTTTTACATACTTTTGGCAATAATTTATATGATTTTCTTGGCCTAACATATTGATCTAATGCCCAGTGCTAGTTCATTTTGTTGCATGTTTTTGTTTCACTGAATATCCATATCAAACGAAGTCCAAACGCGATAAAATTTTATGGAGAATTATTTTGGAATATATATGATTTTTGGGAAGCGAAATCAACGCGAGACGACGTCCGAGGGGACCACAAGCTCAAGGGGTGCGCTTGGCAAACTTGTGGCCACCCCGTAGGTCAGTTGGATGTGTCCTTTGGCCACAATGAAGCTTATATCCGGATAAACATTGTGTTCAAATTTTAGCTTAATAGGAGTTACGGATCTCCAGATATTTAAGAAATGATGAAAGGCCTAAAAATAGGCTCGTGAAATAGAAGAGAAACCGAGAGATAGATCCAATCTCGGAGGGGCTTACACCCCTCCGCCGCCATGGAGGACAAGGACCAGAGGGGAAACCCCCCTCACATCTAGGAGGGAGGCTAAGGAAGAAGAAGGAGGAGGGGGCTCTCTCCCCCTCTCTCTCGGTGGCGCCGGTGTGCCGCCGGGGCAAGGGTCATGACGGCGCTTTATGGAAATATGCGCTAGATGCAATAATAAAGTTGTTATTATTTTATGTTTCCTTATTCACGATAAAGATTTATTATTCATGCTAGAATTATATTGACTGGAAATCTAAATACATGTGTGAATACATAAACAAATAGCATGTCCCTAGTAAGCCTATACTAGACTAGCTCGTTAATCAAAGATGGTTAAAGTTTCCTAACCATCACTGATACGTGTTGGTGCTATACAAACGGGTTTTAACCCCTTTCCGCGACAACATTTGGAACTGTCGCCAAATGAGTGTGGGCGATAGGGGGTCATTCCCACACGACCCAGAAACCGTCGGGGATATGCCCTCCTGGCACACACGCTCGGCAAAATGAGGTCGTGTGCGACCAGCGAGCGCTCAAATATGGAAATACGTATAGTAGAGCTAAAAATAATATGATTATACGACAAAATTGTTTCCGGTTGCAAATACATCCCACATAGTCAGTCCCGCTAAACGTTTCCGTTTGTATGTACATCCCACACAGTCGCTCCAAGGAAAACGTTTCCGTTCACAGGTAGATCACACACAATTTTTCCCGTTAAATCTTTTGGGTTATTGAATGTATCACACATGGTCCGTAGAAGAAACTGTGTGGCAAAGGCTGTCCATCACACACAGTTTTTATGTGGTAAACGTTTGAGCAAGGTGGCCTAACGCAAACTGTTTCCAAGAGAAACGTGTGTGATTGGTCATTGATCCAACACGGTTTATTCCTAGAAACTGTGTGCGTTGCCTGAGGTCATCGCCCACGGTATTTTTTCAATAACAGTTTGCAATATCGAAACCCAATTAGTAGGCTAATTCGCCATTAGCAGGCTAATTGCCCTATTATTAATAATCCATTTATTAATCTAATTGACATTCATATTAAGCACACAATATATTTCATTTCCATATTAAGGAAGCACAATTTCATAATTGAAACATATCAGAGTACAACATGATATAGCTTCAGCACTCAGCTACCTCATTACACAACCGCAGCAGCATCAAGTTCCACATGCAACATGTAGAACCTTTTGAAATTATCATCATAGATGGTATATAGACACATGCATCTCATCTGGAAAACTGGTGAAGCGGAAGGCGAATATTGAGCCTTCATTCATGTTGAAGGTCTTTGCAACTTTAGGCCAGCGCATGTGGATGATTGACCGTCCGTCCTTCGTCCTCTTCAGGAACACTTCAATATTGAACTATGTGTGTTGTATGAAAACATTCCTCGCTTCCTGACCATAGAGGTGGTTTGAGAGGCACTGGTACGCGTCGGTCCTAAACAAATGGTTTTTAACCCCTTTCCGTGATGGCATTTGGAACCGTCGCCAAGTGAGTGTGGGTGATAGGGGGGTCCTTCCCACACGACCCAGAAACCGTCGAGGATATGCCCTCCTGGCACACACGTTCGGCAAAATGAGGTCGTGTGCGACCGACAAGCACTCAAATACGAAAATACGTATAGTAGAGCTAAAAAAATACAATTATACAGCAAAATTGTTTCCGGTCGCAAGTACTTCCCACACATTCAGTCCCCGCTAAACGTTTCCGTTCGTATGTACAACCCACACAGTCGCTCCATGGAAAACGTTTCCGTTCACAGGTACATCACACACAATTTTTCCCGTTAAATCGTTTGTGTTATTGAATGTATCACACACGGTCCGTAGAAAAACTGTGTGGCAAAGGCTATTTATCACACATAGTTTTTTATGTGATAAACGCTTGCGCAAGGTGGCCTAACGCAAATAGTTTTCAAGAGAAAGTCGTGTGTGATTGCTCATTGATCCAACATGGTTTATTCCTAGAAACTGTGTGTGTTGCCTGAGGTCATCGCCCACAGTATTTTTTCAATAACCGTTTGCAATATCGAAACCCAATTAGCAGGCTCATTCGCCATTAGCAGGCTAATTGCCCTATTATTAATAATCCATTTATTAATCTAATTGACATTCATATTAAGCACACAATATATTTCATTTTCATATTAAGGAAGCATAATTTCATAATTGAAATACATCAGAGTACAACATGATATAGCTTCAGCACTCAGCTACCCCATTACACAACTACACCAGCATCAAGTTCCACATGCAACATGTAGAACCTTTCGAAATTAGCATCATAGACGGTATATAGACAAATGCATCTCATCTGGAAAACTGCTAAAGTGGAAGGCGAATATTGAGCCTTCATTCATGTTGAAGGTCTTTCCAACTTTAGGCCAGTGCCTGTGGATGATTGACCGTTCGTCCTTTGTCCTCTTCAGGAACACTTCAATATTGAACCGTGGGTGTTGTATGAAAACCTTCCTCGCCTCCTGACCATATAGGTGGTTTGAGAGGTAATCATCAGTGAACTGCTTCGGAAAGGTATGAAAACAAGGATGTGCATAAATATCTTCTCTATATTGGAAATGGGGCAAAGGAATAAAAAATGGCAAGGTATAATAGTTAGTACCATCTTGTAGTCAACTGATATCTTCTTTATTGTGCAGACAAAGATCTTGTTGTTTTTTGTCGCTAATTTCCTTATCCTAACAATCTTTCCGAGTTTCTTGATTTGATTGATATTCATGGACAACTCATTTTCCCATATGCAAAAATGGTCGAACAGTGGGTCAAAACCTCTAACAGCAGGACCTACATGTGCAAGACCAAATTGTTAAAAACCAAAATATTAGAATGGTTCCTGCAATTGCACAGTAATGTGCTATTAGACAATGGACCATGCACATGCTAACCTCAATTGTAAACCTCAGTGCTTCCCATTGTTTCCCTGCAACACATATAAGGTAGTTAGTCATCTGGTTAAGTAAGGGTTCGCATGCTATCAGTAAAAGATGTTGATGAAGAATAAGCACATTGTAGATTCATCGGATTAATCGAAGCCACACGGAAAAACCCATTTACCCAAACCAAGCATGATTAAGATCTAGGAAATATAGCACTTGTATATGTTTCTCATGTATTAAGTATAGCCAAATTCGACTTATTCCTCACATGCACAACAATACAAAATTCTACCCACGACAATTGGACATCGCATTGCAGAACTGAACCAAGCAGTTAACTAAACACCACAACAAATGAACCAAACATTAACTGAGCACGATATTGCATAATATAGCATACTCCTAATAGAAGATCAGAGAGTTAACCAAATAGTTAACTACAACCAATTGTAGCAATTATATTTGTTTCTCATGTATTTACTACAGCCAAATTGAATTTATTCCTCACATGGTATACAATAACAGAATGCACCCATGATACGTCTCCAACGTATCTATAATTTTTTTATTGTTCCATGCTATTATTTATGATGTTTTGGTTGTTTAATGGGCTTTGTTATACACTTTTATGTTATTTTTGGGACTAACCTATTAACCCAAAGGCCCAGTCTAGATTGCTATTTTTTTTGCCTATTTCAGGGTTTTACAGAAAATGAATATCAAACGGAGTCCAAACAGAATGAAACTTCAGGAGAGATATTTTTGGAGCAAAATACACACGGGAGACTTGAGAACCACGGAGTAGGGCACACGTGGCGTCCACGAGGGTGCCCCCCCCCCTATAGGGTGCGCCCCCTGCCTCGTGGGCCCCACGTCTGGCCCTCGGTGCCCTCCTTCCTCCTATATATTGTAGCGACCAGACCTCAAACAGTCCGATCTCTGTGCATCAGTGTCATCTCTGGATCAGTAATGCTGACACACACAGTACTTGAAGGATTTATAACAGAGTAGCAATCACACACTTATTACATCGATAGTTCCAACGATGAACTTATTACAATAAAAATGGCTGAAGGCCATCTAACACGATAACAGCGGAAGGCTTGGAAGATAAGTGAGTCCATCAACTCCAACGGCATCACTGAGTATAGAACCACGACCTAAAAGGCACCTTACTCGTCGTCTGAAAAGTCTGCAACATGAACGTTGCAGCCCGAAAATGGGTCAGCACATGGAATATGCTGGCAAAGTAACACAAGAGAGCAATGAAAGTAAAGCTATACTATATGCAATATGGCAGGTGGAAAGCTCTATGGTTACAGTTTTTGCGTAAAGCCAATTTTTCCCTACTTCAAAGGAATATATTTTAATTAACTATCATGGTAGTTGAAACATCGCTGAGAAGATAGACATCCTCTCAACCCCAATTAAAATCATCATTAAACCCAACAATATTAATTAGAGTAACATGATGAGATTCACATGATAATCCAAGTACTAGATACTCAAGACGTCCGTAACCGGGGACACGGCTAATCATGATCAGTTTGTACACTATGCAGAGGTTTGTGCACTTTTCCCCACAAGACTCGACCGCCTCCGTTTGGTTTCTCGCACTGCATGGTGTTTGAGAAACGGATGACCGAGACACAGTCTTTCCAAAGAGGTCCCCTTAACCAGATAGATAGGCCAGTACACCTACAATCCCACAACATCTGCTAGCCCATCATGGAAAGATTTCCCACAACTTACTCAACTATGCCAGAGCCCATATTGGCATGTGACTGCACACGGAATTTTCTAGTATGAATAATCTCATGATCCCTTTGAGCCTGGGTGGCGGTCCAAAAGAAAAATAAGCAATCACTGGAATACCTAGATGCCTCAATCCACCCAGACGTGTGTTAAATTTGCCACCTTAAGTTGAACCATTAATTAATAAACTCACATATGTCATGGATACACTCACCCAATCCACGTCTACGAGCATAGCATGTCATAACAGCAAACATAGAAGTAACCCCCGAAGGTTTGAATGTAATGCAGGTAATAGGTACTACCTCAATCTTCTTCTCAATCCCACAAGTTAAATTGATCCTACTCATGCAATGTGTGAGGGTTTGACTAATGCAATGAAAACTGGGTAATTGGAAAGTATGATCAAAGTGTTACTTGCCTTGCTGACGATCCGCAAAACCTAGAGATTCAAAGTAGCAAGCGGCGCACTCCGGGTACTCTATCGCAATCAAACAAACACACAATAAGTACTTAACTAATGCACGGATAAAACTCGAATAAGAGATCTAACCATAAAGTTCAACTTAAGAACTTTGGTTTGCAAAAGAACGGCAAAAGAAAAAGCAACGAAAGACCACGGAGAAAGAGAAACAACTACCGAACCAATCTGGACCTAAGTCCAAATTTAGCAGAGGCAAACGCTTGAGTGACTAGGTTAAATGGAAAGAGAATTTCGAGATGAAACTCCAGGCGCTTGAATCACCTGATTCCGATAAACGAGCGAAAAGTTAAACTAAAACGAAGATCGGATCAGAGATCGCGATCTGAAAAATAAACTAGAAAAGAAGACTAAAACAGCTTAACGAACGGACGTTCGTCAGCTGAGACTAAACGGCGGATTCGTTCGTTAGAACGAACGAACAGGTGAACGTTTATTAATTAACTAAACCGAAAAAACAGAAAAACCGATCTAATAAAACCGATCTAATAAAAAAACGACTAGGGTTCTAGAAAAACCAACGGTCTTCTAAAGAAAACCGGGCGGCGGCTACCTCGTCGGAAACAGCCGCCGGCGGCGGCTTTTGGCGATGGCGGGCGGCGGGGCTGGCGCGGTGGTGGCGGCGAGGGGCGGCAGCGGCGGCGGCGGTCGGCGCGGTGGCTGGCGGCGAGGGCGGCGGCCTGTGGCGGGGTGCGGCGTGCGGTGGTGGGGCTGGCGCGGTGGCTGGCGGTGTCGCGGCGGCGGTGGCTTGCGGCGTCGCGGCG
>LR738715.1:564653461-564722698 GCA_902687465.1 Secale cereale
GGCGGCGGTCGGAGTCCGATGCGGCCACGGGCGGCGGCGCGGGGAAGGCGGTGCGGCGGGCGACGGGCCTGGCTCGGCTAGGCTTCGGCCCAGTCGGGTTGGGTCCCCCTATATATTTTTTATATATACGCCGACGCTAAAATAACTTTAGAAAATAAAATAAAATCTAGAAATTGCCAAAACAAATTTTCACCGTCTAAATAAAATATTTAGAACAAGATGAACATTTTCTTGGCACTAAAATGCATTTTCAAAACATGCAATTTTTCCTAATTCAAATAAAATCCAAATAAAACTCCAAATAAAAACTTGTTTGATTTTTCTTATTAAATCCGCCATATTTCTTATTTTTGGGAGAGTCATTCTACTCCCTCTCTCATATATTTATGATAGAAATACTTGAAGATGAAATAAATAAAATCAAATGATCCTATTTTCAAAATTTGAGAAACCTCAAATATGAAAATTTAGAAGGGAAAACTTTGTTTTTGCCACTCTAGTTATTGCCCACTTTGCTTATGCCACTCTAGAATTTGACATTTCACTTTTGCCACTCCTAGCTTTTGATAATATATCACTTTTGCCATTCCGTGGAAAAAGCAACATTTTAAGAGTGGCAATTGTGATACATGTCAAAAGCTAAGAGTGGCAAAAGTGAAATAAAAAATTATCATTTTTGCCATGGAATGGCATTTGTGATGTATTGTCAAAAGCTATGAGTGGCAAAAGTGAGATGTCAAATTCTAGAGTGGCATAAGCAAAGTGGGCAAAAACTAGAGTGGCAAAAACAAAGTTTTCCCAATTTAGAAATCCCCAACTCTCTCCGAGGGTCCTTGAGTTGCTTAGGATTTTCTTGGATCACCAAAAGCAAGAAAAATGATATGCATAATGATCTAATGTATAACATTCCAAATTGAAAATTTGGGATGTTACATATATACCTATGTACCCCGAAACCATCAGAACAACAGAGAAAACCCTAGTTCCACCGCCGCAACCTTTTGTTCCCGTGAGATCCCATCTTGGGGCCTGTTCCGGAGCTCCGCCGGAGGGGGATCTACCACGGAGTGCTTCTACATCATCATCATCGCCTCACCATGAGTTGTGAGTAGTTTACAACAGACCTTCGGGACCATAGCTAGTATCTAGTTGGCTTCTTTTCTCTCTTTGGATCTCAATACCAAGTTCTCCTCGGTCTTCGAGGAGATCTATTCAATGTAATCTCTTTTTGCGGTGTGTTTGTCGAGATCCGATGAATTGTGGGTTTATGATCAAGATTATCTATGAGAAATATTTGGTTCTTTTCTGAACTCTTTATGTATGATTATAATATCCATGCAAGTCTCTTCGAATTATTGGTTTGGTTTGGCCTACTAGATCTATAGTTCTTGCAATGGGAGAAGTTCTTGGCTTTGGGTTCAATCTTGCGGTGTCCTTTCCCAGTGACAGTAGGGGCAGCAAGGCACGTATTGTATTGTTGCCATCGAGGATAAAAAGATGGGGTTTATATCATGTTATTTGAGTTTATCCCTCTACATCATGTCATCTTGCTTAAGGCGTTACTCTGTTCTTATGAACGTAATACTCTAGATGCATGCTGGATAGTGGTCGATGTGTGGAGTAATAGTAGTAGATGTAGAATTGTTTCGGTCTACTTGTTTCGGACGTGATGCCTATATATAATGATCATGCCTAGATATTCTCATAAGTATTCGCTTTTCTATCAATTGCTCGACAGTAATTTGTTTACCCGCCATAGAATACCGCACTCATGAGAGAAGCCACTAGAGAAACCTATGGTCCCCGGGTCTATTCTCAGCATATTAATCTATAATCTACTTTAATTTTCCGCTTTTACTTTCTGTTCTTATATCCAAAAATATCAAACTATCCTATCTATCAGATCTCACTTTCGTAAGTGACCGTAAAGGGATTGACAACCCCTTATCGCGTTGGCTGCGAAGTTCTTATTTGTTTGTGAAGGTGTGAGGGACTCGCGCGTGGTCTCCTACTGGATTGATACCTTGGTTCTCAAAAACTGAGGGAAATACTTACGCTACTGTGCTGCATCACCCTTTCCTCTTCGAGGGAATACAACGCAAGCTCGAGAAGTAGCAAGAAGAATTTCTGGCACCGTTGCCGGGGAGGCTTACGCAAACTCGAGAAGATAAAAAGGTGTGTCCACCACTCAGGTTGATCGATTCTAGTAGAATCTTGATCTAATTTTTCTTTCACTATGGGTTCCTTTTCTTTAAAAAAATCAGAATAACTCCTACCTTGGATCCATATTGGGTAATTTCATTGTGGATCTTTCTATCCAAATTCTCTACCAATTCTACCGTAGCAACTTTGTTTTCAATGATTTCTAGCCTTTGCATACCATGCTCCAAAGTTAAAACAATCCCATTAACCATAAGAGGTGGGGAGCCAAATAATTCAGTCATAGCATTATAAGAATGAAAAGTATGGCTACCCAAGAAATTCCCTCCGGTAATGGTATATAAAATATATCTATTCCAAGGAGTTTTGCCAAGATAAAAATTGTGAAGAAGCACGGAAGTGGAAAGCTTCCTAGTAGATCTATTCTGAGCATTGCAAATTCTATATCAGGCATCTTTTAAGTTTTCTTCCTCCCTTTGTCTAAAATTAAGAACCTCACTCTCGGGAGTATTGATAATGATAGGTGTGCTAGACATGATGACAAGCAAGCAATCTAACACACAAGCAAACAAGAGGCAAGCGAACGATAAACACATTGCAAAAAGAAGGGAAAATAGAACGGCAAGGGTGGAGTGGGGGAGAGGAAAACAAGAGGAAAATAAATGTAATGGGAAGGATAAGGGTTTGTGATAGGTACTTGGTATATGACTTTTGCGTAAGCCTCCCCGGCAACGGCGCCAGAAATTCTTCTTGCTACTTCTCGAGCTTGCGTTGTATTCCCTCGAAGAGGAAAGGGTGATAGGTACTTGGTATATGACTTTTGCGTAAGCCTCCCTGGCAACGGCGCCAGAAATTCTTCTTGCTACTTCTCGAGCTTGCATTGTATTCCCTCGAAGAGGAAAGGAAGATGCAGCACAGTAGCGTAAGTATTTCCCTCAGTTTTTGAGAACCAATGTATCAATCCAGTAGGAGACCACGCGCGAGTCCCTCGCACCTGCACAAACAAATAAGAACTTCGCACCCAACGCGATAAGGGGTTGTCAATCCCTTTACGGTCACTTACAAAAGTGAGATCTGATAGAGATGATAGTTTGATATTTTTGGTATTTTTGGTTATAAGAACAGAAAGTAAAAGCGGAAAAGTAAAGTACATTGTAGATTGATATGTTGAGAATAGACCCGGGGGCCATAGTGTTCTCTAGTGGCTTCTCTCATGATAGCGATATTCTACGGCGGGTAAACAAATTACTGTCGAGCAATTGATAGAAAAGCGAATAATTATGAGACTATCTAGGCATGATCATTATATATAGGCATCACGTCCGAGACAAGTAGACCGAAACAATTCTGCATCTACTACTATTACTCCACACATCGACCGCTATCCAACATGCATCTAGAGTATTAAGTTCATAAGACGGAGTAACGCCTTAAGCAAGATGACACGATGTAGAGGGATAAACTCAAACACAGTGATATAAGCCCCATCTTTTTATCCCCGATGGTGACAATACAATATGTGCCTTGCTGCCCCTATTGTCACTGGGAAAGGACACCACAAGATTGAACCCAAAGCCAAGCACTTCTCCCGTTGCAAGAACTATAGATCTAGTAGGCCAAACCAAACCAATAATTCGAAGAGACTTGCAAGGATAGTATAATCACACATAAAGAGTTCAGAAAAGAACCAAATATTTCTCATAGATAATCTTGATCATAAACCCACAATTCATCGGATCTCGACAAACACACCGCAAAAAGAGATTACATCGAATAGATCTCCTCGAAGACCGAGGAGAACTTGGTATTGAGATCCAAAGAGAGAGAAGAAGCCATCTAGATACTAGCTATGGACCCCAAGGTCTGTGGTAAACTACTCACAACTCATGGTGCGGCGATGATGATGTTGTAGATGCACCCCGTGGTAGATCCCCCTTCCGGCGGAGCTCCAGAACAGGCCCCAAGATGGGATCTCACGTGAACAGAAGGTTGCAGCGGTGGAACTAGGGTTTTCTCTGTTGTTCTGATAGTTTCGGGGTATGTAGGTATATATAGGAGGAAGGAGGGCACCGGGGGCCAGACGAGGTGCGCGCGAGGCAGGGGGCGCGCCCTATAAGGGGGGGGGGCGCCCCCATCCTCGTGGACGCCACGTCATCCCTACTCCGTGGTTCTCAAGTCTCCCGTGCGTATTTTGCTCCAAAAATATCTCTCCCGAAGGTTTCATTCCGTTTGGACTCCGTTTGACATTCCTTTTCTGTAAAACCCTAAAACAGGCAAAAAACAACAATCTGGACTGGGCCTTTGGGTTAGTAGGTTAGTCCCAAAAATAATATGAAAGTGTATAACAACGCCCATTAAACATCCAAAACATTATAAATAATGGCATGGAACAATAAAAAATTATAGATACGTTGGAGACATATCATTCACCTGGAATGAGATGCAGTTTACAAGGGTTATCCCTTCATGGCGAATGGAGTTGAACTATGGTACGTGGAGGTACACCTCCACCGTGTGAAAGGAGTTTGCCCATAAACTATGGGTCAATACTTTTTCATCTCTCGGGTACCATGAACAACATTCTTCGACTCTGTTCGTGAAGCTGCTATGGAGGCCATACGTCAGATTGGAGAAATACTTGAAGCAAGACTTCGTCACACTCAGGAATGCCTGAGTGGGGTGCACGCAGAGATGATGGAGATAAAGCTCACAACCACTAGGATGAAGCAAAAGATCGATGATTTCAAGAATCACATTGCACAATTTTGGTGGGACTGAAGCATCCTTTGCTAGGACAAATGAAATAAAGATGGAAGGAATGCTGGAGCCTACCAGACCATGTGGATGGCAACATTTGTAGTGAAGCACCTTTGGAATTTGAGTGTTGAATAGTGGTTCAGGATGAAATAAGTGATTGATATGAGGAGAATATGGATTACGGATGAACCAGTGCATCTTGTTTAGTAGTACTCTATTGTGTGAACACTGGACCCATGGAAAGGAAAATGTTGCTCCTAATAGTGGAGTTTGCACAAATAAATTGGAGTTTATTCTTGATATGATGCTTACCCCAAGGGTATGAAGGAAGTAAGTACCATTGGATTTAAAGAGGGTGTAATGCTGGAGTGTGAAGCAATAGTGACTCCAAGGATGAGTTAAGGGTATACAAGTTTCGAAGTGGACCCATAAGCCGAGGACCTAAGGAGGCTACGTAGTCACACGGAAACCACGAGACTTGTTAGAGGTAATATGTTTCTACTATGGTGAAGCAGGACACTTTCCTAGAGGTTGTCCCAAGGAGAAGGATGATGTGTGCTAAGTGGTTGAGCTGAAGCATGCAATGGAAATGCAGTAGATCGTAGTAAGTTGAGAATCAATAAAGTTAGCATCATTGGAATTGATTGGAATTTTATGAGTTGTTACTATATAGGCAGTGAGTGAAATCATGATACATGGAATAAGATTTCGAGGAAACTAGTGTTATTAATTTTAAGGGTGGTAGAACCCAACACCGTTACCCGAATACACTAGCTAGTGGTTAGATACATCAGACTTGGAATGGACTGCCCAAGGATGAGTGTGAGTAATCACCCTCAGTTTTCTACCAAGAGAAGGAGGGGATACAATACAATTGGATGGATGTAGGAATTCTAAGGAAGCTGGATGTTGGAAGACCGATCAGTTGCAACCCGATGATGAGACCAAGTGTTACTAGTGTTGAGATGCGACATAACCCACAGGCCCCAGGACCTGTCAAGAAGCAAGCACACTCTTCCTGAAAGAAAACCCCTGGTAGAAGTTACGACTTCTTGATCAGCAGACATGTTCTTATAGGTGTTTACGCAAAACCCGAGGGTTGTGAAGAAACGATAGATGGTTGTTTGGCTTGCAGAATCAATTGATTTTATCCGAACTTAGTTCGTTGACAAGAGAAATTCTGCACTGCTTGTGAGGATGACCGAGTGTTAGAATGCGATATTCACTAAACCATATACAAGGTAATGATTTGGGTGCGGAATGGATTGATCACCATACCGACTTACTCTTATCATTCGCCTCTGTTATACGGGATGGTAAATCTGAGTGACTTACCTATAGTAGAGAGACGACAATGTGAAAACTTGTTTAAACCTTAGAATGGTATTGAAATTTCCCCCTGTACAAGGCAGTGTTGCCAACCGTAGGATATACGGTGAGAGTGAAGCCCAGACCCGTTTTCTGCTGGGACCTAGTTAGTTGATTGATGACCACCATGAGATATCGATATTTGTTTAGTATTGGCACCAGATCTGTCAGCTAAGAAGAACCAGTCTCAGAAGAACCTTACCAAGACGAAAGGACACAAGAATGGAGGGCAAAGGTTGTGCCACTACCGGAAGAGCCCAGAGAAGGAATTACCCTGAAGATTTGAGAAGACCAACCCTGTCAACAATAAGGGCGGAGTATATGAGCTCTTGATGGAACCCTAACCATGCTTTTAAGTGTGGTAGCACACTAGACAATACCAATCAATGGATTGTTAGGAGACCCTGAACCCCAACCTATTTCTTGTTAGCCTCTTCGAATCTCGAGGACGAGATTCATTTTAAGTGTGGTAGGTTTGTAACATCCCAAAATTCTAAATTTTGGAATGTTATATTAAATAGATAGTTTTGATTGCTTGTGTGATGTGCTTGTGTGAAATTGAGTGAAATTCGAAACTTTTGAAAGTTAAATGAGAGGGAATGAAATGACTTTCCCAAACTTTCACTTTGGATTTTATGATCTCCATGAATTCAAGTTCATTTCAAATACAAAACCCTAGAGAGAAGATGACATGACTTCTTCCATTTAAATAAATGAAAAGGGTTTTGAAAGGATTTTGAATTCCATTCTTCAAATATTTTAAATTCAGAAAACTTTATGCAACTCAATGATTTTCCCGAGAGAAGATAAAATGACTTCTTCAAATTATAAGAAATATGAGTTGGAAGTTCTTTTGAAATATTCCGCTATTCATTTTCAAATATTGAGTTATTTGGTTTTTATTCAAATTAGTTTTCTCCAAAAATAAAATATATGGAAAATAGGGTAACATGATTCCCTACAGCAGAAAATTGGAGAGAAATAAATTTGAAATCATTTTGGTATTTTTAAAATGATTTCTATTGGATTTTATTGCAATAGTAGCATTATTTGATTTATTTAAATTTGTGATGATTTTATTTTAATGTATAAAAATGTTCATGTTGTAGAGTTTCCTTTTCTGAAAATCTTGATATATAATATGCCTATATTATATTTCATTATTTTTGGTCAGTGTTATTTTAAAAGTCTTTGAAAAAATCTTTCTCTCCGGACCGAACTGGGCCGAAGGCCCAGCCGGCCCGTCCGCGTCGCCGCCTTCCTCCTCGCGTGCACGCGCAGGACTCGCCGCCGTCCCCGACGCGGACACTGTCACCGCCCCCTCCTCCAACCTTTGCCCCCTCCTCCTCCTATAAAAGGGCACCGCCCTGGGCCCCGTCTCGCCCTCGCTTCGCCGCCGCCGCCTCCTGCGCCCCGCAGCCGAGCTGCCCCACGCCGCGCCTCGCCCTCGCCGCCCTCCGCCCGCACCACCTCGCCACCCGCCGCCTCCAGCCGGAGTTCGCCGCCGGCTGGAACTCTCCGGAGCTCCGAGCCCCGAACCGCAACCCGCGTCGGACCCGTTTTCGCCCCGCCGGTTTTCGAAGAAAAACCGCCCGAACCAGTACTAAAACCCCCCGACCCGGTTTATTTTCATTAGGTTAGGTTTTCTTCGATTTTATTTTTTTAGTTATTTAGAGAACATTCACTGGTTAGGGTTAGAAAGCGAGCGTTCGCTCGTTAGTCTTTTCTTTTTCTTTTAGTTTTCGGCCGGGGACCCATCTATGATTATTTCTTTTGCAGATTAGTCCCTAATCTTAAAACAACCACAACTTTTTACTCGTTGGTCCAAATCCAACGAAACCAACGCCCACTTCTTCTTTACGATCCCCTTTATCGAGTAAAACAACTTAAATATATTTTTGAAAGTTTTAAAATTTGAATTTAAACATATTTGATTCAAACTTCTTTTTGTCATAACTTGAGTTTTATAACTCCGTTTGAGTTGATTATTTTTGCAAATCGAAGCTCTTGACCGAAACTTTCTGGTAAGGCCAAATTCACTTAATTTTGGTATTGTTAGAAATCATTTTCTGTTGCAAGAGTTATTCGCTGGTTTTCAAAGTTTTCCGAAGTGTTTTCTTCGTTTCCTCCGATCTTCTGAGTGATTGATTATGTGTGGTTACTATTGTTTGCTTACGATAGATTGATCGGAGTGTGATGAGTAGATCTATCACGAGTCCTGAGTACGAATCATCTACATCAAAAGTAAAAGGCAATTTCATACTTTGATCATACTTTCCAATACCCAGTTTTCATTGCATTAGTTATACCCTCAAGCACTTGCATGAGTAGGACTGGTTACATAATATGATTCTTTGTAGTTCATGAGGTAGGAACCCAATGGATTGAGATCAACCAAGGGGATATACGCTTTGTTACTTATTGCTTAGCCATGCTCCTAGACGTGGATTGGTATGAGAGTTTCATGAAAGATGCGAGAGTAATATTTAACTAAGTGAAATTTTAAGGTGGAAATTTAATACACATCTGGGTGGATTGGTTGGGGCGCCCTGGAGCACCCAGTGGTTTGCCGGGCACCTGGAGAAACCAGTGTTGTCCTAGGGGATCCCGGAGGACCCGTGTGATCACCCTATTGGAATGCCACCCAGGCTCAAAGAGATCATATGCTATTTTCATGCCTAGAAACTTCCATGTGCAGCCACAAGCCATTACGGGCTCTGGCATAGTTGAGTATGTTGTGTGACCTCTTTCAGTGGTAGACTAGCAGATGTAGCGAATGTAGGTGTACCGGTCTACCCATGGTAAAGAGTTAATGCTTCTGAAAGACTGTGTCTCGGTCATTCATTTCTCAAACACCATGCAGTGCGAGAAATTAAACGGAGGAGATCGAGTCTTGTGGGGAAAAGTGCACAAACCTCTGCAGAGTGTACAAACTATTCATGAGTAGCCGTGTCCCCGGTTATGGGCATCTTTGAGTATCTAGAAGTGGATTATTTGTTGATCTCAACACTCTATTTAATTAATTTGCTGGGTTAATAATGACTTTAGTTTGGGATTGAGATGGAGGTACCATACTCAATTGTTCATGAGATAAATTTAACAAAGTAGTTAAATCAATGCATTCCTTTGTTGTAGGAAAAAACTAGCTTTATGCAAAAATAAACCTTACAGTCTCCACCAGTCAAATATGCATGTAGTTGTAGGAATTGTTTATCAGTACTTCTAAAGTGTGAATTTGCCAGTACATTCAATGTACTGACCAACATGGCTGCAACGTCTCATGTTGCAGGAATTATTCGACGAGTAAGTGTTACGTTAGGGTTGCGCTGTCTACAGTCAACTTTGCCGTTGGTGTTGATGGGAATCCACAACCTTTGTTTCTTCCGCTATATGGATTGAGGTAATAGTATTTACGTTACTTAATACATGTGATTTACCTCTGTTATAAATCCTCGAGTACTGTGTGTGTTAGCATACCGATCCAGGGATGACACTTAAGCACAGAGACTTGATCCATTCGGGTCGGGACGCTACAACAATATTAGCGGGAGGAAAATACTTAGAGATAAAGGCATCTTTGCACTCATTCCATGAATCAATACTATTTCTAGGCAAAGAAGAGAACCAAGTTTTAGCACGATCTCTATGTCAAAATGGAAATAGCTTCAATTTAACAATATCATTATCTTTATCCCTCTTCTTTTGCATATCTCACAAACCAACAAAGTTGTTTAGATGGGTAGCAGCATCTTCACTAGGAAGGCCAGAAAATTGATCTTTCATGACAAGATTCAACAGAGCATCATTGATCTGACATGATTCAGCATCTAAAATAGGAGCAATCAGAGTGCTAATAAAATCATTATTGTTGGTATTGGAAAAGTCACACAATTTGGTGTTATCTTGAGCCATAGTGACAAGCAAACAAGAGGCAAGCGAACGGTAAAACACACGGAACAAAGAAGGGCGAATAAAACGGCAAGGGTGAAGTGGGGGAGAGGAAAACTAGAGGCAAATAAATGTAATGCGAGGGATAAGGGTTTGTGATAGGTATTTGGTATATGACTTTTGCGTAGATCTCCCCGGCAACGGCGCCAGAAATTCTTCTTGCTACTTCTCGAGCTTGCGTTGTATTCCCTCGAAGAGGAAAGGGTGATGTAGCACAGTAGCATAGATATTTCCCTCAGTTTTTTAGAACCAAGGTATCAATCCAGTTGGAGACCATGCGCGAGTCCCTCGCACCTGCACAAACAAATAAGAACCTCACAGCCAACACGATAAAAGGGGTTGTCAATCCCTTCTCGGTCACTTACGAGAGTATTCTGATAGCAATGTTTATCGTTATCATCTCGGTGAGCTATGGATTAGAGATTAATCGGAAATTGGCCGATTAATCAATTTTATCGGTCGACTATTAATCGTCCATTTTTTGCGAATACTAGGTTCCCAACACTAAAATATGCTATATTCAACACCAATATAATATTGGACATACGTGTTACCTTGGTTCCTAGCCTTTGAATCCTTTTATAATGACAGATAAAATAAGACAACAATACATATTGCATAACATGGTCCACAAAACGCAAATAAACATAGTTTTTGCAAACATAGTGCTATGAATAGGCCCGATTTATCGTCAGATTCCCGATAAATCGCTTATCATAGCGATAAATCGGCCCAAACGATAAACGGTGAAGATAAGGCATAATCTTATCGGTCACCCCAAGAGTAGTGATAAATCAAATGATAAATCGCTGAATCGGAAGATTTCTTGAACAATGTCTGATAGATATGATAAGATAATATTTTTGGTATTTTTGGTATAGAGATTGAAAGTAAATTATGCAAATAAAGTAAATAGTCGATGGAAGATTAACATGATGAGAATAGACTCGGGGGCCATAGGTTTGACTAGTGGCTTCTCTCATGATAGCAGAATTCTACGGTGGGTGAACAAATTACTGTCGAGCAATTGATAGAAAAGCGCATAATTATGAGAATATCTAGGCATGATCATTGTATATAGGCATCACGTCCATGACAAGTAGACCGAAACGATTCAGCATCTACTACTATTACTCCACACATCGATCGCTATCCAGTATGCATCTAGAGTATTAAGTTCATAAGAACAGAGTAACGCCTTAAGCAAGATGACGTGATGTAGAGGGATAAACTCAAGCAATATGATATAAACCCCATCTTTTTATCCTCGATGGCAACAATAAAATACGTGCCTTGCTGCCCCTGCTGTCACTGGGAAAGGACACCGCAAGATTGAACCCAAAGCCAAGCACTTCTCCCATTGCAAGAACTATAGATCTAGTAGGCCAAACCAAACCAATAATTCAAATAGACTTGCAAGGATATTATAATCATACATATAAGATTTCAGAAAAGAACCCAATATTGTTCATAGATAATTTTGATCATAAACCCACAATTCATCGGGTGTCGACAAACACACCGCAAAAAGATTATATCGAATAGATCTCCTCGAAGATCGAGGAGAACTTTGTATTGAGATCCAAAGAGAGAGAAGAAGCTATCTAGCTAATAACTATGGACCCGAAGGTCTGTGGTAAACTACTCACAACTCATCGGAGAGGCTATGGTGTTGATGTAGAAGCCCTCCGTGATCGATGCCCCCTCCGGCGGAGCTCCGAAACAGGCCCCAAGATGGGATCTCACGGGTACAGAAGGTTACGACAGTGAAATTAGGGTTTCGTCGATTGCCTCGATGTTTTCAGGGTATGAGAGTATATATAGGCTGAAGAGGCACGTCAGGGGAGCCAGAGGGGCCCCACGACGGTGGGTGGCGCGCCTACCCCCTGGGTGCGCCCCTGCCCTCGTGGCCACCTCTCTCTCGCTTCCAGGCGTCTATTCCAAGTCTTCTGTGTTGATATCGTTCCAAAAATAACTCTCCCGAAGGTTTCATTCCATTTGGACTCTGTTTGATATTCCTTTTTTGCGAAACACTGAAATAGGCAAAAAGCAACAATTTGCACTGGGCCTTGGGTTAATAGGTTAGTCCCAAAAATAATATAAAAGTGTATAATAAAGCCCGTTAAACATCCAAAACAGAATATATAATAGCATGGAACAATCAAAAATTATAGATACGTTGGAGACGTATCAAGCATCCCCAAGCTTAATTCCTGCTTGTCTTCGAGTAGGTAAATGATAAAAACAGAATTTTTGATGTGGAATGCTAACCAACATAATTCTCAATGTAATTTTCTTTATTGTGGCATGAATGTTCAGATCCAAAAGATTCAAGACAAAAGTCTATATTGACATAAGAATAATAATACTTCAAGCATACTATCAAAGCAATCATGTCTTCTCAAAATAACATGGCCAAAGAAAGTTCATCCCTACAAAATCATATAGTTTCGCTATGCTCCATCTTCGTCACACAAAATATGCAAATCATGCACAACCTCGGTTTCAGGCAAGCAATTGTTTCATACTTATTTTTTTTCAAACTTTTTCAACTTTCACGCAATACATGAGCGTGAGCCATGGACATTGCACTATAGGTGGAATAGAGTGGTGGTTGTGGAGAAGACAAAAGAGGAAGATGGTCTCACATCAACTAGGCGTATCAATGGGCTATGGAGATGCCCATCAATAGATATCAATGTGAGTGAGTAGGGATTGCCATGCAACGGATGCACTAGAGCTATAAGTGTATGAAAACTCAACGAAATAAACTAAGTGGTTGTGCATCCAACTTGCTTGCTCACGAAGACCTAGAGAATTTGAGGAAGCCCATCGTTGGAATATACAAGCCAAGTTCTATAATGACAATTTCCCACTAGTATATGAAAGTGACTAAACAAGAGACTCTCTATCATGAAGATCATGGTGCTACTTTGAAGCACAAGTGTAAAACAAATAGTAGCATTGTCCCTTTTTTCTTTCCTTTTTCTTTTCTTTTTCTTTTTCTTTTTCTTTTTATTTTTCTTTTGGGCCTTTTTTTTTTCTTTGGCCTTTCCTTTTTTCTGTTTTTCTTTTTCTTTGGGACAATGCTCTAATAATTATGATCATCACACTTTTATTGATTTACAACTCGATATTACAACTCGATACTAGAACAAAGTATGACTCTATATGAATGCCTCCGGCGGTTTACCGGGATGTGCAATGAATCAAGAGTGACATGTATAAAAATATTATGCATGGTGGCCTAGCCACGAATATGATGTCAATTACATGATGCATGGCATTATGACAATGATGAAGCGTGTCATATGAACGAAACGGTGGAAAGTTGCATGGCAATATATCTCGGAATGGCTATGGAAATGCCATGATTGGTAGGTATGGTGGCTGTTTTGAGGAAGGTATATGGTGGGTGTATGGTACCGGCGAAAGTTGCGCGGTACAAGAGAGGCTAGCAATGGTGGAAGGGTGAGAGTGCGTATAATCCATGGACTCAACATTAGTCATCAAGAACTCACATACTTATTGCAAAAATCTACAAGTCATCAAAACAAAGTACTACACGCATGCTCCTAGGGGAAGGTTGGTAGGAGTTAACCATCGCGCGATCCCGACCTTCACACAAAGGATGACACTCAATGAAATACCTCATGCTTCAAATTTGTCACACAATGGTTACCATACGTGCATGCTACGGGACTTGCAAACCTCAACACAAGTATTTCTCAAATTCACAACTACTCTACTAGCATGACTCTAATATCACCATCCTCATATCTCAAAACAATCATCAAGTATCAAACTTATAATATTGAATGCACTTTATGTGAAAGTTTTTACTATACCCATCTTGGATGCCTATCATATTAGGACTAGTTTTATAACCAAAGCACATTACCATGCTGTTATAAGAGACTCTCAAAAAGATATAAGTGAAGCATGAGAGATCAATAATTTCTACAAAATAAAACCACCACCATGCTCTAAAAGATATAAGTGAAGCACTAGAGCAAAACTATCTAGCTCAAAAGATATAAGTGAAGCACATAGAGTATTCTAATAATTTCCAATTCATTTGTATCTCTCTCAAAAGGTGTGTCCAGCAAGGATGATTGTGGCAAGCTAAAAAGTAAAGACTCAAATCATACATGACGCTCCAAGCAAAACACATATCATGTGGTGAATAAAAATAGTCTCAAGTAAAGTTACCGATAGATGAAGACGAAAGAGGGGATGCCTTCCCGAGGCATCCCCAAGCTTAGGCTTTTGGTTATCCTTGAATTTTACCTTGGGGTGCCTTGGGAATCCCCAATATTAGGCTCTTGCCACTCTTTGTTCCATAGTCCATCAAATCCTTACTCAAAACTTGAAAACTTCACAACACAAAACTTAGCCAAAAATCTCGTGAGCTCCGTTAGTATAAGAAAACAAACCACCACTCAAAGGTACTGTAATGAACTCATTCCTTGTTTATATTGGTGTTAAACCTACTTTACAACTTCTCTATGATTTATACCCCCCGATACTACTCATAGATTCATCAAAATAAGCAAACAACACACGAAAAACAGAATCTGTCAAAAACAGAACAGTCTGTAGCAATCTGTAACTTTTGAATACTTCTGTAACTCTAAAAAATTTAAATAAATTGGTGGATGTGAGGAATTTGTCTATTAATCATATGCGAAAAGAATCAACTAAAAATTACTCTCCAGTAAAAATGGTAGCTAATCTCGTGAGCGCTAAAGTTTCTGTTTTTTACAGCATGATCGCATAAACTTCACACAAGTCTTCCCAAAGGTTCTACTTGGCACAAACACTAATTAAAACACAAAACCACATCTAAACAGAAGCTAGATGCAATATTTATTCCTAAACAGAAGGAAAACTAAAAAATAATAATAAAATTGGTTTGCCTCCCAACAAGTGCTATCGTTTAACGCCCCTAGCTAGGCACGATACAAGAATAGATCTAGGTATTGCCATCTTTGGTAGGCAATCCATAAGTGGCTCTCATAATAGATTCATAAGGTAATTTGATCTTCTTTATAGGAAAGTGTTCCATGCCTTTCCTTAAGGGAAATCGGAATCTAATATTTCCTTCCTTCATATCAATAATTGCACCAATCGTTCTAAGGAAAGGTCTACCAAGAATAATAGGACATGTAGGATTGCAATGTATATCAAGAACGATGAAATCCACGGGCACATAGGTCCTATTTGCAACAATAAGAACATCATTAATACTTCCCATAGGTTTCTTAATGGAAGAATCCGCAAGATGCAAATTTAAAGAACAATCATCAAGTTCATGGAAACCTAACATATCACACAAAGCTTTTGGAATTGTGGAAACACTTGCACCGAAATCACACAAAGCAAAGCATTCATGATCTTTAATCTTAATTTTAATAGTAGGTTCCCACTCATCAGAAAGCTTTCTAGGGATAGAAACTTCTAATTCAAGTTTTTCTTCATAAGATTGCATTAAAGCATCAACTATGTGTTTGGTAAAAGCTTTATTTTGACTATAAGCATGCAGAGAATTTAGCACGGATTGCAACAAGGAAATACAATCTATTAAAGAGCAATTATCATAATTGAATCTCTTGAAATCCAAGATAGTGGGTTCATTGCTCTGTAAAGTTTTGACCTCTTAAATCCCACTTTTAACAATTTTAGCATCAAGATCTAAAAATTCCGAATCATTGGGACGCCTTTTAACTAAAGTAGACTCATCTCTAGTCCCATCTTTATCAAGATTCATACTAGAAAACAAGGATTTAATAGGAGACACATCAATAACTTTCAGATCTTCATCTATATTATCATGAAAACTAGAAGAACACGCTTTCATAAATCAATCTCTTTTAGCACGCATCCTAGCAGTTCTTTCTTTGCATTCATCAATGGAAATTCTCATGGCTTTGAGAGTCTCATTGATATCATGTTTAGGTGGGATAGATCTAAGTTTCAACGAATCAACATCAAGAGAAATTCTAGCCATGTTTCTAGCCAGCTCATCAATCTTAAGCAATTTTTCTTCAAGCAAAGCATTGGAATTGTTTTGCGAATTCATAAACTCTTTAACACTAGTCTCAAATTCAGAGGGCATCTTACTAAAATTTCCATAAGAGTTATTGTAGGAATTACCATAATTGTTAGAGGAATTACTAGGGAAAGGCCTATAATTAAAGTTTCCTCTATAAGCATTGTTACCAAAATTATTCCTACCAAGAAAATTCACATCCAAAGATTCATTATTATTCTTAATCAACGTGGACAAAGGCATATCATTAGGATACGATGAAGCACTCTTAGTAGCAACTAATTCCATAAGTTCATCCATCTTTCCACTCAAAACACTAATCTCTTCAATAGCATGCACTTTTTTTACTAGTATATGTATATCTTTCAGTGTGCCATTGAGAGTAGTTAACCATAATATTATATAGGAGTTTGGTAGCTTCTCCTAAAGTGATTTCCATAAAAGTGCCCCCCGAGGCTGAATCTAAAAGATTTCTAGAAGCAAAATTCAAGCCGACATAATTTTTTTGTATAATCATCCATAAGCTCAAACCATGTGTAGGGCAATTGCGTATCATTAATTTCATTCTCTCTCAAGCTTGTGCAACATGCTCATGATCTAGTTGCTTAAAATTCATAATATCGTTTCTAAGAGAGATAATCTTAGCGGGAGGAAAATACTTAGAGATAAAGGCATCTTTCACTTATTCCATGAATCAATACTATTTCTAGGCAAATAAGAGAACCAAGTTTTAGCACGACCTCCAAGTGAAAACAGAAATAGCTTCAATTTAACAATATCATTATCCGTATCCTTCTTCTTTTGCATATCGCACAAATCAACAAAGTTGTTTAGATGGGTAGCGGCATCTTCACTAGGAAGGCCAGAAAATTGATCTTTCATGACAAGATTCAACAGAGCAGCATTGATGTGACAAGATTCAACATCTAAAATAGGAGCAATCGGAGTGCTAATAAAATCATTATTGTTGGTATTGGAAAAGTCACACAATTTGGTATTATCTTGAGCCATAGTGACAAGCAAACAAGAGGCAAGCGAACGGTAAAACGCACGGAACAAAGAAGGGCGAATAAAACGGCAAGGGTGAAGTGGGGGAGAAGAAAAGGAGAGGCAAATAAATGTAATGCGAGGTATAAGGGTTTTTGATAGGTACTTGGTATATGACTTTTGCATAGATCTCCCCGGCAACGGCGCCAGAAATTCTTCTGCTACTTCTCGAGCTTGCGTTGTATTCCCTCGAAGAGGAAAGGGTGATGCAGCACAGTAGCGTAAGTATTTCCCTCAGTTTTTGAGAACCAAGGTATCAATCCAGTAGGAGACCATGCGCGAGTCCCTCGCACCTGCACAAACAAATAAGAACCTCGCAGCCAACACGATAAAAGGGGTTGTCAATCCCTTCTCGGTCACTTACGAGAGTGAGATATGATAGATATGATAAGATAATATTTTTGGTATATTTGGTATAGAGATTGAAAGTAAATTATGCAAAGTAAAGTAAATAGTTGATGGAAGATTAATATGATGGGAATATACCCGGGGGACATAGGTTTCACTAGTGACTTCTCTCATGATAGCCGAATTCTACGGTGGGTGAATAAATTACTTTCGAGCAATTGATAGAAAAGCGCATAGTTATGAGAATATCTAGGCATGATCATTGTATATAGGCATCACGTCCGTGACAAGTAGACCGAAACGATTCTGCATCTACTACTATTACTCCACACATCGACCGCTATCCAGCATGCATCTAGAGTATTAAGTTCATAAGAACAGAGTAACACCTTAAGCAAGATGACATGATGTAGAGGGATAAACTCAAGCAATATGATATAAACCCCATCTTTTTATCCTCGATGGCAACAATACAATACGTGCATTGCTGCCCCTGCTGTCACTGGGAAATGACACCGCAAGATTGAACCCAAAGCCAAGCACTTCTCCCATTGCAAGAACTATAGATCTAGTAGGCCAAACCAAACCAATAATTCGAAGAGACTTGCAAGGATATTATAATCATACATAAAAGATTTCAGAAAAGAATCCAATATTGTTCATAGATAATCTTGATTATAAACCCACAATTCATCGGATGTCGACAAACACACCGCAAAAAGATTACATCAAATAGATCTCCTCGAAGATCTAGGAGAACTTTGTATTGAGATCCAAAGAGAGAGTAGAAGCCATCTAGCTAATAACTATGGACCCAAAGGTCTATGGTAAACTACTCACAACTCATCGGAGAGGCTATGGTGTTGATGTAGAAGCCCTCCGTGATCGATGGCCCCTCCGCCGGAGCTCCGGAACTGGCCCCAAGATGGGATCTCACGGGTACAGAAGGTTACGGCGGTGGAATTAGGGTTTCGTCGATTGCCTCGATGTTTTCAGGGTATGAGAGTATATATAGGATAAAGAGGCACGTTAGGGGAGCCAGTGGGGGCCCACGAGGGTGGGGGGCGCACCTACCCCCCTGGGCGCACCCCTGCCCTCGTGGCCTCCTCTCTTGTTTCCAGGCGTGTACTCCAAGTCTTCTGTGTTGATATCGTTCCAAAAATAACTCCCCCGAAGGTTTCATTCCGTTTGGACTCCGTTTGATATTCCTTTTGTGCGAAACACTGAAATAGGCAAAAAACATCAATTTGCACTGGGCCTTGGGTTAATAGGTGTAGGATCGAAAGTATGTCTAGAGGGGGGGTGATTAGACTACTTGACAATATAAAAAATCTGCCTTTTGATCATGCAATGTTTTTGGCAGTTTCACAATTAAGATCAATTCAAGTAACACCCTACACATGCAATTCTAGAGTATAAGCAGCGGAAAGTAAATTGCACATGTAGTAAAGAGAGGTGGAGAAGATCAAACGCAGTTTGGAGACACGGAGATTTTTGTCGTGGTTCCGATAGGTGGTGCTATCGTACATCCACGTTGATGGAGACTTCAACCCACGGAGGGTAACGGCTGCGCGAGTCCACGGAGGGCTCCACCCACGAAGGGTCCACGAAGAAGCAACCTTGTATATTCCATCATGGCCTACGCCCACGGAGGACTAGCCTTACTCGGGGTAGATCTTCACGAAGTAGGCGATCTCCTTGCCCTTACAAACTTCTTGGTTCAACTCCACATCTCAAAGACGGAGGCTCCCAAGCGACACCTAACCAATCTAGGAGGCACCACCCTCCAAAAGGTAATAGATGTTCTTGATGATGATGAACTCCTTGCTCTTGTGCTTCAAATGATAATCTCCCCAACACTCAACTCTCCTCACTGATATGGCTGTGGTGGAAGAAAGGATTGAGTGGAAAGCAACTTGGGAAGGCTAGAAATCAAGTTTCATATGGTAGGAATGGAATGGCTTGATCTCAACACAAGGGTAGGTGGTTCTCTTCTCAGAAAGTGTATGGTAGGAGTGGTAGACTTTCTGATGGCTCTCTCCACGAATGAAGAGGGGGTGGAGGGGTATATATAGCCTCCACACAAAATCCAACCGTTACACACATATTTGAGCAATCTTGGTGAGACCGAAGTGAAAACTCGGTCAGACCGAAAGTTCAAATATAGTGAACGTTGGGATTTTCGGTGGGACCGAAAATACCATCTCGGTGTGTCCGAAGTGAGTCAAAGGTAGGAGCTTGCCATTCTCGGTGGGACCGAAATTAACAACTCGGATATTCCGAAGTGATGTCAATTGGTTACAGAAGGTTGGCAGTCCAGTTTCGATGAGACCGAAACTCAAAATCGGATGGACCGAGAAATTAGGGTTTGGAAGAATAACTGAGGTGGTTCATCTCGGTGGGACTGGGTTTGCAGAATCGGTTTGTCCGAGATTACTTATGAGTGTGTTAAGTAGTGAAAGGTGCTGATAGTTGAGGGAGCTAGATCACCAAGCACTTGAGCAACCAGATCATCAACACAACCTCATCCTCTTTTAATAGTATTGGCTTTTCCTATGGACTCAATGTGATCTTTGATCACTAAACCAAAAATAGAGTCTTGAGCTTTTGCCAATGCTTGTCTTAGCATTTTGAGGGGTCCACTTCTTCAGACATTTCCATACCCATATCATCGAACTTCTCTGAAATGATTCTCAAGTAAATATTAGTTCAATGATATATATGTTGTTATTAATTATCAAAACCACCCGGGGATTAGTTGCACTTTCATTCTCCCCCTTTTTGGTAATTGATGACAACATATAGATCAAAGCTTCGACAAAGGATATAATCAATGAATAATATCGTCGCTTTGAGAAGTATGTGATAAACAAGAGCTCCCCCTAAATTTGTGCATTATTTAAAATTTGCGTTTGAATGCAAATGCACAATCGATTAGGATTATGGGTCACTCTTCCATGTCACATACATCTTGGTGGAGCGCACAAAATGATAAGAATGAATAACATGCACTCAATCACCAAGACAAGAGTAAATAGCCACACAATGAGGAACAACATATGATAAGCATTAAGCACACATTAAAGCATAGTATGACTAAGCACTCATTAAGGTAGCATCAAAAGTAGTAGCAAGCACACTGAAAGTTTCGAAAGACCAAAAGAAACCAATGTATCTCAAAGAAACCGGCAAAAGAACGAAAGAGCACTCTCTCTCTCGAAGCCCTATGATCTATACAATTTCTCCCCCTTTGGCAACAAGTTACCAAAAAGTTCGAAAAGGTATAGAACTAAGCGTCATTGCGGGCTCTGCTGGCGGCTCCCGTCTGGGTAGATGTCGAAGTAGAAATGACTACATCGGCGAAGACTTCTGCTGATGTCTGCGCTGGAGGAGTGGATGCTGGAGCTAGAGTAACTGCTGGAGCTGTAGCTGGTGCTGAAGTGGTAGCCCTGGAGTCAGTCACTGGGATAGCTGCAGATCTGGATCCTCTGGGAACCGGAGCAGTCTGGCGATGAGAGTCTTGGACTAGATCATCCTGCATGAGTTCTGCTCGCTCCTGCCTTGCTTCCTCCATGTCTGCCTCAAGCTTGTTGACGGACACCTGAATCTCTGTCAGCTTCACGTCCAGAGCGTGGATCTTGTCCTCAACAATCCTCTCTAGGCTCTACTGAGATTGCTCAATGCTGGCCAGGCGTTGTTCAATCCTCTGGGTAGCTTCATGAATCTGCTCTCCGAAGCTCTTTGGCTTAGCTGCTGCTGCTGCTGCCTCTTTGTCAGCTTTAGCTTTCTTCGCAGCTTCGATTTTGGCCTGTCCTTCAACTGAGGTTGGATCCTCCTCATCCATCACAACTACATTGTCCTCATGCTCTGGCTGCAGTGGCAAGTGCTTCCTATCCAACATGAATTTGCCCGTGCCAAACTTGGCATTGATGAGCATCTAAATCTGCGGGGCAAACCCACATGACCGCTTCTGGTCAGCTGCAGTCCTCTTAATGGTCTCTACCATTAAGTCCATCACCTTGAAAGGTGCCTTCTCATCGAGAATGTGCAGCATGTTGATAGAATAGCCTCGAATCATGCGGTGGTCTCCAGACTTGGGCATCAAGGTATGCCTCAAAATAGTGTTAGTGGTGGTCAGACCTGCCTGGAGATAGTACACCGAGCCAAGCTTCCACCCTTCCAAATCAGCAGCGGGGATCTCCTTGTACATGTTCTTCATGGAATCATGACTCTTCTTAGGAATCCCATAGACATCAATGTCGTCCTCTCTCTGCACTGGAGCATTCAGAAGTTCTGCCCATTCTTCAACAGACGAAGAAAACCTTTGACCTTCAGTCATCCAGGTGATCTTGCCATCAGGATAGAAGTGGGCTGTGGCGTAGAACTGCATGATCATCTCGTCATTCCAAGCTGTCAGCTCTTGACCCACAAAATCAGCAACTCCACATGCAGTAAAGCTCTCATGCACATGGGGAAAGAAGTCTCGGTGCTCTTCACTGTCAATGTACTTCCAGTCAACATACCTGGTGTCAGCAACAATGGGCTTCTTATCCATCAGCACGGTCTCATAGAAGTCCTGCTGCTCTCTGGTGTGGAATCTGGGGTCCACAACAGTCCTTCTCCTCACAGCATATGGATCAGACTGTCTCCATAGCCTGAGACCTTTATCCTTCCTTGCCTTCATGTCCTCAGCTTGAGGATGAGCATCATTGTGGAGTGGCAACTTAGGACGGAGCTTAAGCAACACATGCTCTTCATCTGATTCAGACGGTGGCATCTCACCTTTGTTCTTCTCAGAAGCTGGAATGCTCCTGGTTGTTCTCTTGGGCTTGGCTGGAGCTGCCTTTACTTGAGCAGGCTTCTTGGGCTTAGAGGAGGCTTGAGCCCGAATAGCATCACCCATGAACTTAGCTTTCTGAGGAGGAGGCTGGGGTGCATCTTCTTCTTCTTCTTCTTCAGCAGCTGCATCAACTTGAGGTTCAGCATATACTACCCTCTTCCTCTTGGAAGTTTTCTTCACCTTACTTGGAGCTGGCTCTTCCAAGTTGAGCTTCTTTGCAACAGCTGACTGCTTTACCTTGCTTGTGCCTTTCCTTGACTACTGCCCTTGGTGCTCTTTGGCAACCACATTCCTCTTTGGCTTGGAGGTAACTTCCTCAGCAACGAAGTCAGAGTCCTCATCATCAGAATTTCTCTTCTTCCTGGTTCTGGTGGCTGCAGGAGGCAAACCACTAGGGGTGCTCCTCTCACCATCCTCACTGGAACTACTAGCCTCAGGACTTGTATCTGCCTCTGGAATCTCAGCAAAAGGAGACTCAGACCTGTTCTGGCTGTCACTGACATCTGACATGGCTGACAACCTGTGAAAAGATAAGGTATAGGCAGAGTAGAAGAGTTATCACAACTGCAGAGGTTTTTGAAAAAAAAATGAGTTTAAAACTTAGTTTTGAGTTTTCACAGAATGCATTTCGGTCAAACCGATTTTAAGTTTCGGTGAATCCGAAGTGTATACAGAGGCCTACACACCACTTTCGGTCAGACCGAAATGGGTTTCGGTCCTACCGGTAACCTAGGGTTTCACTGAAACTAAGTTTCGGTCACACTGATTTGCACAACTCGGTTAGACCGAATGATGCAGTGCAATGGCCAGAGGCCAAATCGGTCATTCCGAGTTTCAAAATCGGCTTCACCGAGATGCGTTTCGTGGAAACCTAAACCTAAGAATTTCGCTCGAAACTAGAGGATCTGATAGATGTTTAGGGAATATCTCAAACGTGGATAGATTCATGGCAAGCCATTCGTGCAAGAGTCAGATGGGGAGCACGAAAGGGATCGGGACTCACCCTAACTTGGTGGAGTCCCTCTACGGCGGCAACGGCGCGGAGAGGATTACCGTTGACGGCGGCGGAGACCTGCGGCGAGGGCGCACAGGCGACGACGGCGACGATCCGTAGACCAGGGCGACGACAGCAGGGGACTTGGGGGAGAACGGTTTGAAGAGTTAAATCGCGCGCAGCCCTCAGGTATATATATCCCCATGCTGTCGGTGGGACCGAGTTGAAAAACTCGATGTCACCGAAATGTATAACTGCTGTGCAGTTACGCATATCGGTCAGACCGAGATTTTGAACTCGGTTTCACCGAGATGAAACCTAGATCAGTCTAAGCGTTTCGGTTGGACCGAGATGGAAAAGCCGGTCAGACCGAAATGGACTTAGAAGGTTTTGGAAGTCAGCCTTAGACGGATCGGTGGCTCCGAGTGCTCCTCACTCGGAGAGTCCGAAAATGACTTGTTCAAAGTTGTGATATGAGCATGAATAGAATTTGAGACAAGAAAGCATAGATAGCTAGGGAAGGTGCTTAGGCATTCTTGTCCATCCATTTGGCCAGAAAAATCAAAACAATCAATACAACAAATGGATGTCCTTGAATGGATAAAATCATGCATTCAACATGCTCACACAATAAGACAGCAACTGAAATATGTGTCAAACATGCACAACCAACACTCTAGCTACTAGCACACAGTTTGTCGATGACTAGGTCATCTATATATATGAGTATTTTGACTTAGGAGCCAAATGAGAACATTTGATCATAGGTCATACTCATCGTTTAAGCACAAGTGGGGTTACCACTTTTACATAAAGCATTGATGTGTTCACATCATTTGGAGATGCTTTAGCTCAATTTTTAGAGCAAAGCTCCCCCTAGATGTGAGAACCCCTTTTAAAGGGTCAAACTAACCTTGGGTTGTCGTAGAAGACTTCATGTAGATGTTGAAGATGTGGATGCTCAATGTTGATGTAGATCATCAAGAGTTGGGAGCTATCCTTTGGATTAGGGCACTTTCAATACCTACATGGGTTAGTCCCACAAGGAACAAACAAGAATATCCATAGACATAGATTGAAGTTCACAAAAGATGATGTCCATGAAAGCAATGATTACCTTGTCCCTTGACTTACCAACAAGAGGGTTTGTGACTCCATGAACTAGTGCATGATGTGGAAGTTGATTGCACAAGTTCTTGCCAAAATGAATATGAGTGAAGTTTGTTGGCGGAGTCACCCTCAAGAACCTTCTAGTTCTTCTTCTTTGGGATCCACATCATCTTGATGGGAATCCTTGGGGTTGTAGTTGACCTTGACGAAGTAGAACTTGATGTGTCCTTGGGAACCCACTTGACCATGGCTTGAGGTGCTTCAATGAATGCATCAATCTCCTCTTGAAGCTTGTCCTTGGCCTTTAGCTTGTGGTCTTGTGGTGGAAGGTCATCTTGAGCTTGTTCCACATTGGAAGAAGTAGGACCATACTTCTCCTTTTGTGAAACAAACTGTGGAGTAGGGTATTGACCTTCTTCCCACTCAACACCTTCGGCGTTGAACTTTCGCTCAAAACCAATCCCTTGATTCTTCCGGTGTCTTCCTTGTTTGCGAACAATCTCCTCAAAGTTCTTGCTTCCGGCAAGACTCTTGTAGACACCTTTCTCTATGATTTCCTTCAATAAGCTATTTTCTTGCTCAAGTGTAACTTGGCTTGAAACATTGTTAGTGGAATCAAGAGAACTACTAGAAGCAACAATATTGGATTTAACATTGTTATTGTTACTACTAGAGGAAGAATTTTTCTTATGCTTGTCATGCTTAGTCTTAATAGGTGGCAAGAAATTAGACAAGAGAAGTCGTTTGGCAAGATATGAAGAACTCTTCTTTCGAAGATCGTCATTGATCGCTTTTAGAAACTCATGTTCTTGCTCTAGAGTGAGCTTCTCAAAGCGTAGCTTCTCATGAGATCTTAGGAGCTCTCTATGATCTTCTTGAGTTGTTTCATGAGCTAACTTAAGAGTGTTTAGTTCTTTAGTTAGACGCTCAATCTCCTTCATAGCATTGTCATTCGACTCTTCTCGACTATAAAGACTGCTAGCATTTTCATCATTACTAAGCTCACTAGATTTATCATGCAAGAGCTCATCTTCACCAAGCAAGTCATCCTCATCACTATCAAAGTCAATGAATTCAGGGTGTGTTACCTTGGGGCCTTTAGCCATGAAGCATCTTCCAATTCCCTCATTTGGTGAATCAAATAAGTCGTAGGAGTTGGAGTTGGAGGATACGAGTGCAAGTCCGGCAACACCTTCATCTTGACTATAGTCGGAGTCGGAGTGATAGCTTCCATCGGATTGATTGTCGGAGTCGGAGCCGGAGACCCATTCACCTACATGAGCTTGATGTCTTCTTCTTGTGTAGCTCCTTGATGACTTGTCTTTCCTTTCCGAATCCTTGCTTCTCCGAGAGGGTCTTCGTTCATAACGATCATCTCTACTCCTTCTCTCTCTCCGAGGTGACTCATCTCTTGCTCTTCTTCTTGGAGATTCTTCTTTTCTCTTGTGGGGAGCCGTACACTCATTTGAGAAGTGTCCGGGTCTTCCACAATTGTAGCAGTTTCGATCACGACTAGAAGATCTCTTTTCATCATATGATCTAGACTTTGAGCTTCTTTCTTTGCCTCTATTCTTGTAGAACTTGTTGAAGTTCTTGACCATTAGGCTTATCTCTTCATTGGAAATTAGCTTGTCACTTGAGGTAGTAGGAGCATCACTTGTAGCTTTGTAAGCACCACTTGACTTATTGTGAAGCTCTTCCTCATCCTTAAGTGTCATCTCATGAGCAAGAATTCTTCCAATGACTTCAGTTGGCTTGAGAGTCTTGTAGTTTGGCATCATTTGGATCAAAGTGCACACGGTGTCATACTTTCCATCCAAAGCTCTGAGAATCTTCTTAATGATGAACCGGTCGGTCATTTCTTCGCTTCCTAAGCTGGCAATCTCATTTGTGATGAGAGCAAGCCTAGAGTACATTTCAGCGACTCCTTCACCATCCTTCATCTTGAACTTGTCAAGTTGTCCTTGAAGAATATCTAGCTTTGATTCCTTCACAGATTCAGTACCTTCGTGCATTTCAACCAAAGTATCCCAAATCTCTTTAGCATTCTCAAGACGGCTGATTTTGTTGAACTCCTCGGGACACAAAGCATTGAAGAGAATGTCACAAGCTTGAGCATTGTTTTGCAACATCCGCAACTCTTCCGGTGTAGCTTCGCGATCCGGAACTTTTCCTTCTTCGAAGAAATCACCTTGCATACCAACACAAATAATGCCCCATGCGGCTGGGTTATGACCAAGAATATGCATTTTCATTTTATGCTTCCAACTAGCAAAATTTGTACCATCAAAGTAAGGACCTCTATGATAATTACCCTCACTAGACGCCATACTCTCCTAGGTTGTGAAACCAAGCTTATGGAGTCCAATGCAATGGAAACCAAAACAATGGAGACCAAAGCTCTGATACCACTTGTAGGATCGAAAGTATGTCTAGAGGGGGGGTGATTAGACTACTTGACAATATAAAAATTCTGCCTTTTGATCATGAACAGTTTTTGGCAGTTTCACAATTATAATCAATTCAAGTATCACCCTACACATGCAATTCTAGAGTATAAGCAGCGGAAAGTAAATTGCACATGTAGTAAAGAGAGGTGGAGAAGATCAAACGCAATTTGGAGACACGGAGATTTTTGTCGTGGTTCCGATAGGTGGTGCTATCGTACATCCACGTTGATGGAGACTTCAACCCACGGAGGGTAACGGCTGCGCGAGTCCACGGAGGGCTCCACCCACGAAGGGTCCACGAAGAAGCAACCTTGTCTATTCCATCATGGCCTACGCCCATGGAGGACTAGCCTTACTCGGGGTAGATCTTCACGAAGTAGGCGATCTCCTTGCCCTTACAAACTTCTTGGTTCAACTCCACATCTCAAAGACGGAGGCTCCCAAGCGACACCTAACCAATCTAGGAGGCACCACCCTCCAAAAGGTAATAGATGTTGTTGATGATGATGAACTCCTTGCTCTTGTGCTTCAAATGATAATCTCCCCAACACTCAACTCTCCTCACTGATATGGCTGTGGTGGAAAAAAGGATTGAGTGGAAAGCAACTTGGGAAGGCTAGAAATCAAGTTTCATATGGTAGGAATGGAATGGCTTGATCTCAATACAAGGGTAGGTGGTTCTCTTCTCAGAAAGTGTATGGTAGGAGTGGTAGACTTTCTGATGGCTCTCTCCACGAATGAAGAGGGGGTGGAGGGGTATATATAGCCTCCACACAAAATCCAACCGTTACACACATATTTGAGCAATCTCGGTGAGACCGAAGTGAAAACTCGGTCAGACCGAAAGTTCAAATATAGTGAACGTTGGGATTTTCGGTGGGACCGAAAATACCATCTCGGTGTGTCCGAAGTGAGTCAAAGGTAGGAGCTTGCCATTCTCGGTGGGACCGAAATTAACAACTCGGATATTCCGAAGTGATGTCAATTGGTTACAGAAGGTTGGCAGTCCAGTTTCGGTGAGACCGAAACTCAAAATCGGATGGACCGAGAAATTAGGGTTTGGAAGAATAACTGAGGTGGTTCATCTCGGTGGGACTGAGTTTGCAGAATCGGTTTGTCCGAGATTACTTATGAGTGTGTTAAGTAGTGAAAGGTGCTGATAGTTGAGGGAGCTAGATCACCAAGCACTTGAGCAACCAGATCATCAACACAACCTCATCCCCTTTTAATAGTATTGGCTTTTCCTATGGACTCAATGTGATCTTTGATCACTAAACCAAAAATAGAGTCTTGAGATTTTGCCAATGCTTGTCTTAGCATTTTGAGGGGTCCACTTCTTCAGACATTTCCATACCCATATCATCGAACTTCTCTGAAATGATTCTCAAGTAAATATTAGTTCAATGATATATATGTTGTTATTAATTATCAAAACCACCCGGGGATTAGTTGCACTTTCAATAGGTTAGTCCCAAAAATAATATAAAAGTGTATAATAAAGCCCATTAAACATCCAAAACAGAATATATAATAGCATGGAACAATAAAAATTTATAGATACATTGGAGACGTATCAGCTGACCGAGAGGCGTGCAAGCTGTGCTCGAGTGCGCATGCTCACCGGGAACCGTGCGAGCTGTACGCTGCACAGGCTCACTCGGAAGCGAGGCCTTTGACTTCCATGGCCGCCCGCCTTGCTCGCATCCTCTCCATTAATGGTGCCCAAGCCACAGTTTAATTCGCTTTTAAAATATAAAACACTCATCACAAGCGTTTTAGTTAGAACACCCGTATGCAAACCGGCAGCTTCTCCAGGAAGCCAAGAGAAAATTTGCTGAGCAAGATTTCTGCAGCTCTTGATCGCAAACGTTTTAGATAGAACACCCATATGCAAAGTGAGAGCAGCGCAGGATTTGTGCACCCCTTTAACGCAAACGTTTGTTTTGGATGACCCATGTGCAACCACGTACAAACAATTTGGTAAGATTTGTCAATCCTTGTAACACTACGATTTGTCAAAATATGAAGCTAAAAATCACTAGCAGTATCTAATTTTTGCAACTAAAATTCAGTAATTAGGCATAGATTTCATTCATAGATTAAGCAGTCGCTCTTAATTTATACAAACAGTTCAACTCGATAGCTGAACCAACCAAACTTTTCCCCAATTGTTGCCAACCACGTACTGAAATAGCTAGTTCAACTATATATACTAGCTAATTTTAAGTACGTTGTATAGTTCCACCACATCTATAGTCAGATGAACTGAACAAAATAGCTCCTAAATACTACTACTACTGCGGAGGGGCTTTGTATTACTTGCGGCTGCCTCTCCTCTGTCGAGCGCGCTCAGTAAGAGGTGGTGGAGGAGGAGCCTACCGACGAGCTAGGCAAACGCAATGCGGTGCCTGCCGCTAATGCAACTTCAACGATGCTCACCTCGAACGCCCTCTACCGCTCCAGACGACCCCTCTCGAAGCGGTGGTTCTCCTCGTAGATTTCTTGATTCCTTGCCTCTGAGGCGGCGTGTGCCGCGGCCACTTCGGCGGTAAGGCTCTTTGCGTGCTTGACGAGGCGCTGCTCCTCCTCCCGTAGGAACTCGGTGTAGCGCGCAAGGTCGCTGTCGTATGTGCGGGCATCCACCTCCGCCTCTCGCCTTCGGGCGACGGTGGCGGAGCGGGTGATGACACCGGGGATCGACGGTGGGTTGGTGTCCACGGCGGCAGATGAATGGGTGGCGGCAACAACCACCACCTCCCGCCTTCGGGCCGCGGTGGGGGAGCGGGTGATGGCCACAGTGGCCGGCAGTGGGGTGGCGGCCACGACGGCCATTTCTCGCCTTCGGGCCACGGCGGCGGAGTGGGCAATGGCCCTGGCTCTCGACGATGGTGTGGCGGCAACGGCAGCCAGCAATAGCTGCCGACAGGCACTGCCGGTGGAGCGTGTGGTGGGTGTTCTGCGCACACCCAACAGGGACGCCACACGCACTACACTATGCCGGGGACTGCGCCGCCGCCATGGTGTAGCCTCCCAGCTGGAGCTATCCTATGATGACGGCGGAGTGGCTGAGCGACGACGACGGACCGGTGCCATTGGAAAATGTGGGAGAAGCAGACGAGATGAGCTACAGGGATGGAGGGAAAAAATGCGACGCAGGACATGGCGGCCGTGAGAGTCTTTATAGCAGGCAGGTAAGCATTGGGATTTTGGGGGATATCACTGAGTCGGACGGGAAGCTTGCGCGGGAACCTGCGAGGTTGCGCAGGAACGGGCTCACGGACGATTCATTGGCGCCACCGTTTGGCAAAAAGAACGCCCGCGCGCGCTGCGCAAGCTTGCGCTGTAAGCCGTCTGCGGCAGCAGGGTGACAAGATGTGCGAGAGGAGGACGAAAGGCCATGTACACAGACGGTTAATAAAAAACGTTTGTGATTTAGTTACCTACTATACCACCATCCTGGCTTATAAGTATGATTTAACTAATAAAATACGAATGCATGTCGCCAAAGATTAAATAGTTGGATTTGTATTTGAACATAGTTTCCAATTATATAATTTTTAAAACATGAATTAACATTTTGTTGGTTAAATTTGAGGGCAAAGTATGGAACGAAATATAAAGGAGAGTATAGACTAGACGGAGGTGGTACCACACGGCCGCTCTCTACGCAGTGAAGCAACTGTCGGCCGGCTTGTAGGCGACCATTTCCTGCGTGTTCAACTGGTCTATGCGTGAGGTTGCTTGCGGTTCAGGCGGCCGCGGCGCGCTCTGCTCACATCCCGATGTGCGCGCTCTGCTCTCGCGTCCCTCTGCGTGCTCTGCCCTCGTCCCTCCATGCGCACGATCATGCACGTTCGTGTGCAAGCGTTTGCGCCGGGCGCGGCACCACGACGCAGTTACCCGCTGCAAAAACTACCATGCGGACGTGCCGAGAATCCACGCCGCCCGGCCCCCTTTTATTCCTGTGGCCATTTATCTTCATCTCTCATCTCACACGACACAATAAGCACACCCACGTGGACACATACAGAGAGGACATCCAGCAGTTCCAATGGCGCTCCCCATGGCTCCAATGGCGCTCCCAGCGGCCGACGACAACAACGGCGGGCAGTTCACCATGCATCACGTAGTGGACACCCACGTGAGGGGGAAGGCCCTCTCGGTGGTGTACACCAATGATCCGGTCTCGGTGGAGAGCTCCATCCATACTATGGAGTAGTTCCTTGCCGAGGACAAGTACCGAGTGGTCAGCTTCGACCTCGAGTACGCCATCGGTCGTGCCGTGCATGATCAGAAGGTTGCCGTCGCCCAGTTGTGCGTGCGACATGACGTCCTCGTCTACCACTTCCACCTTGCCACAAGGCCTTGCGAGCGTTTCTCCAAGTTTATAAATAGCTCCGACTACAGTTTCGCTACGGTGGACACCACCAACGATCTAAAAGCGCTCAAGGTTTCAGACTTGAAATGCCCGAATCTTGTCAACATCCAGCACCACTACAAGGTCTGGGGCAGTGACAAAAACAAACTAAACTCCCTTGTTGACCTCGCGTCGGCCATCATCGACCCCTACTACGCGAAGATGAAGCAAGAGAGCAATAAGGACAAGAACGCCTGGCATAGTGTGTGGCATAAGAGACTGGATGAACAACATGTCAAGTACGCGGCCATGGACGTGTACACAAGCTACGAGATGTGCAGGCGGATCGTTGACATGAGGAACTGTCTTCTTTCTGACGCAGACGAGGGATCGAGCCACATAGGAGTGGCAGGAGCGTCACAAGAAGTAGATGACTGTTGGAGATATGCCCTAGAGGCAATAATAAAAGCATTATTATTATATCTCCTTGTTCATGATAATTGTCTGTTATTCATGCTTGAATTGTATTGTACGGAAACAACGTTACATGTGTGAATACATAGACCACAATGAGTCCCTGGTAGGCCTCTAGTTACCAGCTCGTTGATCAACAGATGGTCACAGTTTCCTGACCATGGACATAGGATGTCAGTGATAACGGGATCACATCATTAGGAGAATGATGTGATGGACAAGACCCAAACTTGAGCATAACACGAGATCGTATAGTTCGTAATGCATAAGCTTTTCGGTGTCAAGTATTTATTCCTTAGACCATGAGGTTGTACAACTCCTGTAATGCCCCGGATGTAATACTTTCCCTTTTGGGCTTATAATATATCTCCGGCTTCATCTATTTCCTTTTCGGGTTCTTTGTCTTTCGGGCTTTCGTCGTTTTGTTGTGTGTGTGTGTGGCATTCATTCATATCATGTAGACATGTGCATTGCATTGCATTTGTGTTGTGGGTTGCATCCGGTTCGTGGCGTTTCTTCCCGTTGTCCGTTTCGTGTTCCGGAGCTCCCTCACGTGTCCGTGACGTCCCGTAGGCCTACTTTGTTGTTCGGGCGTTTTTCGTTACCGGTGTGCCGCGAGGTTGTATTGTGTGTTGTTGTTTTGTTGTGTGCAACCCGCCTCTCAAATCTCGTCTCGTTTAGACTCCGTTGACTTTTCCCTCCGTTGTCCGTGTGGGTCCGAAGTGCCCTTACTTCGTGTCCCGGAGATACCCCTGTTGCATTCTTTCATCTCCGTCTGGTCCTTTTAAATCATCCTCGCGATCGGATCCGTTGGATCACGATCGTAGGGCTCCTAAACAACACTAGTCTCCAAACCCTAGTCTAAAAACTGCTATATATAGACCCCTAGTCTATTTGGCAAGTCCCCTTCTTCTTCCTCCTTCCCTCTATCTTTTTTTTTCCTTTTCTTTTATTTCAGATCTCCAGATCCAAAACTTCCCTCAGATCCCGAGGAGATCTCCTCGATCTCCTCCAGCCGCCGACCAGTCCCTCGACGGGAACCCGAGGTCAACGCGCCAGGCTCACCGCGCGGTCGGCGCCTGACCGCACCGGGCCTTCCCCGCTGGCGCCGCGTCGTAGCTTCGCCCTCCCCGGCCCGTACACCGTCGGTACCGAGCCGGGCCCGTCGCCCCTGGGGGACCACTTCCCCGCAGGCTTTGCCGCACCAGGCCGCCGGCCCGTACCCCTCCGTCCGTTCGCCCCGGCGACCTGGGCCGAGGTCGCTCCGCCGGCCCGTACCCCCGCCTCTGCATCGACACTTCGCGCGCCGGGCCTTCTCCTCTCCGCGCCGGGCCGCGCCACCGCTGGGCCGCCTGCCTCTGCGGGCCGCGCCGCCACTGTTCCTTCCCCGGGCCGCCTCGCCAGCCCAGCCGGGCCGCCGCACTGTTCCAGATCCGGGCCACGTACTGTTCATCCGCCAGATCTGTTTCAGAGGTTGACTTTTTCCCTAAGCCCCTGTTTTTCCTGATCTGAGATGCCTACTTTGACCTGCCCTAACTTTTTACCTGTTGCTCCGTTTTGAGCGTGTAGCATGTCCAGATGTTCGTGGAGTTGCCCTCTACGTTTTACCTGTTGTAGTCATGCATGTTAGAGATCATCTTGACACTTGTTTTGCTGTTACAAGAGTGCATGATGATATAAACTGCTGTTATGTGTTATTTTCATGCCACCTTTGACTTGTGATATCTTTTAGCTCGTTTGTCCAAACGATGCAAATGACATGTCCACGTGTTCGTCTCGTCACGAACTACGTGTTGAGTGTGATAGGTTGCATGGTAGATGTATTGTTTCCTTGTTATCATCGTTGCAAAGTGCCATGTTCACATGTTGTGTTTTCACTTGTTATGAAATGCCATCTTGTTGAGCTCGTTGTAATCGTTGAGTTTACCTCAATGATGCATGCTTGTGTGTTTCGGGATCACCTTCATATGTATTTTGATGAGGTGCTTACCCTTTGCCATGTTTAGTTTAGATGTGTCTTGAACATGCTCTTTTTGTTGCTATGATGATGTTGCTGTTTTAGGACTTAGTGAAATTTCACTAAGTCTGAAATCTGTAACGTTCCGATGCCATGTTCGTGTGATGTTCTAGGAAAATGCATGATAGTTTTGGGGTGGATTTTGTTTGTTCCATGAAGTATATATTGTTGTCTTTCCATCCATGTCCTCACATGTCCATTTGAGTGGCTGTAGCATGTTTATCTTTTGCTCCAAACTTTCAATAAAATTCTGCTGCCAGAATTTTATTTCAAAGTTCAATATGTCCAAGATCATTGCTGTTGATCCGTGACTCCGTTGGGGGTGCACTTTGGACCTAGTTGCTGTACATTATATCTAGTTTATGTTCAAGTCCTTTGCCATGCTTTTTGGGTGCTGTAGATTAATTATTTTGAGCTCCAAAGATGCTATGTTGCTGTAATTTGCAGTTTTCGCTCAAATCTTGTTTCGGGCATAACTTTTAGCCCGTAACTCCGATTTCAGCGAATCTTATATCAAACTTGGGTGTTTTTCTGTGTAGATTAATAATATCAGGTTGTTATCTTGTTTTGAGGTGTTTTGCTTGAGTGATGTTTTACGTGCTCCATGTGCATCACTAGTGCATCCATCATGCATTCTTGTTTTTCGAGTGCGCATTGCATCGTGTTGATTGGTGCTTGGTGTGTTTGTCTTGTTTAGACCCGGAAGCTGAGAACGAGTTTTCCAACGAGGTTGAGCACGAGGTTTCCAACGAGTTTGAGCACGAGGACCCTTCTTTCGATCCGAACGTCTTCTCTTCAGGCAAGATGACCGAACCCCGATAACATTACTATCTTTGCCTATTGCTAGTAGTATCGATCTATAGTTTTGCCTCGATGCCCATGTTCTTCTTGTCAGCCTCCTATTTGTAACCAATTGCCATGTTTAACCACCCTACCTATGCAAACCGTTGCTTGGCTAAGTACGCTTCGCTCAGCCCTTCTTATAGCGTTGCTAGTTGCAGGTGAAGTGAAGATGCTTGCTCCATGTTGAAGTTTGGTTGGGTTATATCACACTATATAAATGCTTAAATTGAAATCACATATATATTTGGCAAGGGTGGAAGGCTAAGCCTTTTGCTTGGTGTTTTGTTCCACTCATGCCGTTAGGATCCGTATAAGCCGGTTTTATGTTCCTTGATTATGCGTTCCTAACACGGTTGGGGTGTATGGGACCCCCTCGATAAACCGCTAAGTGCTAAGTCTTTTCCAGCAAGTCCCAACATTGGTACTATTCGCCTAACACAACTTAAACCTTTCCGAGGGAGTAATTAACCCGAGGCTTAATTAATTCAACCCCCCTGGGCCAGTGCTCGATTTGAGTGTTGGTCCAAACTAGAGTCGTGTGCGGGGCCCCCCTTGGCAACTTGGGTATTTCGGCCACTGTACGCTGTGCTCATCCGGTCGTGGCCTGAGACTAGATACGCGCGGCTACTATCAGGGTGTCAGCACGCCGGGAGGATTTGCTGGATTAGCCTTACCTTAGCTCGGTATATCTTGAGCACGGGATTCCGAGGATACTCGGGTCTTCCCACTTTGGAGTTGCGACTCCGCGGATCGTGGGCTTGTAATGGGTCAAGTTGGAACACCCCTGCAGGGTTTGAACTTTCGAAAGCCGTGCCCGCGGTTATGTGGCAGATGGGAGCTTGTTAATTCCGGTTGTAGAAAACTTGACACAATGTTTCTAATACACTACCAGCGTGTGTTCCGTGACTGTCAATTTCCGAATAGGGATTCGGGAGTTGAACACGGAGGGGTTATGTTTGTGAGCTTGTAGCTAGGATCACTTCGTGATCACTTCTCGCGATGCCTTCTCTTCTCGCTCTCACTTGCGTAAGCTAGATGCTAGTTGCTGCTGCAGACTCTTTGTTGTTCCTTCACCTCATTTCTTTCTTCAGCCTTACCTCACCTAAAGGCTTAAATAGTTCTGTTACCCGGGAACGGGATTGCTGAGTCCTCTGTGGCTCACAGTTACTTCACACACCAGATGCAGGTCCAGCTGTGAGCTATCCAGGTGATGGCACCGAGCTGGATTGGGAGTACGACGAGGAGCGTAGTCGTTACTACGTGCGCTACCCGGACGATCAGTAGTGGAGACTCTTACTAGGATTCGATCCGCCTGTGGTTGTTTTATTTATCTGAGTTTGGTACCTTGACATTTGGTTTTGCCCTTAGAGGGTTGTAGTGATCTTATTGTATGATGTTTGAGACTTGTATTGTTATTCTGTGACGTGGCGATTGTAAGCCAACTATTTTCAGTTTACTATCCCTCTTTTACATGAGTTGTGCAAAGATTACCAAACTTGAGATCATTCTAGGATGGACTTATGCCTTTAAGTCGTGCCTCGACACGTAGGAGGTATAATTCCATCCTGGGCATTACAAGTTGGTATTCAGAGCCTTCTCCGACCTAGGAGCCCCCACTGTTTGATCGAACCGTTGACGGTTGAGTCTAGGCACACACTGAAAACTTTTTGAGTCCTATATTATATCGGAGAGTAGGATTTCTTTGCTTCTCATCCCCTTTCTCTCTGGTGAGGACTCCTGACGTCTGCTCTTGTCTCTCCTATTTTCAAAATTTGCACAAAATTTTTTTTAGGAATCCCGCGAGTATTCTGGGATTGTTTCGATGTTCTTGTGACAAGGATATTGTTCTCGATGCCTCCTGTTACCGAGGAGTTGAGCTTCGGGGTATCATTGTAACAAGCATATCGCGACAGTACTAAATACTTAAGACGGCCGACATCGAAAATCTCCCCTATACGGCCAGTGGCAAGATAACCCCGACATCACCCAGTACTGGGGAGGTAGTTCGGGAGTATTGCCATAGCTTGTTATAGTGGATGCTTTTCGAAGGTCCGAGGTACACAGTTTCCGAGAAAGACTGGTTATGTGTTGAAGGATGGATACACCTGGATGTAGGTTAGAGTTGATTGCGCGGTGCTTCCCGTGTATCCCCAACACCTGATTGCATAACTGGAATCTTTCGGAAAGCTATAGGTGGGTTTTATCCAGTAGATCGTAGGCATTCTTCCAACGAATGCAGGTTAGTGAGTTCGGGGTTCGACATTGAGTGAAGGGGTTATATGACCGAGGTTACTATCAGGAGTTGCATCTTAAAGGGTCCTTGGCTATGCTGATCCGGGGATTGCAAAACCTTTTCGTAACGCGTTCATATGCTTTCAGCACAAAGATGTTAGAACGAAACTCCTCTCTTGTGTTTGTTCCCGTCTGTACCTTGTTGTTTTTATTATTTTTATCCTTTTGATCCCTATGTGGCTTCTCGTGAAGACTGATGTTATCATTTAACTAAGAAATTCATTCGTTCCTCTTGTTCGGATGATTTCATTCGTTCTTATTGTTCGAATGATTATTGTGAAGACTTGTTGCAATTCATTCCATTGATTCAGCTTATTCCTTTTGTCAATCAATTGCTGATTCGTGGTCATCTCTTACAGGATGGCTCCGAAAAAGGTTCCGAATGCCAACCCAGAGGTGGAAGAGGTCACAGAGCATCCTCCTTCACCTCCTCCTCCGCCTGAGGCTTGGAGAGCAATTATGCAGACTACTGCTCAGAACACTCAGTTGATGATGCAGATGATGCAGCAAATGCAGGCTATGCAAGCTAATCAAGCTAATCAGGGCATTCCAATGAACCAAGGCAACTTCTTCCAGCAGCACCATGCTACTCTGAACCAGTTCCTGGCCAACAATCCTAAAGCTTTCAGTTACTGTGTCGACCCTCTTGATGCTGAAGATTGGCTGACCGATATCAAGAAGCATTTTGAGTGCAGTAACGTGAAAGAAGATGACTATGTGAAGTTTGCAGCCTTCCAACTAAAAGATCAAGCAGCTGATTGGTGGCAGCAGTACAAAGACTCAAGGCCGGGTCAAGTGATCTCATGGGAGAATTTCTGCAAGGATTTCCGCTCGCATCACATTCCTACAAGTGTCATTGAGGGTATGCGTGAGCAATTCCGCAACCTCAAGCAGGGCTCCATGACAGTCTATCAGTATAATGTCAAGTTCCAAAACCTCGCTCGCTATGCAAAGCAAGACATACCTGATGCAAAGAGCAAAATCTATCAGTTCCGTGGAGGTCTCAAAGATGAACTTCAGCTTGCTCTCACTTTGTTCGAGCCAGACGAGTTCGATAAGTTCTATAATATGGCTTTGAAACAAGAAGCAGCTCAGCTCAAGATGGAGGCTTCTAAGAAGAGAATTCGAGATGCTGTTCACTCTACCTCATCGTCTCAGTTGGCTGCGAAACAACAGAAATTCTGGCTTCCTCCTCCTCCAATGATTCGAGCTCCATACAACAACTCCAGCAACTTCAACAACTCCAACAACAAGAACTCTAGTGGTCGTGGTTTCTCCCACCCACCCAACCCAAGCAACCAGTCGAAGAAGCAGTTTCAGTCTCAAGGCTCTAAGTCCAGTGGCTCTCAGTTCCGTCCTCTCTCAGAAGTGACTTGCAACAAATGCAATCAGAAGGGTCACTATGCCAACAGATGTCCGAATCCGAAGCGTCTTCCTCCTCCACCACCTATGAGTTCAGCTATTGTCAAGCATGATCCAAAGTCTGCAAGGGTTAATCTGATGAATGCAGCACAAGCGGAGGCTTCTTCTGATGTCATTCTGGGTAATCTCTCAGTGAACTCTTTTCCAGCTAAAGTTTTGTTCGATTCAGGTGCTTCACATTCTTTCATGTCAAGACCTTTTGCATTGTCACATGATATGCCATTGCAAGCTTTGCCGAGTCCGATGTCTGTGCTTTCTCCGGGTTTGCTCATGAACTCCAACAACTTTGTTCCGAATGTTTCTATCCGCATGGGTGATTATCGATTTCTGGCTAATCCGGTGGTTCTTGGTCATTCTGATATTGACCTCATTCTCGGAATGGATTGGCTTTCTCAGCACGATGCTCACATTGATTGTGCACAGAAGGAAGTCAAGTTGACTCATTCTGATGAAGATGTGATTATCTTCGCCTCCAGGGATAATACTATTCGGCTTTTCTCTCTTAATGATAAGGGTGAAATTAATGCCATAGAGCAAATTCCAGTGGTGAATGAATATCAAGACGTCTTTCCAGAAGAACTTCCAGGCATGCCTCCACACCGTCAGGTGGAGTTTGTCATCGAACTCGAGCCGGGCACCGAACCTGTTTGTCGGCGTCCTTACAAGCTCTCTTCAGATGAATTGAAGGAATTGAAGAAACAATTGGATGAACAGGAGCGTATGGGTCTCATCAGACCGAGTACTTCTCCGTGGGGCTATGGTGTCTTATTTGTCAAGAAGAAAGATGGCACGGAGCGTCTCTGTGTTGACTACCGGCCACTGAACAAGAAGACGATTAACAACAAGTATCCGCTCCCCAACATCAACGAACTCTTTGAGCAGCTCAAAGGAGCTAAAGTGTTCTCTAAGCTTGACCTCCGAATGGGCTACCATCAAATTCGCATTCGCGAGGAAGACATTCCCAAGACGGCCTTCAGAACGAGCTACGGTTCATATGAGTATACCGTCATGTCCTTTGGTCTCGCCAATGCTCCTCCTACCTTTTCAAGGATGATGCATTACATCTTCAACCCCTATACAGGCGAGTTTGTGCTAGTGTATCTGGATGATATTCTGGTGTTTTCCAAGAATGAAGAAGATCACGAAAAGCACTTGCGTCTGGTTCTTGATCGACTCCGAGAGCATAAATTCTATGCCAAGTTCTCCAAGTGCGAGTTTTGGCTCGATAAGGTTCTCTACCTGGGCCACATTATCTCAGCTGACGGTATTGCGGTTAATCCCGAGAAAGTTGAAGCAATTGTCAACTGGGAAGCTCCTCAGAACGTCAAGCAGCTCCGCAGTTTTCTGGGTCTTGCCAGCTATTGCAGAAGGTTTGTGGAGAACTTCTCCAAGATTGCCAAGCCTCTTTCCAACCTCCTCCAGAAGAATGTCAAATACTTTTGGTCTTCCGAGTGTGAAGTGGCTTTCAAAACACTCAAAGAGAAGCTTGTCTCAGCTCCAGTTCTGATTCCTCCTGATGAATCCAAGCCCTATGAAGTGTTCTGTGACGCTTCTCTTCAAGGCCTTGGTGGTGTGCTTATGCAAGAGAAGAGAATTGTGGCATACACTTCACGTCAGCTAAAGCCGGCTGAGAAGAACTATCCCACACATGATCTCGAGCTAGCAGCTGTGGTACATGCTCTGATTACGTGGAGACATCTGTTGTTGGGCAGAAAGGTCGACATCTTCACTGATCACAAGAGCTTGAAGTACATCTTCACGCAGCCGCATCTGAACCTCCGCCAGACTCGTTGGGTCGAGATGATCCAAGAGTACAACCCCAGCATTGAGTACACTCCAGGCAAGGCGAATGTGATTGCAGATGCTTTGAGCAGAAAGGCATATTGCAACAGCCTTCTTATCAAGCCACACCAGCCTGAGCTTTGTGAAGCTTTCAGGAAGCTCAACCTTCAGGTTGTTCCGCAGGGTTTTCTTGCTAATCTCCAAATTGCTCCTACCTTGGAGGATCAAGTCCGTGAGGCTCAGCTCAGTGATACCATGGTGAAGAAGGTGAAACATGGCATTGCAAAGGGCACTCCAAAATATAAGTGCTTCCGTGTTGATGAGAGAGATACCTTGTTCTTCGAGGACAGACTCGTTGTTCCCAAAGGTGATCTCAGGAAGCTCATAATGGAAGAAGCTCATGACTCTCTCCTTTCCATTCATCCTGGCAGTTCCAAGATGTATCAAGACCTCAAGCAATCTTACTGGTGGACACGCATGAAAAGGGAAATTGCCCAATTCGTGAATGAATGTGATGTATGCAGAAGAGTGGGCAAAAGAGGCGATCTAGCCTATCAGCTCGAGCTCCCTTCCAACTTTGCAAATGTTCATGATGTCTTCCATGTGTCTCAGCTTCGCAAATGCTTCAAGGCACCTGAGCGGATGATTCCGTTTGAGGAGATTGATCTTCAACAAGACCTTTCCTACCGAGAGCATCCAGTTGCAATTCTCGAAGAAACCGAACGCAAGACTCGCAACAAGACCATCAAGTTTCTGAAAGTCAAGTGGTCACATCACACAGACCGAGAAGCTACCTGGGAACGAGAAGATCATCTTCGTTCCGAGTACCCTTCCTTTTTCCAGTCCTAGATCTCGGGACGAGATCTTTTTGTAGTAGAGGAGAGTTTGTAATGCCCCGGATGTAATACTTTCCCTTTTGGGCTTATAATATATCTCCGGCTTCATCTATTTCCTTTTCGGGTTCTTTGTCTTTCGGGCTTTCGTCGTTTTGTTGTGTGTGTGTGTGGCATTCATTCATATCATGTAGACATGTGCATTGCATTGCATTTGTGTTGTGGGTTGCATCCGGTTCGTGGCGTTTCTTCCCGTTGTCCGTTTCGTGTTCCGGAGCTCCCTCACGTGTCCGTGACGTCCCGTAGGCCTACTTTGTTGTTCGGGCGTTTTTCGTTACCGGTGTGCCGCGAGGTTGTATTGTGTGTTGTTGTTTTGTTGTGTGCAACCCGCCTCTCAAATCTCGTCTCGTTTGGACTCCGTTGACTTTTCCCTCCGTTGTCCGTGTGGGTCCGAAGTGCCCTTACTTCGTGTCCCGGAGATACCCCTGTTGCATTCTTTCATCTCCGTCTGGTCCTTTTAAATCATCCTCGCGATCGGATCCGTTGGATCACGATCGTAGGGCTCCTAAACAACACTAGTCTCCAAACCCTAGTCTAAAAACTGCTATATATAGACCCCTAGTCTATTTGGCAAGTCCCCTTCTTCTTCCTCCTTCCCTCTATCTTTTTTTTTTCCTTTTCTTTTATTTCAGATCTCCAGATCCAAAACTTCCCTCAGATCCCGAGGAGATCTCCTCGATCTCCTCCAGCCGCCGACCAGTCCCTCGACGGGAACCCGAGGTCAACGCGCCAGGCTCACCGCGCGGTCGGCGCCTGACCGCACCGGGCCTTCCCCGCTGGCGCCGCGTCGTAGCTTCGCCCTCCCCGGCCCGTACACCGTCGGTACCGAGCCGGGCCCGTCGCCCCTGGGGGACCACTTCCCCGCAGGCTTTGCCGCACCAGGCCGCCGGCCCGTACCCCTCCGTCCATTCGCCCCGGCGACCTGGGCCGAGGTCGCTCCGCCGGCCCGTACCCCCGCCTCTGCATCGACACTTCGCGCGCCGGGCCTTCTCCTCTCCGCGCCGGGCCGCGCCACCGCTGGGCCGCCAGCCTCTGCGGGCCGCGCCGCCACTGTTCCTTCCCCGGGCCGCCTCGCCAGCCCAGCCGGGCCGCCGCACTGTTCCAGATCCGGGCCTCGTACTGTTCATCCGCCAGATCTGTTTCAGAGGTTGACTTTTTCCCTAAGCCCCTGTTTTTCCTGATTTGAGATGCCTACTTTGACCTGCCCTAACTTTTTACCTGTTGCTCCGTTTTGAGCGTGTAGCATGTCCAGATGTTCGTGGAGTTGCCCTCTACGTTTTACCTGTTGTAGTCATGCATGTTAGAGATCATCTTGACACTTGTTTTGCTGTTACAAGAGTGCATGATGATATAAACTGCTGTTATGTGTTATTTTCATGCCACCTTTGACTTGTGATATCTTTTAGCTCGTTTGTCCAAACGATGCAAATGACATGTCCACGTGTTCGTCTCATCACGAACTACGTGTTGAGTGTGATAGGTTGCATGGTAGATGTATTGTTTCCTTGTTATCATCGTTGCAAAGTGCCATGTTCACATGTTGTGTTTTCACTTGTTATGAAATGCCATCTTGTTGAGCTCGTTGTAATCGTTGAGTTTACCTCAATGATGCATGCTTGTGTGTTTCGGGATCACCTTCATATGTATTTTGATGAGGTGCTTACCCTTTGCCATGTTTAGTTTAGATGTGTCTTGAACATGCTCTTTTTGTTGCTATGATGATGTTGCTGTTTTAGGACTTAGTGAAATTTCACTAAGTCTGAAATCTGTAACGTTCCGATGCCATGTTCGTGTGATGTTCTAGGAAAATGCATGATAGTTTTGGGGTGGATTTTGTTTGTTCCATGAAGTATATATTGTTGTCTTTCCATCCATGTCCTCACATGTCCATTTGAGTGGCTGTAGCATGTTTATCTTTTGCTCCAAACTTTCAATAAAATTCTGCTGCCAGAATTTTATTTCAAAGTTCAATATGTCCAAGATCATTGCTGTTGATCCGTGACTCCGTTGGGGGTGCACTTTGGACCTAGTTGCTGTACATTATATCTAGTTTATGTTCAAGTCCTTTGCCATGCTTTTTGGGTGCTGTAGATTAATTATTTTGAGCTCCAAAGATGCTATGTTGCTGTAATTTGCAGTTTTCGCTCAAATCTTGTTTCGGGCATAACTTTTAGCCCGTAACTCCGATTTCAGCGAATCTTATATCAAACTTGGGTGTTTTTCTGTGTAGATTAATAATATCAGGTTGTTATCTTGTTTTGAGGTGTTTTGCTTGAGTGATGTTTTACGTGCTCCATGTGCATCACTAGTGCATCCATCATGCATTCTTGTTTTTCGAGTGCGCATTGCATCGTGTTGATTGGTGCTTGGTGTGTTTGTCTTGTTTAGACCCGGAAGCTGAGAACGAGTTTTCCAACGAGGTTGAGCACGAGGTTTCCAACGAGTTTGAGCACGAGGACCCTTCTTTCGATCCGAACGTCTTCTCTTCAGGCAAGATGACCGAACCCCGATAACATTACTATCTTTGCCTATTGCTAGTAGTCTCGATCTATAGTTTTGCCTCGATGCCCATGTTCTTCTTGTCAGCCTCCTATTTGTAACCAATTGCCATGTTTAACCACCCTACCTATGCAAACCGTTGCTTGGCTAAGTACGCTTCGCTCAGCCCTTCTTATAGCGTTGCTAGTTGCAGGTGAAGTGAAGATGCTTGCTCCATGTTGAAGTTTGGTTGGGTTATATCACACTATATAAATGCTTAAATTGAAATCACATATATATTTGGCAAGGGTGGAAGGCTAAGCCTTTTGCTTGGTGTTTTGTTCCACTCATGCCGTTAGGATCCGTATAAGCCGGTTTTATGTTCCTTGATTATGCGTTCCTAACACGGTTGGGGTGTATGGGACCCCCTCGATAAACCGCTAAGTGCTAAGTCTTTTCCAGCAAGTCCCAACATTGGTACTATTCGCCTAACACAACTAAAACCTTTCCGAGGGAGTAATTAACCCGAGGCTTAATTAATTCAACCCCCCTGGGCCAGTGCTCGATTTGAGTGTTGGTCCAAACTAGAGTCGTGTGGGGGGCCCCCCTTGGCAACTTGGGTTTCGGCCACTGTACGCTGTGCTCATCCGGTCGTGGCCTGAGACGAGATACGCGCGGCTACTATCAGGGTGTCGGCACGCCGGGAGGATTTGCTGGATTAGCCTTACCTTAGCTCGGTATATCTTGAGCACGGGATTCCGAGGATACTCGGGTCTTCCCACTTTGGAGTTGCGACTCCGCGGATCGTGGGCTTGTAATGGGTCAAGTTGGAACACCCCTGCAGGGTTTGAACTTTCGAAAGCCGTGCCCGCGGTTATGTGGCAGATGGGAGCTTGTTAATTCCGGTTGTAGAAAACTTGACACAATGTTTCTAATACACTACCAGCGTGTGTTCCGTGACTGTCAATTTCCGAATAGGGATTCGGGAGTTGAACACGGAGGGGTTATGTTTGTGAGCTTGTAGCTAGGATCACTTCGTGATCACTTCTCGCGATGCCTTCTCTTCTCGCTCTCACTTGCGTAAGCTAGATGCTAGTTGCTGCTGCACACTCTTTGTTGTTCCTTCACCTCATTTCTTTCTTCAGCCTTACCTCACCTAAAGGCTTAAATAGTTCTGTTACCCGGGAACGGGATTGCTGAGTCCTCTGTGGCTCACAGTTACTTCACACACCAGATGCAGGTCCAGCTGTGAGCTATCCAGGTGATGGCACCGAGCTGGATTGGGAGTACGACGAGGAGCGTAGTCGTTACTACGTGCGCTACCCGGACGATCAGTAGTGGAGACTCTTACTAGGATTCGATCCGCCTGTGGTTGTTTTATTTATCTGAGTTTGGTACCTTGACATTTGGTTTTGCCCTTAGAGGGTTGTAGTGATCTTATTGTATGATGTTTGAGACTTGTATTGTTATTCTGTGACGTGGCGATTGTAAGCCAACTATTTTCAGTTTACTATCCCTCTTTTACATGAGTTGTGCAAAGATTACCAAACTTGAGATCATTCTAGGATGGACTTATGCCTTTAAGTCGTGCCTCGACACGTAGGAGGTATAATTCCATCCTGGGCATTACAACTCCCGGATGCCGTAGGAGTACTTTGGGTGTGCCAAACGTCACAACGTAACTGGGTGGATATAAAGGTATGCATCGGGTATCTCCGAAAGTGTCTGTTGAGTTGGTACGAACCGAGACTGGGATGTTGTCACTCCGTATGACGGAGAGGTACCTCTGGGCCCACTCGGTAAGACATCATCATAATGAGCTCAATGTGACTAAGTAGTTAGTCACGGGATGATAGATTATGGATCGAGTAAAGAGACTTGCCATGACGAGATTGAACAAGGTATTGGGAATACCGACGATCGAATCTCGGGCAAGTACCATACCGATGGACAAAGGGAATAACATACGGGATTGAGTGAATCCTTGACACAGTGGTTCATCCGATGAAGATCATCGAGGAACACGTGGGAACCAACATGGGTATCCAGATCCCGCTGTTGGTTATTGACCAGAGAGTCGTCTCGGTCATGTCTACGTGTCTCCCGAACCCGTAGGGTCTACACACTTAAGGTTCGGTAACGCTAGGGTCGTAGAGATAAATGCACGTGGAAACCCAAAAGTTGTTCGGAGTCCCGGATGAGATCCCGGACCTCATGAGGAGTTCCAGAATGGTCCGGAGGTAAAGATTGATATATAGGAAGTCCAGTTTCGGCCATCGGGTGATCTCCGGGGGTCACCGAGAGCGTCCCGGGACCACCGGAGGGGCCCCGGGGGTCCACCGGGTGGGGCCACCCATCCCGGTGGGGCCCCTAGGCCGCAAGGGGAAGTGTCCAGCCCTAATGGGCTGGCGCACCACTAGGGGCCCACCTCCCCATGCGCCTAGGGTTGAAACCCTAGGGGGGAGGGGGCGCCCCACTAGCCTTGGGGGGCAAGGAACCCCCCTGGCCGCCGCCCCCCCTGCAGATTGGATCTGCAGGGGCCCTGGCGCACCCCTTGGCCCCCTATATATATGTGGGGAGGGAGAGGGCAGCCGCACCATTGCCCTGGCGCCTCTCCCCCTCCCGTCACACCCCCATACTCCAACGCAGGGCGCCCGGCGAAGCCCTGCTGCGATCTCCACTGCATCCGTCATCACGCTGTCGTGCTGCCGGATCTCTGAAGACTACTCCTCCCCCCTTGCTGGATCAAGAAGGAGGTGACGTTGCTGCACCGGACGTGTGTTGAACGCGGAGGTGCCGTCCGTTCGGCGCTAGATCATCGGTGACGAAGAACGCGAAGAGTACGACTACTTCATCCACACTTCTTCGAAAGCTTCCGCTCGCGATCTACATAACGGTATGTAGATGCACTCTCACTTGCTCGTTGCTAGACGTCTCCATAGTTGGATCTTGGTGAAAGCGTATAATTTTTTTGAATTATGCTACGTTCCCCAACAGTGGCATCTGAGCTAGGTTTTATGCGTAGCATCTTGCACGAGTAGAACACAAAGCAGTTGTGGGCGTTTGATTTTGTTCAATTTTCTTACCGTTAATAGTCAATCTTGATTCGGCGGTATTGTGGGATGAAGCGGCCCGGACCGACTTTACACGTACGCTTACGTGAGACTGGTTCCACCGACAGACATGCACTAGATGCATAAGGTGGCTGGCGGGTGTCTGTCTCTCCTACTTTAGTCAGATCGGATTCGATGAAAAGGGTCCTTATGAAGGGTAAATAGAAATTGACAAATCACGTTGTGGTTTTGGCGTAGGTAAGAAACGTTCTTGCTAGAAATCCTATAGAAGCCACGTAAAACTTGCAACAACAATTAGAGGACGTCTAACTTGTTTTTGCAGCATGTGCTATGTGACGTGGTATGGCCAAAACGAAGATGTGATGAATGATATATGTGATGTATGAGATTGATCATGTTTTTGTAATAGGGAATCACGACTTGCATGTCGATGAACTTGACAACCGGCAGGAGCCATAGGAGTTGTCTTAATTATTGTATGACCTGCGTGTCACTGAATAACGCCATGTAATTACTTTACTTCATTGCTAAACGTTAGCTATAGTAGTAGAAGTAATAGTTGGCGTGACGACTTCTTCAAGACACGATGATGGAGATCATGATGATGAAGATCATGGTGTCGAGCCGGTGACAAGATGATCATGGTGCCCCGAAGATGGAGATCCTAGGAGCAAGATGATATTGGCCATATCATGTCACTTTAATTGATTGCATGTGATGTTTATCATGTTTATGCATCTTGTTTACTTAGAACGACGGTAGTAAATAAGATGATCTCTCACTAAAAATTTCAAGAATTGTGTTTCCCCTAACTGTGCACCGTTGCTAAAGCTCGTTGCTCCGAAGCACCACGTGATGATCGGGTGTGATAGGTTCTAACGTTCGCATACAACGGGTGTAAGACAGATTTACACACGCGATACACTTAGGGTTCACTTGACGAGCCTAGCATGTACAGACATGGCCTCAGAACACGGAAGACCGAAAGGTCGAACATGAGTCGTATAGAAGATACGATCAACATGAAGATGTTCACCGTTGATGACTAGTCCGTCTCACGTGATGATCGGACACGGGCTAGTTGATTCGGATCGTGTATCACTTAGATGACTAGAGAGATGTCATTCTGAGTGGGAGTTCATTAAAATTTGATTGAGATGAACTTAATTATCATGAACTTAGTCTAAATTCTTTACAATATCTCTTATAGATCAAATGGCCCACACTCAGGTTTCCCTCAACTTCAATGCGTTCCTAGAGAAAACCAAGCTGAAAGACGATGGTAGCAACTATACGGATTGGGTCCGTAACCTGAGGATTATCCTCATAGCTGCCAAGAGATCATATGTCCTAGAAGCACCGCTAGGTGATGCACCTGCTCCCGATGCGGCCCAAGACGTTTTGAACGTCTGGTAGTCGCGAAGTGATGATTACTCCCTGGTTCAGTGCGGCATGCTTTACAGCTTAGAGTCGGGGCTCCAAAAACGTTTTGAGCACCACGGAGCATATGAGATGTTCAAAGAGCTGAAAATGGTTTTCCAAGCTCATGCCCGAGTCGAGAGATATGATGTCTCCGACGCATTCTACAGCTGTAAGATGGAGGAGAACAGTTCTGTCAGTGAGCACATCCTGAAGATTTCAGGATTGCACAACCGCTTGTCTCAGCTGGGAATGAATCTCCCAGATGAAGCGGTCGTTGATAGAATCCTCCAGTCGCTCCCACCAAGCTTCAAGAGCTTCGTGTTGAACTTCAATATGCAGGGGATGGAGAAGTCCATTCCTGAGGTGTATTCGATGCTGAAATCAGCGGAGGTTGACATCAAGAAAGAACATCAAGTGTTGATGGTCAATAAAACCACTAAGTTCAAGAAAGGCAAGGGTAAGAAGAACTTCAAGAAGGACGGCAAGGGAGTTGCCGTGCCTGGCAAGCCTGTTGCCGGGAAGAAGCCAAAGTATGGACCCAAGCCTGAGACAGAGTGCTTTTATTGCAAGGGAACGGGTCACTGGAAGCGGAACTGCCCCAAATACTTAGCAGACAAGAAGGCCGGCAACGTCAAAGGTATATATGATATACATGTTATTGATGTGTACCTTACCAGCACTCGTAGTAGCTCCTGGGTATTCGATACCGGTGCAGTTGCTCATATTTGTAACTCAAAACAGGAGCTGCGGAATAAACGGAGACTGGCGAAGGATGAGGTGACGATGCGCGTCGGGAATGGTTCCAAGGTCGATGTGATCGCCGTCGGCACGCTGCCTCTACATCTACCCTCGGGATTAGTTATAAACCTCAATAATTGTTATTTAGTACCAGCTTTGAGCATGAACATTGTTTCTGGATCTCGTCTTATGCGAGATGGCTACTCTTTCAAATTAGAGAATAATGGTTGTTCTATTTATTTGAGAGATATGTTTTATGGTCATGCCCCGCTTGTCAATGGTTTATTTTTGATGAATCTCGAACGTAGTGATACACATATTCATAGTGTAGATGCCAAAAGATGTAAAGTTGATAATGATAGTCCCACATACTTGTGGCATTGCCGCCTTGGTCATATTGGTGTCAAACGTATGAAGAAGCTCCATTCAGATGGACTTCTAGAGTCTCTTGATTATGAATCATTTGACACGTGCGAACCATGCCTCTTGGGCAAGATGACCAAGACTCCGTTCTCCGAAACAATGGAGCGAGCAACCAACTTGTTGGAAACCATACATACCGATGTGTGCGGTCCAATGAGTGTTGAGGCTCGCGGAGGCTATCGTTATGTTCTCACCCTCACGGATGACTTGAGTAGATACGGGTATATCTATTTGATGAAACACAAGTCTGAGACCTTTGAAAAGTTCAAGGAATTTCAGAATGAGGTTGAGAATCAACGTGACAGAAAAATAAAGTTCTTACGATCAGATCGTGGGGGTGAATATTTAAGTCATGAATTTGGCACACACCTTAGGAGCTGTGGAATTGTTTCACAATTGACACCGCCAGGAACACCTCAACGTAATGGTGTGTCCGAACGTCGAAATCGTACTCTGCTGGACATGGTGCGATCTATGATGTCCCTCACCGATTTACCGCTATCTTTTTGGGGTTATGCTTTAGAGACTGCCGCATTCACTTTAAATAGGCTCCGTCGAAATCCGTTGAGACGACTCCGTATGAACTTTGGTTTGGCAAGAAACCGAAGCTGTCGTTTCTAAAAGTTTGGGGTTGCGATGCTTATGTCAAGAAACTTCAACCTGAAAAGCTCGAACCCAAATCGGAAAATGCATCATCATAGGATACCCAAAGGAAACAATTGGGTACACCTTCTACCACAGATCCGAAGGCAAAGTCTTTGTTGCCAAGAATGGATGCTTTCTGGAGAAAGAGTTTCTCTCGAAAGAAGTGAGTGGGAGGAAAGTAGAACTTGATGAGGTGACAGTCACCCCTCCTGGACCGGAAAGTAGCGCAGCGCAGGAAACTGTTCCTGAGGTGCCTGCACCGACAAGGGAGGAAGTTGATGATAATGATCATGAAGAAACAGATCAAGTTACTACTGAACTTCTAAGGTCCACAAGGGCACGTTCCGCACCAGAGTGGTACGGTAACCCTGTACTGGAAATCGTGTTGTTAGACAACGGTGAACCTTCGAACTATGAAGAAGCGATGGCGGGCCCGGATTCCAATAAATGGCTTGGAGCCATGAAATCCGAGATGGAATCCATGTATGAAAACAAAGTATGGACTTTGGTGGACTTGCCTGATGATAGGCACGTCATAGAAAACAAATGGATATTTAAGAAGAAGACATACGCGGATGGTAATGTGACCATCTATAAAGCTCGGCTTGTCGCTAAGGGTTATCGACAAGTTCAAGGGATTGACTACGACGAGACTTTCTCTCCCGTAGCGATGCTGAAGTCAGTCAGAATCATGTTAGCTATTGCCGCATTCTATGATTATGAGATATGGCAAATGGACGTCAAAACAGCATTCCTTAATGGCTTCCTCAAGGAAGAGTTGTATATGATGCAACCGGAAGGTTTTGTCGATCCAGAGAACGCTAACAAGGTATGCAAGCTCCAGCGCTCGATTTACGGGCTGGTGCAAGCATCTCGGAGTTGGAATATTCGCTTTGATGAAGTGATCAAAGCGTTTGGATTTATACAAACTTATGGAGAAGCCTGTATTTACAAGAAAGTGAGTGGGAGCTCTGTAGCATTTCTCATATTATATGTGGATGACATATTGCTGATGGGAAATGATATAGAATTCTTGGAAAATGTAAAGGCCTACTTGAATAAAAGTTTTTCAATGAAGGACCTTGGAGAAGCTGCTTACATATTAGGCATCAAAATCTATAGAGATAGATCGAGACGCCTCATCGGTCTTTCACAAAGTACATACCTTGACAAAATATTGAAGAAGTTCAATATGGATCAGTCAAAGAAAGGATTCTTGCCTGTTTTGCAAGGTATGAGATTGAGCAAAGCTCAATCGCCGACCACGGCAGAAGATAGAGAAAAGATGAGTGTCATTCCCTATGCCTCGGCCATAGGTTCTATCATGTATGCCATGCTGTGTACCAGACCTGATGTGAACCTTGCCATAAGTTTGGTAGGGAGGTACCAAAGTGATCCCGGTACGGAACACAGGACAGCGGTCAAGAACATCCTGAAGTACCTGAAAAGGACTAAGGATATGTTTCTCGTTTATGGAGGTGACGAAGAGCTCGTCATAAAGGGTTACGTCGATGCTAGCTTCGACACAGATCTGGATGACTCTAAGTCTCAAACCGGATACGTGTACATTTTGAATGGAGGGGCAGTCAGCTGGTGCAGTTGCAAACAGAGCGTGGTGGCAGCGTCTACATGTGAAGCGGAGTACATAGCTGCTTCTGAAGCAGCGCATGAAGGAGTCTGGATGAAGGAGTTCATCACTAAACTAGGAGTCATTCCAAGCGCGTCAAGCCCGATGACTCTCTTCTGTGACAACACTGGTGCTATTGCTATTACCAAGGAGCCCAGGTTTCACAAGAAGACCAAGCACATCAAGCGCCGTTTCAACTCCATCCGGAATTATGTTCAGGATGGAGACATAGATATTTGTAAAGTGCATACGGATCTGAATGTCGCAGACCCGTTGACTAAACCTCTTTCACGAGCAAAACATGATCAACACCAGAACTCTATGGGTGTTCGATTCATCACAATGTAACTAGATTATTGACTCTAGTGCAAGTGGGAGACTATTGGAGATATGCCCTAGAGGCAATAATAAAAGCATTATTATTATATCTCCTTGTTCATGATAATTGTCTGTTATTCATGCTTGAATTGTATTGTACGGAAACAGCGATACATGTGTGAATACATAGACCACAATGAGTCCCTGGTAGGCCTCTAGTTACCAGCTCATTGATCAACAGATGGTCACAGTTTCCTGACCATGGACATAGGATGTCAGTGATAACGGGATCACATCATTAGGAGAATGATGTGATGGACAAGACCCAAACTTGAGCATAACACGAGATCGTATAGTTCGTAATGCATAAGCTTTTCGGTGTCAAGTATTTATTCCTTAGACCATGAGGTTGTACAACTCCCGGATGCCGTAGGAGTACTTTGGGTGTGCCAAACGTCACAACGTAACTGGGTGGCTATAAAGGTACACATCGGGTATCTCCGAAAGTGTCTATTGAGTTGGTACGAACCGAGACTGGGATGTTGTCACTCCGTATGACGGAGAGGTACCTCTGGGCCCACTCGGTAAGACATCATCTTAATGAGCTCAATGTGACTAAGTAGTTAGTCACGGGATGATGGATTACGGATTGAGTAAAGAGACTTGCCATGACGAGATTGAACAAGGTATTGGGAATACCGACGATCGAATCTCGGGCAAGTACCGTACCGATGGACAAAGGGAATAACATACGGGATTGAGTGAATCCTTGACACAGTGGTTCATCCGATGAAGATCATCGAGGAACACGTGGGAACCAACATGGGTATCCATATCCCGCTGTTGGTTATTGACCGGAGAGTCGTCTCGGTCATGTCTACGTGTCTCCCGAACCCGTAGGGTCTACACACTTAAGGTTCGGTAACGCTAGGGTCGTAGAGATAAATGCACGTGGAAACCCGAAAGTTGTTCGGAGTCCCGGATGAGATCCCGGACGTCACGAGGAGTTCCGGAATGGTCCGGAGGTAAAGATTGATATATAGGAAGTCCAGTTTCGGCCATTGGGTGATCTCCGGGGGTCACCGGGAGCGTCCCGGGACCACCGGAGGGGCCCCGGGGGTCCACCGGGTGGGGCCACCCATCCCGGTGGGGCCCCTAGCCGCAAGGGGAAGTGTCCAGCCCTAATGGGCTGGCGCACCACTAGGGGGCCACCTCCCCATGCGCCTAGGGTTGAAACCCTAGGGGGGAGGGGGCGCCCCACTAGCCTTGGGGGGCAAGGAACCCCCCTGGCCGCCGCCCCCCCTGCAGATTGGATCTGCAGGGGCCCTGGTGCACCCCCTGGCCCCCTATATATATGTGGGGAGGGAGAGGGCAGCCGCACCATTGCCCTGGCGCCTCTCTCCCTCCCGTCACACCTCCATACTCCAACACAGGGCGCCCGGCGAAGCCCTGCTACGATCTCCACTGCATCCGTCATCACGCCGTCGTGCTGCCGGATCTCTGACGACTTCTCCTCCCCTCTTGCTGGATCAAGAAGGAGGTGACGTTGCTGCACCGTACGTGTGTTGAACGCGGAGGTGTCGTCCGTTCGGCGCTAGATCATCGGTGACGAAGAACGCGAAGAGTACGACTACTTCATCCACGCTTCTTCGAAAGCTTCCGCTCGCGATCTACATAACGGTATGTTGATGCACTCTCACTTGCTCGTTGCTAGATGTCTCCATAGTTGGATCTTGGTGAAAGCGTAGAATTTTTTGAATTATGCTACGTTCCCCAACAATGACTAGACGATCGTTTCTCCTACTTTACAATGCATGCAATTGTTTATTGAGGTGTGTGCGAATGATTTATATAGTCACTTATGTAATTGGATGTTTGTTTCAGTTATATATATATATATATATATATATATATATATATATATATATATATATATATATATATACATGTTATTCTACTATAGAAAGAGCAATTCACACGGCTTATTAGCAGCAATCGTCTGTGTTATTATTGGTCTTTGCACACATTTCAGATTACGGACCTGTTTGCCGCGTATCACACACATCTTGTTCAGTTGAACCGTTTCCATTGTGTTGCCTAATCATACACAGTTCATCCCAGTGAACCGTATGCTGTATATCGCACACACCTTCATCTGACGGCCCGTTTCTTTTGTGCCTCCTCATCCCATATAGTTAATCGAGCTGAACCGTATGCCCTGCATCGCACATATAACTAAATTCTGAACTGTGTTTGATGCACCTGTCATCGCAAACGTTTTGCACCTTTTTGACAGTTTTTACACCACTGTTTGCGATTATGGCATCGTACACAGTTTCGTCGAAGGGCCACTAATCGTAGTGTCACATTTGGACCATCCTACAGTAGTGATGTAATCATGAGTGAACTGCTTTGGAAAGGCCTGAAAACAAGGATGTGCATAAATATTTTCTCTATATTGGAAATGGGGCAAAGTAATAAAAAAAGGCAAGGTATAATAGTTAGTACCATCTTATAGTGAACTGATGTCTTCTTCATTGTGCAGACAAAGATCTTGTTGTTTTTTATCGCTAATTTCTTTATCCTAACAATCTTTCTTAGTTTATTGATTTGATTGATATTCATGGACAACTCATTTCCCCATATGCAAAAAGGGTCGAACAGTGGGTCAAAACCTCTGACAGCAGGACCTGCGTGTGCAAGACCAAATTGTTAAAAACCAAAATATTGGAATGGTTCCTGTAATTGCACAATAATGTGCTATTAGAGAACGGACCATGCACGTGCTAACCTCGATTGTAAACCTCAGTGCTTCCCATTGTATCCCTACAACACATATAAGGTAGTTAGTCATCAGGTTAAGTAAGGGTTCGCATGCTATTAGTAAAATATGTTGATGAAAAATAAGCACATTGCAGATTCATCAGATTAATTCAAGTCACACGGAAAACCCATTTATCCAAACCAAGCATAATTAAGAACTAGGAAATATAGCACTTGTATATGTTTCTCATGTATTAAGTGCAGCCAAATTCAATTTATTCCTCACATGCATAACAATACAAAATTCTACCCACGACAATTGGACATCGCATTGCAGAATTGAACCAAGTAGTTAACTAAACACCACAACAAATGAACCAAACATTAACTGAGCACCGCATTTCACAATATAACATACTCCTAATAGAAGATCAGACAGTTAACCAAACAATTAACTACAACCAATTGTAGCAATTGTATTTGTTTGTCATGTATTTACTACAGCCAGATTCAATTTATTCCTCACATGGTATACAATAACAGAATGCACCCACAACTATCGAACATCACATTGCAGAACTGAAGCAAACAGTTAACTAAACACCACAACACAAATGAACCAAACGTTAACTGAGCACCACATTGCACAATGTATAACCAAACCAAGCATGCTTGACAACTTGGAAATATAGCAATTGTATTCGTTACTCATGTATTTTGTAAAGATAAATTCGATTTATTTCTCACATGGAAGACAATACAAAATTGCAGCCTGAAGAATTGAACATCACATTTGCAGAAATGAACCAAACAGTTAACTGAAGGCGACAACTAATTAACAAAACAATTATTAGTGAGTACGACACTCCACGACATATATAACATATACACTAGAGCAACAGATTGCATGGTAAAATTAGATAGCACAATTCACTAGAATTTGTGAAGGAAAGGCAAGAGCAGCACACTCAACGGGTAAACCGAGCATGCTTAACCGACATAGCTAGCAAATGGCAAGGTGCTCCTCCAAGATCTGGGGGCCGGCACGAATGGCAGCCATCGCGACCTCATCCGCGCGTGCGCCCGCAATTTGCTTCTCCGCTACCAAATGCTCCTCGAGATCTTGGCTATACTGCGTGCACCATGGCTTAGGGCGGCGCTTATTTGGTGGAGGGGTCGGTGATTTGGGTGGAAGGTGTCATGCTCGCGCCGGCGGTCGGGGCATGTGGGATGTGGAAGGAGGAGGAGGATGGTGGTCGGGTGTGGATTACCTGCCTGGATAGACGAGGCCGAGCAGCGTGAAGGAGGGTCGCCGACGAGGAAGCGGCGCTGGAAGCAAAGAGTGAAGGTTTCAACTTTGAAAGGAAGGCGGAAAGAGGGGAAATGTGGCTTTTTGTAAGGGGGAGGGGGCGGGGAGGTAGATATTTCAGCGAAAACCGAAAATATGTAATTGCTTCAGCCAAAAAACTGGCGCGCAAAGTGTCATCAGACACGGTCCCTTATTCAGAACTGTGTACAATATGTGAACATCACAAACGATTCAGATAGCTTCACCCTTGTGTGATGAGTTTGAACGTCAAAAGTGTTGGTTCGAATTTCCATGGTTACAGTGGTCATCCACATCATTGCATAATTTGGGTACACAAAGGAGACTACAGCACACCAACACTTCTTAATCGAGCAAGTTCAGCAATTAAACAAAGCTAGCTGACCTAAACATTATTCTAACAAATTAAATACGAGCGCTCTAAATTAAACAAAACAAAGAGTAGTACTACGGATGGTGCTCGTCGATCTCCACCACCGCCTCCATGTCAGGCTCGCGCCCTACACTCTCCTTGGGAAGGGGCTCCATGGCATCCATCGCACCATACTCGGCAAGCATCTCGCCATCCGCGTCCGCCATCTCTTTGGAAAAGGCCGCCACGAGCTGGGCATGGGCGGACACGATCTGGGCTTGGACGGGCTCCGTTGTCGCAAGGTATGCGGTGGAGGAATGGACGACTGCTCAAACGCTCTCGGTGACTGCCAGCTCTTGGGCCGTGGGTTGCCGACTGTTGTCGGATAAGCTTCGTTCAATTTGTGCGGTGACCTCCAGGAGCTGGGCGTCGGCGGCCTAGACATGGTTGTGGGCGGCTTCCATCAGGGCTATTGCCGGCGCTCGGAAACAGACAGCTGTTGTGCCGCTCTCGCCAGTTGCTATCCCCGAGGCAGATGTTGCTGCCGCCACCTGAGAAGCAACAGCGGCCGTTAGGGCTGCCTTTGCCGCCCGGTCGCAGATTGTGGCCATGCTCATGCACCTTGTCAGCACGCGCATGGCGGCTGAGGCCGCCCTCTCGCCGCAGTGGGTCACCGAAGTTTCCCTCACGACGCGGGTCCACGTGCCCATGTTTCACCGGCGATGATTGAACAGTGAAATGATATTTGGGGAGCGAGCTGGTGTGCTTGAGATGCCGGATGTGGACTGTAGCCTACACACCTTCTCGCATAAGCCATATGCGTACTATACACCGACGGTGCTCCAGCATATTTTGTGCTGCATCTCACATGGTTGGTGATAATAAACTGTGTGCGATCTACTTGATTTTTCATGTTGATTTGAATTACATAATGGGGTCACAACGGCAATGGACGGTGTTTGAATTGCTAGACCTTTTATCTGGAGTGAACATGCAACTATATATGTGTCGTAAAAGAATTGGAATTATTCAGGGTTTGTTTGAACACTTTATACATTAAATTGGTTTTCTAGCCATTTCAGGTGCACAATTCAAAATTAAACTACATGCACATGCTCCGGTACACCAACATGGGTTGTAAAATCATATATGTGTCCATGGGTTTATGCTTATCTCCCATGCAAGAAATGGGGATGAAATTCGAACACCACGGCACCGCGGCTCTCCGGCAAATGTCGACGTACTTGCTTTTGTAATTCTAGTAAATCCAAAATTCGTCCGAAATTCATGAAACTTGGCATGCTATCATGGAGCGGCATCAACATGCGGTGGTAAAAATTATGTCCCATTTGGGGCAAGTTTGGGTATAAGCTTCTCATAAACCAGAGCTTCTCACAACAAGTGTGATGGTTTTGGTAGGGAACGTTTCACCTTTCTGGACAAAACGATATCCGTTGCCTCTTCTTGATTTCAATTTTTTTCCTAGTATCAACATAGAACAACAGGAGTGTTGTGTTAATTTTTGGGATTTATCGGGGTTCGCTTGGACATTTTTATACATTAACTGAGTTTTCTATGCATTCATGTGCATAATTCAAATTTGAACTACAAGCACATGCTCTAATGCATATAAATTAGTTGAAAATTCAAATCCGTGTCCTTGGTTGCCTGCTTAGGTCCCATGCAAGAAATAGGAATGAATGTCAAACACCCTGTCACCGTCACTCGGCCGCAAACATTGAGATACCTAGTTTTTAAATTCTAGTAAATCCAAAACTCGTCTGAAATTCATGAAACATGGCATGCTATCATGGAGCAGCATCAACATGCCGTGGTAAAACTTTTGTCCCATTTGGGGCACGTTTGGGTATATGCTTCTCACAAATCAGAGCTTCTCACAACAAGCATGGTGGTTACGGTAGGGTACGTCCCACCTTTGGGGACGGGACAATATCCATTGCCTCTTATCGCTTCCAATTTTTTTCTCATTTCAACATAGAATAAAAGGAGTGTTGTGTCAATTTTTGTGATTTTTCGGGGTTCGTTTGGACATTTTTATGCATTAACTGAGTTTTCAATGCATTTATGTGCATAATTCAAATTTTAACTACATGCACATGCTCCAATTCATTTAAATTGGTTGAAAAATCAAAACTGTGTCCTTGGGTGCATGCTTAGGTCCCATGCAAGAAATGGGAATGAATTTCAAACACCAGGGCACTGTTGATTGTCGGCAATACATTGAGATGTCTGCTTTTTAAATTCTAGTAAATCCAAAACTCGTCTGAAATTCATGAAACTTGGCATGCTATCACGGAGCGGCATCAACATGCCGTGGTAAATTTTTTGTTCTATTTGGGGCATGTTTGCGTATATGCTTCTCACACACCAGAGCTTCTCACAACAAGCACGGTGGTTTCGATAGGGAACATCCCACCTTTGGGGACGAAACGATATCCATTGCTTCCAAAAAAAATCATTTCAACATAGAACAACAGGAGTGTTGTGTCAATTTTTGTGATTTTTCGGGGTTCGTTTGGACATTATTATGCATTAACTGAGTTTTTAATGCATTTATGTGCATAATTCAAATTTGAACTACATGGGCATGCTCGAATGCATATAAATTGGTTGAAAAATCAAAATTGTGTCCTTGGGTGCATGCTTAGGTCCCATGCAAGAAATGGGAATGAATTTCAAACACCAGGGCACTGTTGATTGCCGGCAATAAATTGAGATGTCTTGTTTTTAAATTCTAGTAAATCCAAAACTCGTCTGAAATTCATGAAACTTGGCATGCTATCACGGAGCGGCATCAACATGCCGTGGTAAATCTTTTGTTCCAGTTGGGGCATGTTTGGTTATATGCTTCTCACAAACCAGAGCTTCTCACAACAATCATGGTGGTTTCGATAGGGAACGTCCCACCTTTGGGGACCAAAGGATATCCATTGCTTCTTATTGCTTCCAAAAAATTTCTCGTTTCAACATAGAACAACAGGAGTGTTGTGTCAATTTTTGTGATTTTTCGGGGTTCGTTTGGACATTATTATGCATTAACTGAGTTTTCAATTTATTTATGTGCATAATTCAAATCTGAACTACATGTGCATGCTCGAGTGCATATAAATTGGTTGAAAAATCAAAATTGTGTCCTTCGGGTGCATGCTTAGGTCCCATGCAAGAAATGGGAATGAATTTCAAACACCAGGGCACTGTTGATTACCGGCAAAACATTGAGATGCCTGGTTTTTAAATTCTAGTAAATCCAAAACTCGTCTGAAATTCATGAAACTTGGCATGCTATCGTGGTGCGGCATCAACATGCTGTGGTAATTTTTTTGTCCCATTTGGGGCAGGTTTGGGTATACGCTTCTCACAAACCGGAGCTTCTCACAACAAGCATGTTGGTTTTCGTAAGGAACGTTCCACCTTTGGGAACGAAACGATATGCATTGCCTCTTATTGCTTCCAATTTTTTTTCTCGTTTGAACATAGAACAATAGGAGTGTTGTGTCAATCTTTGTGATTTTTAGGGGTTCGTTTGGACATTTTTATGCATTAACTGAGTTTTCAATGCATTTATGTGCATAATTCAAATTTTAACTACATGCACATGCTCCAGTGCATATAAATTGGTTGAAAAATCAAAACCGTGTCCTTGGGTGCATGCTTAGGTCCCATGCAAGAAATGGGAATGAATTTCAAACACTAGGGCACCGTTGATTACCGGCAAAACATTGAGATGCCTGGTTTTTAAATTCTAGTAAATCCAAAAATCGTATGAAATTCATGAAACATGGCATGCTATTATGGAGCGGCATCAACATGCCATGGTAAAAATAATTTTCCATTTGGGGCAGGTTTGGGTATATGCTTCTCACAAACCAGAGCTTCTCACAACAAGCATGATGGTTTTGGTAGGGAACGTCCCACCTTTGGGGACGAAACTATATCCATTGCCTCTTATTGCTTTCAAATTTTGTCTCGTGTCAACATAGAACAACATGAGTGTTGTGTCTATCTTTCTGGTTTTTGGGGTTCGTTTGGACATTTTTATGCATTAACTGGGTTTTCAATGCATTTATGTGTAAAATTCAAATTTGAACTACATGCACATGCTCCGATGCATATAAATTGGTTGAAAATCAAAACTGTGTCCTTGGGTGCATGCTTAGGTCCCATGCAAGAAATGGGAATGAATTTCAAACACCAGGGCACCGTTGATTGCCGGCAAAACATTGAGATGCCTCGTTTTTAAATTCTAGTAAATCCAAAACTCGTCTGAAATTCATGAAACTTGGGATGCTATCATGGAGCGGCATCAACATGCCGTGGTAAAAAATTTGTCCCATTTGGTGCAGGTTTGGGTATATGCTTCTCACAAACCAGAGCTGTTCACAACAAGCATGATGGTTTCGGTAGGGAACGTCCCACCTTTGGGGACGAAACAATATCCATTGCCTATTATTGCTTTCAATTTCTTTCTCGTGCCAACATAGAACAACATGAGTGTTGTGTCAATCTTTGTGATTTCTCGGGGTTCGTTTGGACATTTTTATGCATTAACTGAGTTTTCAATGCATTTATGTGCAAAATTCAAATTTGAACTACATGCACATGCTCCACTGCATATAAATTGGTTGAAAATAAAATCCGTGTCCTTGGCTGCATACTTAGGTCACATGCAAGAAATGGGAATGAATTTCAAACACCAGGGCATCGTTGATTGCCGGAAAAATGTTGGGTACTTTATTTTTCAATTCTAGTAAATCCAAAAGTCATCTGAAATTCATGAAACTTGGCATTCTATCATGGAATGGCACCCGACATGCTATGGTATTTTTCGTGTCCATATTGAGAGAAGGCGCACTCGAATAATGACAGCCAACAAAGGCATTTAAAAAAAACAACTGCCACTTTTATATCTCAAACCTTTGTATAATTCAAATAGTGTGCGTTCTGTTAACAATTCACGTGACGCCACGTGTCTTGGTTTTAATGGTTGTAGGAGGTGCTGTGCAGACAACTGTTTGACCTTGACTGAATGGGAGGCGTGTGAGCGCCGTTCGGTGCACAGGTTGACCGAGAGGCGTGCAAGCCATCCTCGAATGCGCAGGCTTACCGGGTAGTGTGTGAGTTGTACACTATGCAGTCTCACAGGGAAGCAAGCCCTTTGACTTCCATGGCCGCCCGCCTGTCGGTGTACTAGAGTAGGGGTACCCTTAGTACCCCGAACTTGTGCACGGGCGGTCGCAGCGTCCCGCGGCAAGGCTTGCCAGGTGACCGCCAAGACTTCTCGTGGTTCCTTTGAAGCCATTCAAGAACAAAGTATCCAAGCCAAGGAGACAAGGCCCCGGCAAGAGGAGCTTGCCAGGAAGGCCGCTCAAGGCGCAAGACCCCGGCAAGAGGAGCTTGCCGGGGAGGCCAACTAAGGCATCTCAAGGAACTTGCCGCGATGCGCCACGCGTCCCGGCAAGGCCCGGAGAGCGACAAGCTTCCGGAAGCGACAAGATAGCGACCGCGGCAAGGCGCTTGCCGTGGCAAGCTTCCACTCAGTACCCGCGCTCCAGCGCATCCACCCACGTGTCGCTCTGGGACCCTTCCAGGCGCACGTGGCGGAAGGCTGTGCAGCCAGGGGTACACGGTGGCAAGCGGCGATGACAAGGCTATCGTCGTGGCGGACGGTGGCGCCCCTGACGGCCACTTTTTGCACTGTTTGGGCGACGGCGACGGGCATTTAATGCCCTTGTCCACTGCCGTCAGGGTTAGGTATGGAACACTGTGCAAACACTGTACGAACTACCACCCTTTTTACACTTTTACCCTCAACTGCTTTGCCACCTGTCGGTGACCCCTTGAGCCTATAAAAGGAGGCCCATGCGCAACATAGAGGAGGGTTAGACATTCGAACACTATCACGCTCGGTCTTGCTAGCCGCTGGAGTATACTGTAGCTCCCTGCACTCTTGAGCCAAGAACTCAATACAACCACCAAAGCAGGAGTAGGGTTTTACGCATCCGTGCGGCCCAAACCTGGGTAAACCGCTCGTGTGCTCGCCTCGATCTGCTCTTTGTGCTTCCTCTGCCCCCCTGCCGTACCGAAAAGGGGCTCCGGTCCCATAGGTGTTCGTGGGTGGATCAGTTTCCCCGACATCTTTGGCGCGCCAGGTAGGGGTGCGTCGAGGTTGTGTGAACCTGATCCGGCGTCACACGAGCTAGATCTCCTTCATCTTCATCAACATGCCGCCGAAGAAGAAGGCTTCGGAGGCAGCAGGCCCGTCCGCGTCGATCCTGCCACCGCCGGAGCCAGCGGCTGGTGGATTAGACACCGGCGGAAGAACAGACGTCGACGAGGGAACCCACGGTGCCGCCAAGTCCAAGGACAAGGCTGCGCTGCCCATCGGCGGCGTAGCCGGCTCCCACGACGATCGGGTGCACTCCAAGACCTCGGCGTCCGTACATGCACTGCGCCCATCTCAGGAGGCGCGGGACCGGCAGCATCGTGGTACTCAAGGTACCATACGCTTGCTGGGCCAGGGTCTAGCTGGCGGATCTCGGGAATCTTAAGGCCAACATGCACACCAACATGCCGGCACGAGCAAGGAACGGTCATCGGGACGGGATGCTGCTCCTTCTAACACAGTTAGGAGTCCGAGCATATCCCACTCCTCGCACCGTTCGCCACCGCTACCCGCCACTCCAGCAGAAGCTCTAGCACGAGCTCAACTGCTCCTAGACTTCCCTCCAGCGGCAGACAAGGCCGACTACTGGAGGGCCACCATTCAGAGTCTCATCGCCTTCGCCAACGGCGACACTCCGCAGCAGCCGAGCACGTCGCGGCCGCGGCAAGTCAGCCAGGCGCGGGCCGATGGCGACAAGACCGTTGGGGGTGCAACCACCGTGCACTCTCCGCCCTGAAGGCCAAGATTGCCGACTCGCCGGGTCAACCTCGACAGCGACTCCACCGCGTCGTCGGATCCGCGAGCTCGTCGCGATCAGCGCCAAGTTCTTTAAGATCACCGACAAGAAGACGCTCGTACTCGCATCGAGCGCCGAAGAGAAGCGCGACGTCAGTCAGACCAGCGCGCTGGGCCCACTGTCGACATGCAAGCACCAGGGGGACCAGGCGACTTGCCGTACGCGGTAGGTTGTCCTGCGTTCACTCGTGAGCTGCGGCAAGTCCAGTGGCCTAGCATGAAAAAAATTTAAGCCAGACGTGCCGGAAAAGTACGACGGCAGGACGCATCCATCGGAGTTCCTCAGCATCTACACCATCGCGGTGCAAGCTGCTGGGGGGCGAGACGAGAAGATCCTTGAAAACTACTTCCCGCTGGTGCTCAAGCCAAACGTCAGATCCTGGCTCATGCACTTGCCGGACAACTCCATTTCTTCTTGGGCCGACCTGTGCCATCAGTTTGTCGGCGCCTTCACAGGCGGCCACAAGCCTCATGGCCAGGAGAGTGACCTTCACCTGCTCGCCCAGAAGGAAGGAGAGCCCCTGCGCAAGTATATTCAGAGATTCAGCCGTGTGCAACACAACATCCCGGACGTCCACCCTGCCGCGGTTATTAGCGTGTTCCATCAGAACGTGCATAACCGCAGGATGAGGGAGGAGATGGCGATGTGCAAGATCAGGGACGTCAGCGAGCTGTACGCCCTGGCCGACAAGTGTGCACGTGCCGAAGAAGGGAGGAAACTCCCCGGAGAGGATACAGGAGCAGGCGGATCTGACAGTGAGGATGTTGCCCCGGCAAAGAAAAGCCGGCGGCGGAACAATAGGAAGAGGAAGAACAAAGAAGTGCTAGTCGTTGAGCAGTCCGGCAAGGAAAGTGGCGCCAAGAAAGCCCAAGTTGTTAGTTCCGGCAAGGAGACTGCCGCATGCACCAACTGTCAGACTGTGGCGGCCGCCGACAAGCAGGACGGCACCGACAAGCAGTATTGCAAGATCCACCACACCAAGGGCCATGACCTCCAGAACTGCAAGAGGGTCGAATAGCTCATCGAGCAGCAGAAGGCTGAGTACGAGCGACGCGACAAGGAGAAGGCCCAAGGAGGTGATGGAGGATCCGGCAAGAAGCGGCCATTCAATGGCCGGGGAGGACGCCGCGGCAAGGCCAAGCAACGACAAGGAGACAGACCTCCCCACAGCCGCGACAAGGATGAAGATGACGACGACGACGAAGACATGGATGATGGAGAGACCAGTTTGAAGGAGTTCCAGAAAGCTACAGAGGTTTTGTGCATTGACGGCGGTGCTTCTCTACATACTTCACATCGCCAACTCAAGCAGTGGGTGCGTGAAGTCAATGCGGCAGAACCACCTGTCGAATCGCACAGGCTTCTGAAGTGGTCCAGCACGCCTATCATCTTTGATATTGAGGACCACCCTGATCGCACAACTGCGGTCGGGTGCTTGCCGATGTTGGTTTCGCCAACTATCCGCAACCTCAAGGTCACTAAGATGTTAGTTGACGGCGGGGCCGGCTTGAACATGATCTCCTCCGCTGTGGTCCGGAAACTACAGATCCCTGACAGCGAGCTCGAAGAGACCGGTACATTCCAAGGAATCAACCTGGGAAGGAGCAAGCCGAAGGGGAAGATCACGCTGGCAGTGACATTTGGCGGCGAGCTGAACTTCAGGACTGAGAGGGTCACTTTTGACGTTGCCAATTTCCCATTGCCTTACAATGGGATACTCGGCCGTCCAGCACTCGCCAAGTTCATGGCAGCCTCTCACTATGCCTACAACATGCTCAAGATGCCAGGCCCGATAAGCGTCATCTCTGTCCCTGGCGACAAGAAGGATGCCCTTATCTGCGCCGACAAGATTTACTGGGAAGCAGCAGCCACAACAGACAGCAAGACACTTGCCGCTGAAGCTCCCGGAGGGAAGAAGACCAAGTCCGGCAAGAGCTCTGGGGCCCACTCTGGCAAGCGCACCTCTTCGGAGTGCTGCGCTACCATCGAGGATGCACCATCGAGCTTCACCGGCAGGTGTAAGAAGACGATGGCGCTCCGCCAGCAACCAAGAAGGTGTCCACCAAGGAGGACGACACTGGTGGTACTTTCACCATCAGTGCCACGCTTGACCCCAAATAGGAAAGCACGCTCGTTGCTTTCCTGCGGGCAAATGTCGACGTGTTTGCGTGGCAACCGTCTGACATCCCCGGCGTTCCCAGGAAAGTGATTAAGCACAAGCTTGCCGTTTGTCCTCACGCGCGGCCCGTCAAGCAAAAAGTTAGGAAACAAGCAGTGGAGCGCCAAGAGTTCATAGCAGAAGAAATCAAGAAGTTGGAAGCAGCAGGCCTTGTCAGAGGTGTGCTCCATCCTACGTGGTTGGCCAATCCTGTTGTCGTGCGTAAGGCGAACGGGAAATGGAGGCTTTGTATCGACTTCACCGATGTGAATAAAGCTTGTCCCAAAGATCCATTTCCCTTGCCGCGCATTGACCAGATTGTCGACTCCACGGCCGGATGTGACATGCTTTCATTTCTTGACGCATACTCAGGATACCCCCAGATCTTCATGGCTGAAGAAGATGAGGAGAAGACCGCATTCATTACTCCATGTGGCACTTACTGTTTCATACGCATGCCTTTCGGATTAAAGAATGCTGGTTCAACATTTGCAAGGGTAGTCCATACCGCTTTTGAGCCACAGATACACAGAAATGTAGAAGCTTACATGGATGACATAGTGGTCAAGAGCAAGGACAGGACAACTCTGATTCAAGATTTAGACGAGACCTTTGCGAATCTGCGCAAGATCCAGCTCAAGCTCAACCCCGAGAAGTGTGTGTTTGGAGTCCCTTCCGGTAAGCTTCTCGGGTTCTTCGTGTCTCAGAGGGGGATTGAAGCCAATCCCGACAAGATCAAGGCCATCGAGCAGATTGAAGCACCGAAGCGCGTCAAGGATGTACGAAGACTTGCTGGTTGCGTGGCTGCTCTTAGCAGGTTTATCTCTAAGTCTGCTGAGCGCGCCCTGCCGTTTCAAAATTTTGAAAAAGGCAGGTCCAATGAAATGGACTCCGGAAGCGGAGGCTGCGCTGCAAGACTTGAAGAGGTAGCTATCCTCCACTCCAATACTTGTCGCACCTAAGCCACAAGAGAAGTTGCTGCTGTACCTAGCGGCAACCAATCAAGTGGCTAGTGGTGCGTTAGTAGTGGAGAGGGAGGCAGATGATGAGCCAGCAACCGCGGCAAGCACATCCAGCGACAAGCAGGGGGCTTCTCCGACAAGCTCTGGTCCCGACAAGGATGGATCTGCGCAGATGCAAGAGGAGATACGGAAGAAGATGGTACAACGCCTAGTTTACTTTGTCAGCTCCCTTCTCCAGGGGGCTAGGTCAAGGTACTCTGGCGTGCAGAAACTGCTTTTCGGCCTTCTCATGGCTTCGAGAAAGCTGCGCCATTACTTCCAAGCACATGAGATAACAATTGTCACTCACTTTCCTCTGAAGAGGATACTGCAAAATCCAGAAGCGACAGGCATGATTGTTGAGTGGGCACTGGAACTGTCAAGCTTTGGTCTCAAGTTCGAAAGCACTTCAACTATCCAAAGCAGAGCATTGGCAGAGTTCATAAAAGAGTGGACGCCAACACCAGACGAAGAGATTCTAGAAACAAGCATCCCCGTCAAGGAAGCAAGCAAAGAGTGGCTGATGTACTTTGATGGTGCCTTCTCGCTGCAAGGCGCCGGTGCTGGCGTGCTGCTTGTCGCACCCACCGGAGAGCACCTCAAGTACGTAGTCCAGATGCACTTTCCAAAGGAGCAAGCGACAAACAATACTGCAGAGTATGAAGGTTTGCTTGCCGGTCTTAGGATCGCGGCAGACCTTGGGATCAAGAAGCTTATTGTAAGGGGTGACTCGCAGCTTGTCGTCCGCCAAGTGAACAAGAATTATCAGAGTCCGTTGATGGAAGCCTACGTCGATGAAGTGAGAAAGCTTGAAGAACAATTTGACGGCCTACAGATGGAGCATGTTCCAAGAGCTCAGAATGACATTGCTGACTGCTTGTCGAAGTGTGCTGCACTTAAGTTACCTGTGGAACCAGTGATCTTTGTGCTCAAGCTGACTCAACCATCCGTAACTCCATCGACTGGACAAAGCAAGAAGAGGAAGTTGGTTCCTGGCGACTATTTTCCGGCAGAGCTTCCCGAAGCCGCTGCCAAGAAGGTCCCCAAAATCAACACCAAGAGTGCTGAGGAGCAATCTGCTCCGGCAAGTCCCACGGCTTGTTCCGTTGAAGCAGAGGCTCCCGACAAGTTTTGCTCCGGCAAGCTTGCCGGGGAACATCAAGCTCCGGCTGAGACACAAGTTCTCGCCGTAGAAGCGGATGTTCCCGCAGCAGCAAATGTGCCTTTAGTCCTTCTTGTCGAGCCACAAGCTCCAGCATGGGCACAGCAGATTGTCCGTTTCCTTCAGACAGGAGAACTTCCCGAAGAACAAGAAGAAGCGGAAAGAGTAGCCCGGCAGTCAAGTATGTACCAGTTTGTCGACAACAAACTGTACAGAAGAAGGCTCAACGGTGTGAAATTGAAGTGTATTTCTCGGGAAGATGGACAAAAGCTGTTGGCAGAAATACATGGAGGCATATGTGGTCACCACATTGGTGCAAGAGCACTTGTTGGCAAAGCATTCCGGCAAGGTTTCTTTTGGCCAGAAGCCCTCCAGGATGCAACTGCACAAGTAACCAAGTGTGAAGCGTGCCAGTTCCATTCCAAGCAGATACACCAGCCAGCTCAAGCTCTCCAGACGATCCCTTTATCCTGGCCATTTTCGGTCTGGGGGCTCGACATCCTCGGCCCTTTCCCCGCGCAGCCGGGGACTTTGAGTACTTGTACATTGCAATCGACAAGTTCACAAAGTGGCTAGAAGTGGAACCAGTGAGAAAGGTGACCGCACAGTCAGCAGTCAAGTTCTTCAGGTCGATTGTTTGCCATTTCGGGATCCCTAACAGGATCATCACCGACAACGGTACACAATTCACGAGCCGCACCTTCATGCAGTACGTCCAAGATCTTGGCGCCAAGGTCTGCTTCGCTTCTGTTGCTCACCCGAGAGGCAACGGTCAAGCGGAGAGGGCAAATGCTGAAGTGCTGCGTGGACTCAAGACCAGAACTTTCGACATGCTGCACAAGTGCGGAAAAAACTGGATCGAGGAGCTACCGGCGGCTCTTTGGTCGATCAGAACGACGCCAAATCGAGCCACTGGACAGACACCTTTTGCTCTAGTCTATGGAGTAGAGGCAGTTCTCCCCACGGAACTCGTATACGGGTCACCTCGAGTGCTCGCTTATGATGAGCTCGAGCAAGAGCAGCTGCGATAAGATGACGCGCTGCTCCTTGAGGAAGACCGTCTTCAGGCTGCTGTACGAGCTGCTCGCTACCAACAAGCTTTGCGCCGCTACCATAGCCGCAAAGTTAATGCCAGAAGTCTCGAGGAAGGCAACCTTGTTCTTCGGCGCGTTCAGTCCGCCAAGAATTCCAACAAGTTGACGCCGAAGTGGGAAGGCCCTTATCGGGTAAAACGAGTCACTAGGCCTGGCGCTGTCCGCCTTGAGATCGAAGATGGCTTTCCGGTGAGCAACTCCTGGAACATTGAGCATCTTCGCAAGTTTTACCCGTAAGGCGCAGTTGCCGTGATCCGCTCCGGCAACCACCTTTTGTACAAGTCTTGCCGCTGTTGCATGTAATCCTTTGTACAAAGCCGGGCGCAGTCCCCGTGCATCAGTAAAGCTCATGTGCTCAGCACATCTTGTCAATTTCATGCTTTTTACATTTTGCATGTGTTATCTGACACTTTGTGCAGCACCAAACCCCGGTAAGCAATAACGAGCTGCAAAGCTCCATATCTGTATTTTCTCTTCTTTCTTTTTTCTCAAGGAAAAGAAGGTTCCCTCACGCACAAGTT
>LR738715.1:564727257-564754948 GCA_902687465.1 Secale cereale
GGAAGACGGCCTGCTCCTTTCGCATCGCTGCGAGCCGCAGCGCCTCGGCCGACTTCTTGGTCTTCCCCTTCTCGCCTTTCGGAGCCATGGCGAAGGCGGTGACGGAGCTCAACGCCGCTGGTTGTGCTGGTGGCGATGGGGGGCGGAGCGCTGCTCTCTTTCGGCCTTCAGGAAGAAGGGGAGCGGCGGAGGTTTCTCAAGGTTGAAGAAGCAACGGGCGAATGGATGAACTGCCCCTGTTTCCCCTGCTTATAAGGGGGGAGGGGGCGGACGTTCCGCATTTCCGATAAAAGAAACCGCCCACGATCTCTCCCACGACCCCGCAATCAACGCGTGCCGTTCGGGGAGGGCGCGGCAGATACGGAGAAAGATTCAGCGTGAACCAGGCCGCGCGTGCCCGTGCACTGTTTTGGGCCTGGCCCAACAGCGCTCGGCACCGTGTATGGCCCAGGCCCGGGGGCTCCTGTCGGTGTACTAGAGTAGGGGTACCCTTAGTACCCCGAACTTGTGCACGGGCGGTCGCAGCGTCCCGCGGCAAGGCTTGCCAGGTGACCGCCAAGACTTCTCGTGGTTCCTTTGAAGCCATTCAAGAACAAAGTATCCAAGCCAAGGAGACAAGGCCCCGGCCATAGGAGCTTGCCGGAAAGGCTGCTCAAGGCGCAAGACCCCGGCAAGAGGAGCTTGCCGGGGAGGCCAACTAAGGCATCTCAAGGAACTTGCCGCGACGCGCCACGCATCCCGGCAAGGCCCGGAGAGCGACAAGCTTCCGGAAGAGACAAGATAGCAACCGCGGCAAGGCGCTTGCCGCGACAAGCTTCCACTCAGTACCCGCGCACCAGCGCATCCACCCATGTGTCGCTCTGGGACCCTTCCAGGCGTACGTGGTGGAAGGCTATGCAGCCAGGGGTACACGGTGGCAAGCGGCGATGACAAGGCTACCGTCGTGCCGGACGGTGGCGCCCCTGACAGCCACTTTTTGCACTGTTTGGGCGACGATGACGGGCATTTAATGCCCTTGTCCCCTACCGTCAGTGTTAGGTATGGAACACTGTACAAATACTGTACCAACTACCACCCTTTTTACACTTTTACCCTCAACTGCTTTGCCACCTGTCGGTGACCCCTTGAGCCTATAAAAGGAGGCCCATGCACAACGTAGAGGAGGGTTAGACATTCGAACACTCTCATGCTCGGTCTTGCTAGCCGCTGGAGTATACTGTAGCTCCCTGCGCTCCCGAGCCAAGAACTCAATACAACCACCAAAGCAGGAGTAGGGTTTTACGCATCCGTGCGGCCCGAACCTGGGTAAACCGCTCGTGTGCTCGCCTCGATCCGCTCTTTGTGCTTCCTCCGCCCCCCTGCCGTACCGAAAAGGGGCTCCGGTCCCATAGGTGTTCGTGGGTGGATCAGTTTCCCCGACACTGCCTGACTGGCATCCTCTCCATTAATGGCGCCCAAGCCGTAGTTTAATTCGGTTCTTAAATATAAAACACTCATCGCAAACGTTTTCGTTATAACACCCGTATGGAAACCGATAGCTTCCCCAGGAAGCCAAGACAAAATGTGCCGAGCAGGATTTCTGTAGCTCTAGATCGCAAACGTTTTAGATAGAACACCCGTATGCAAAGCGAGAGCAGCACAGGATTTGTGCATCCCTTCAACGCAAACGGTTGTTTGGATGACCCGTGTGCAACCACGTACAAACAATTGGGTAAAATTTGCCAATCCTTGTAACACTACGATTTTTCAAAATATGAAGCTAAAAATCACTAGCAGTATCTAATTTTTGCAACTAAAATTCAGTAATTAAGCATAGATTTCATTCATAGATTAAGCAGTCGTTCTTAATTTATACAAACAGTTTAACTCGACAGCTGAACCAACCAGACGTTTCCCCAATTGTTGCCAACCACGTACTGATATAGCTAGTTCAACTATATATACTAGCTAATTTTAAGTACATTGTACAGTTCCACCACATCTATAGTCAGATGAACTGAACAAAATTTCCCCTAAACACTACTACTACTACTACTACTACTACTACTACTACTACTACTACTACTACTACTACTACTACTACTACTACTACTACTACTACTACTACTACTACTACTGCTGCTGCTGCTGCTGCTACTAGTACTGCGGAGGGGCTTTGTACTAGTTCCGGCTGCCTCTCCTCTGCCGAGCGCGCTCAGTAAGAGGCGGAGGAGGAGGAGCCTACCGACGAGCAAGGCAATTGCAATACGGTGCCTGCCGCTGTTGCAGCTTCAGCACCGCTCACCTCGTACGCCCTCTGCCGCTCCAGACGACCCCTCTCGAAGCGGTGGTTCTCCTTGTAGATCTCCTGATTCCTTGCCTCCGAGGCGGCGTGTGCCGCAGCCACTGCGGCGGTAAGGCTCTTTACGTGCTCGACGAGGGGCTCCTCCTAAAGGAAATATGCCCTAGAGGCAATAATAAAGTTGTTATTTATATTTCCTTATATATCATGGTAAATGTCTTTTATTCATGCTAGAATTGTATTAACCAGAAACTTGATACATGTGCGAATACATAGACAAAACAGAGTGTCCCTAGTATGCCTCTACTGGACTAGCTTGTTAATCAAAGATGGTTATGTTTCCTAACCATAGACATGTGTTGTCATTCGATCAACAAGATCACATCATTATGAGAATGATGGGATGGACAAGACCCATCCGTTAGCTTAGCACTATGATCGTTTAGTTTTACTTCTATTGCTTTCTTCATGACTTATACATGTTCCTCTAACTATGAGATTATGAAACTCCAGAATATTGGAGGAAGACATTGTGTGCTATCAAACGTCACAACATAACTTAGTGATTATAAAGATGCTCTACAAGTGTCTCCGAAGGTGTTTGTGGTGCTGGCATAGATTGAGAATAGGATTTGTCACTCCGAGTGCCGGAGAGGTATCTCTGGGCCCTCTCGGTAATACACATCGTAATAAACCTTGCAAGCAAACGTCTAATAAATTAGTCACGAGATGATGTATTATGGAATGAGTAAAGAGACTTGCCGGTGATGAGATTGAACTAGGTATGATGATACCGACGATTGAATCTCGGTCAAGTAACATACCGATGACAAAGGGAACAATGTATGTTGTTTTGCGGTTTGACCGGTAAAGATCTTCATAGAATATGTAAGAGCCAATATGAACATCCAGGTTCCGCTATTGGTTATTGACCGGAGATGAGGCTCGGTCATGTCTAAATAGTTCTCGGATCCGTAGGGTCCACACGCTTAACGTTCGATGACGATCGATATTATGAGTTTATGAGTTTTGATGTCCCAAAGGTAGTTCAGAGTCCCGGATGTGATCACGGACATGACGACGAGTCTCGAAATGGTCAAGACATAAAGATTGATGTACTGGAAGGTTATATTCGGACACCAGAAGGGTTCCGGGGGTCACCGGATAAATACCGGAGTACCGGGAGGTTACCGGAAACCCCCGGGGGCTTAATGGGCCTACATGGGCCTTAGTGTAAATAGAGGGCAGCAAGGGAGGTGCGGGCGCGCCCCCTAGGCCCAAACCGAATTGGTTTAGGGCAAGGGGGGCCGGCCCCCTCTTTCCTTTTCCCCTCCTCTTCCTTCCTCCCCCCTCCTAGTTGGACTAGGAAAGGGGGGAAACCTACTCCTAGTAGGAGTAGGAATCCTCCCTTGGGGCGCGCCATAGGAGGCCGGCTGGCCCCCTCCTCCACTCCTTTATATATGTGGCCATGGGGCACCCCATAGACACACAAGTTGATTTCTTAACCGTGTGCAGTGCCCCCCTCCATAGTTATATACCTCGGTCATATCGGTGTAGTGCTTAGGCGAAGCCCTGCGCTCGTAACTTCATCATCACCGTCACCACGCCGTCGTACTGATGGATCTCTCCCTCGACCTCAACTGGATCAAGAGTTCGTGGGACGTCATCGAGCTGAATGTGTGCTGAACATGGAGGTTCCCTACGTTCGGTGCTTGGATCGTTTGGATCGCAAAGACGTTCGACTACATCAACCGCGTTACTAAACGCTTCCGCTTTCCGTCTACGAGGTTACATGGACACACTCTCCCCGCTCGTTGCTATGCTTCTCCTAGATAAATCTTGCGTGATCGTAGGATTTTTTTTGAAATACTACATTCCCCAACAGTGGCATCATGAGCCAGGTTTATGCGTAGATGATATGCACGAGTAGAACACAATGAGTTGTGGGCGATAATAGTCATACTGCTTACCAGCATGTCATACTTTGATTCGGTGGTATTGTGAGATGAAGCGGCCCGGACCGACATTACGCGTACGCTTACGCCAGACTGGTTTCACCGTTACGAGCACTCGTTGCTTAAAGATGATCGGCGGGTGTCTGTCTCTCTCGCTTTAGTTGAATAGAGTGTGACTACGCCCGGTACTTGTGAAGGTTAAAATAACACTCCTGACGAAAAATCGTTGTGGTTTTGTATGCGTAGTAAGAACGGTTCTTGCTAAGCCCGTAGCAGCCATGTAAAACTTGCAACAACAAAGTAGAGGACGTCTAATTTTTTTTGCAGGGCATGTTGTGATGTGATATGGTCAAGAGAACTACTAGGAAAAGGCTTATTAGTGGCGCACCTGTTTTGACCATTAATGGCGCACTACAGGTGCACCACTATTATCATGCCATTAGTAACAACTACTAATGGCGCACCCCTGGTGCACCATTAGTATACCAGACAATAGTGATGCACCAGGCAGTGCGCCATTACTATCTGCCTTAGTAATGGCGCACCACATAGAAGTGCGCCATTACTAACAATTTTTTTCATTTTTTAGGTCATTTTTTTCATTTTTCTTTCTTAATCTCAGGTCACTATGGCTTAATCTCGGGTCAATATACTTAATCTCAAGTCAAATCGCACTCCATGGTCAAACTTCTCGGAAGGTCACCCATCCTCACACTACTCCAGCCCGAGCACGCTTAACTTCGTAGTTCTATCCAACCCCAGCACCAGCTCACTTCACAGGCACTTGTTGATATATCTATCATATCAATCCTATTAAACCTTGTTGATGTCTAGGACTTTGTTCATGTTTATGAGTGTGATGAAATTTTGAAAAAATATTTTAAACTTCCCGGTCATATTACATATCATATTTTGGAAAAAATTCCAATTTTTTTTAAACCAATTTTTTTCTGTTACTAGTGGCGCACCTAGCAAATGGTGCGCCACTACTAAGTTTGATTTTTTTTCATATTTCCCCCCTGTAGATTTTAAAAGCCCCATAACTTTTGTTCTATTAGTCTTTTGGGATTTTGAAAACGTTCAACGGGGTTCTCCCGTTTGAATTCAGATGTAACTTTTCGAGTAGATGATTTTCCATATAAAAACCTTTTTAATCCGAGTTCGTATGCAAAAGTTATGCCCGTTTTACTAAATTCCAAAGAGATTTTGCAAATAAAGTTAAAATTCATATTTGTAAATTTTCCCAACAACTAGACCACATATCACATGGAAAACTTATTTTCTTTTATTTTTTTGACATTTCCATCATTTTCTTTATTTTTTTAAAACTGAAAAGGCAGTCCGGGGGGGTGCATTTGGTGAAATTTGGACATAGTAATGGTGCACCTTTACAAAGTGCGCCATTACTATGTATATGACTTGGTCAAACAATGGCACACTTTGTATAGGTGCGCCATTACTAAGTTTGACACTGTAATGGCGCACCTGGTGTGCAGTGCGCCATTACTAGTTTTGAAAAACAAAAAGAAAAAATGTTAGTAATGGCGCACCGCGGGTGCGGTGCGCCATTACTAGTTAACCTAGTAATGGCGCACTATACCCTGATGCGCCACTACTAACATTTTTTTCGATTTTTTTCATAACTAGTAATGGCGCACCGCACACCAGGTGCGCCATTAGTAATATGATAGTAATGGAGCACCTATATTTGGTGCGCCACTGCTATATAGCAGTGGCGCACCACATACATGGTGCACCATTAATGTTCATATTAGCTATAGCCCTTTTCCTAGTAGTGAGACGTGATGAGTTATACGTTATTGTATGAGATGATCATGTTTTGTAAATTATCGGCAACCGGCAGGAGCCTTATGGTTGTCTCTTTATTGTATGAATTATGAAGGCCACGTAATTGCTTTACTTCATCACTATGAGTTAGCGATAGTAATAGTAGCAATAGTTGGCGAGACGACCACGACGCTACGATGAAGATCATGGTGTCAAGCCGGTGACGATGGAGATCATGACGATGCTTTGGAGATGGAGATCAAAAGCACAAGATGATGATGGCCATATCATGTCACATATTTTGATTGCATGTGATGTTTATCTTGTTATGCTTCTTATTTTGCTTAGTACAGCGGTAGCATTATAAGATGATCCCTTACAAAATTTCAAGGTACAGGTGTTCTCCCTGAGTATGCACCGTTGCGAAAGTTCGTCGTGCCGAGACACAACGTGATGATCGGGTGTGATAAGCTCTACATTCAAATACAATGGGTGTAAGACAGTTTTGCACATGCAGAATACTCGGGTTAAACTTGATGAGCCTAGCATGTACAGACATGGCCTCAGAACACTGGAGACCGAAAGGTCGAGCGTGAATCATATAGTAGGTATGATCAACATAAGATGTTCACCATTGAAAACTACTCCATCTCACATGATGATCGGACATGGTTTAGTTGATTTCGATCACGTGATCATTTACATGACTAGAGGGATGTCTATCTAAGTTGGAGTTCTTTAGTAATATGATTAATTGAACTTTAATTTATCATGAACTTAGTCCTGATAGTTTTTGCATATCTATGTTGTTGTAGATCAATGGCCTATGATACCGCTCCCTTGAATTTTAATGCGTTCCTAGAGAAAGCTAAGTTGAAAGATGATGGTAGCAACTACACTGACTGGGTCCATAACTTGAGGATTATCCTCATTGCTGCACAGAAGAATTATGTCCTTGAAGCACCGCTAGGTGACAGGCCTGCTGTAGGAGCAACTCCGGATGTTATGAACGTCTGGCAAGCTCGTTCTGATGACTACTCGATAGTTCAGTGTGCCATGCTTTACGGCTTAGAATTGGGACTTCAAAGACGGTTTGAACGTCATGGGGCATATGAGATGTTCCAAGAGTTGAAGTTAATATTTCAAGCAAATGCCCGAATTGAGAGATATGAAGTCTCCAGTAAGTTCTATAGCTGCAAGATGGAGGAGAACAATTCTATGAGTGAACACTTACTCAGAATGTCTGGGTACTACAATCACATGACTCAACTTGGTTGCAAAGTTGATGAAGATAGTGTTATTGATAGAGTTCTTCAATCACTGCCACCAAGCTATAAAGGCTTTGTGATGAACTATAATATGCAAGGGATGCAAAAGACTATTCCCAGCTCTTTGCTATGCTCAAAGCTGTGGAGGTAGAAATCAAAAAGGAGCATCAAGTGTTGATGGTTAACAAGACCACTAGTTTCAAGAAAAAATTCAAGGCAAAGAAGGGGAACTTCAAGAAGAATAGCAAGCTAGTTGCTAATCCGCGAAGAAACCAAAGTCTGGAGCCAAGCCTGAAACTGAGTGCTTCGACTAATGGACACTGGAAGCGGAACTGCCCTAAGTATTTGGCGGATAAGAAGGATGGCAAAGTGAACAAAGGTATATTTGATATACATGTTATTGATGTGTACCTTACTAATGCTCGTAGTAGCACCTGGGTATTTGATACTGGTTCGGTAGTTAATATTTGTAACTCGAAACAGGGGCTACTGATTAAACGAAGATTAGCTAAGAAAGAGGTGACGATGCGCGTGGGAAATGGTTCCAAAGTCGATGTGATCGCCGTCGGCACGCTACCTCTACATCTACCTTCGGGATTAGTTTTAGACCTAAATAATTGTTATTTGGTACCAGCGTTGAGCATGAACATTATATCTGGATCTTGTTTGTTGCGAGACAGTTATTCATTTAAATCAGAGAATAATGGTTGTTCTATTTATATGAGTAATATCTTTTATGGTCATGGACCCTTGAAGAGTGGTCTATTTTTGTTGGATCTTGATCGTAGTGATACACATATTCATAATATTGAAGCCAAAAGATGCAAAGTTGATAATGATACTGCAACTTATTTGTGGCACTACCGTTTTGGTCATATTTGTGTAAAGCGCATGAAGAAACTCCATGCTGATGGGCTTTTGAAATCACTTGCTTATGAATCACTCGGTTCTTGCGAACCATGCCTCATGGGCAAGATGACTAAAACTCCGTTCCCTAGAACAATGGAGCGAGCAACTGACTTATTGGAAATCATACATACTGATGTATGTGGTCCAATGAGTGTTAAAGCTCACGGCGGGTATCCTTATTTTCTGACCTTCACTAATGATTTGAGCAGATATGGGTATATCTACTTGATGAAACACAAGTCTGAAACATTTGCAAAGTTCAATGAATTTCAGAGTGAAGTAGAGAATCATCGTAACAAGAAAATAAAGTTTGAGCTAAGAATCTGATCGCGGAGGCAAATATTTGAGCTAAGAGTTTGGTCTTCATTTGAAACAATGTGGAATAGTTTCACAGCTCACGCCATCTGGAACACCACATCGTAATGGTGTGTCTGAATGTCATAAACGTACTTTATTGGATATGGTGCGATCTATGATGTCTCTTACCGATTTACCACTATCGTTTTGGGGTCATGCTTTAGAAACAACTGCATTCACGTTAAATAGGGCACCATCTAAATCCGTTGAGACGACACCTTATGGACTGTGGTTTGGCAAGAAACCCAAGTTGCCGTTTCATAAAGTTTGGGGCTGCGATGCTTATGTGAAAAAGCTTCAACCTGATAAGCTCGAACCCAAGTCGGAGAAATGTGTCTTCATAGGATACCCAAAGGAAACTGTTGGGTACACCTTGTATCACAGATCCGAAGGCAAGATATTCGTTGCTAAGAATGGATCCTTTCTAGAGAAGAAGTTTTTCTCGAAAGAAGTGAGTGGGAGGAAAGTAGAACTTGATGAGGTAATTGTACCTTCTCCCGAATTGGAAAGTAGTACATCACAGAAACTAGTTCTAGTGATTCCTACACCAATCAAAGAGCAAGCTAATGATGATGATCATGAAACTTCAGATCAAGTTACTAATGAACCTCGTAGGTCAACCAGAGTACATTCCGCGCCGGAGTGGTATGGTAACCCGGTTCTGGAAGTCATGTTGCTAGACCATGATGAACCTACGAACTATGAGGAAGCGATGATGAGCCCAGATTTCGCAAAATGGCTTGAGGCCATGATATCTGAGATGGGATCCATGTACGAGAACAAAGTGTGGACTTTGGTTGACTTGCCTGATGATCGGCACGCCGTTGAAAATAAATGGATCTTTAAGAGGAAGACTAACGCCGATGGTAACGTTACTGTCTACAAAGCTCGACTTGTTGCGAAAGGTTTTCGACAAGTTCAAGGAGTTGACTATGATGAGACTTTCTCACCTGTAGTGATGCTTAAGTCTGTCCGAATCACGTTAGTAATTGTCGCATTTTATGATTATGAAATCTGGCAAATGGATGTCAAAACTGCATTCCTTAATGGATATCTCAAAGAAGAGTTGTATATGATGCAACCAGAAGGTTTTGTCGATCATAAGGTACTAAAAAAGTGTGCAAGCTCCAGCGATCCATCTATGGACTGGTGCAAGCATCTCGGAGTTGGAATATACACATTGATGAGGTGATCAAAGCATATGGTTTTATACAAACTTTTGGAGAAGTCTGTATTTACAAGAAAGTGAGTGGGAGATCTATAGCATTTCTGATATTATATGTGGATGAAATATTGTTGATTGGAAATGATACATAATTTCTGGATGGCATAAAAGGATACTTGAATACGAATTTTTCAATGAAAGACCTCGGTGAAGCTGCTTATATATTGGGCATCAAGATCTATAGATATAGATCAAGACGCTTAATAGGACTTACACAAAGCACATACCTTGATAAAGTTTTGAAGAAGTTCAAAATGGATTAGTCAAAGTAAGGGTTCTTGCCCGTGTTACAAGGTGTGAAGTTGAGTAAGACTCAATGCCCGACCACTGCAGAAGATAGAGAGAAAATGAAAGTCGTTCCCTATGCCTCAGCCATAGGATCTATCTTGTATGCAATGCTGTGTACCAGACCGGATGTGTGCCTTGCTATAAGTTTAGTAGGGAGGTACCCCAGGAGTGGATCACTGGAAAGCGGTCAAGAACATCCTGAAGTACCTGAAAAGGACAAAGGATATGTTTCTCGTTTATGGAGGTGACAAAGAGCTCATCGTAAAGGGTTACGTCGATTCAAGCTTTGACACTGATCCAGATGACTCTAAGTCACAAAACGGATATGTATTTTTGTTGAACGGTGGAGCTGTCAGTTGGTGCAGTTCCAAGCAGAGCGTCGTGGCGGGATCTACGTGTGAAGCGGAGTACATAGCTGCTTAGGAAGCAACAAATGAAGGAGTCTGGATGAAGGAGTTCATATCCGATCTAAGTGTAATACCTAGTGCATCGGGTCCAATGAAAATCTGTTGTGACAACACTGGAGCAATAGCCTTGGCGAAGGAATCCAGGTTTCACAAGAGAACCAAGCACACCAAGAGACACTTCAATTCCATCCACAATCAAGTCAAGGAGGGAGACATAGAAATTTGCAAGATACATACGGATATGAATGTTGCAAACTCGTTGACTAAGCCTCTTCCACAAGCAAAACATGATCAGCACCAAGACTCCATGGGTGTTAGAATCATTACTATGTAATCTGGATTATTGACTCTAGTGCAAGTGGGAGACTGAAGGAAATATGCCCTAGAGGCAATAATAAAGCTGTTATTTATATTTCCTTATATATCATGATAAATGTCTTTTATTCATTCTAGAATTGTATCAACCGAAAACTTGATACATGTGTGAACACATAGACAAAACAGAGTGTCCCTAGTATGCCTCTACAGGACTAGCTCTCTAATCAAAGATGGTTATGTTTCCTAAACATAGACATGTTATGTCATTTGATCAACGGGATCACATCATTATGAGAATGATGTGATGGACAAGACCCATCTATTAGCTTAGCACTATGATCGCTTAGTTTTACTGCTATTGCTTTCTTCATGACTTATACATGTTCCTGTGACTATGAGATTATGCAACACCCGAATACTAGAGGAACACCTTGTGTGCAATCAAACGTCACAACGTAACTGGGTGATTATAAAGATGCTCTATAGGTGTCTCTGAAGGTGTTTGTGGTGTTGGCATAGATCGAGAATAGGATTTGTCACTCCGAGTGTCGGAGAGGTATCTCTAGGCCCTCTCGGTAATACACATCGTAATAAGCCTTACAAGCAAACGACTAATGAGTTAGTCACGAGATGATGTATTACAGAACGAGTAAAGAGACTTGCCGGTGACGAGATTGAACTAGGTATGATGATACTGACGGCCGTGCGAGATGAAAGTCTCATGCACGGTTTTGCATGAGAGAAAGAAGCGAGGAATCCTCTTTTCGACTCTGCCCGAATCTCGGGCAAGTAACATACCGATGACAAAGGGAACAACATATGTTGTTATGTGGTTTGACCGATAAAGATCTTCGTAGAATATGTAGGAGCCAATATGAACATCCAGGTTCCTCTATTGGTTATTGACTGGAGATGAGTCTCGGTCATGTCTACATAGTTCTCGAACCCGTAGGGTCCACACGCTTAACGTCCGATGACGATCGATATTACGAGTTTATGAGTTTTGATGTATTGAAGGTGGTTCGGAGTCCCGAATGTGATCACGGACATGATGAGAAGTCTCAAAATGGTCGAGACATAAAGATTGATATATTGGAAGGTTATATTCGGACACCGTAAGGGTTCCGGGAGTCACTGGATAAATACCGGAGTACCGGGAGGTTACCGGAACCCCCGGGGGCTTAATGGGCCTACATGGGCCTTAGTGGAAATAGAGGGCAACAAGGGAGGTGTGGGGGCGTGCCCCCCAAGGCCCAAACCGAATTGGTTTAGGGAAAGGGGGGCCGGCCCCCTCTTTCCTTCTTCCCTCCTCTTCCTTCCTTCCCCCTCCTAGTTGGACTAGGAAAGGGGGGAAACCTACTCCTAATTGGAGTAGGAACCCCCCCTTGGGGCACGCCATAGGAGGCCGTCCGGCCCCCTCCTCCACTCCTTTATATACGTGGCCAGGGGTGTAATGCCCCGGATGTAATACTTTCCCGATTGGCAATATATATCTTTGGCTTCATCAGTTCCATTCCGAGTTCTTCATATTTCGGGTTTTCGTTGTTTTGTTGTGTGTGTGTGTGGCATTCATCCATGTCATGTTGTCATGTGCATTGCATTGCATTTGTGTTGTCGTTTGCATCCGGTCCCACTCGTTCCTTCCTGTTGTCCGTTTCGAGTTCAGGCGCTCTCTCTCGCGTCCGTGGCACCCCCGAGGCCTACTTTTGTGTTTGGCCATGTAACGTTTCCGGTTTGGCGTGAGACTTGTCGTGCGATGTGGTTTTGTTGTGTGTAACCCGTCTGTCAAATCTCGTCGCGTTTGGAATCCGTTCGATGCTCCAACAGTTATCCTCATGGGCTAAAAGTACCTCCTCTTTGAGGCCCAAGACACCCCTCCAACAGCCCACCAACCCAAATCAAACCCCTCCCTTCATCTAGACCGTTCAATTGTGATCTCGTGGCTGAAAACCTCTCCTCATTTGGACAACCCTAGCTCCTTGTGCCTATATAAACGTCCACCCCCTCCAATTTTTGCGTCCAAAACCCTAGGGTTTCCACCTTTACCGCGTCGTGCTTCCAACGTTGTCGCTCCGTGCTTCCAATGTTGCCGAGCCGTGCTTCCGACCTCGCCGCGCCGTGCTTCCGACGTCGCTGCCTGCGCTTCCACCAGCCGCCGCCCGTGCTTCCATCCGCCGCGCGTGGGCCCGCTCGGCCCGAAGCCAGCCCGCGACAGGGCCAGATCTCGCCGAGCCGCGCGCCTCCTTCTTCCCCGCCTCCGGCTCGCCACCTCGCCTCTCCTCCGCCGGAGCGTCGCCGCCAGTCACCGCTCCTCCGTGCCGGCCGCCTCCGACCTCGATCCGCAGCCGCCCGGCCTCCTCCGCCTCGGCGCCCCTCGCCGCCGTCTGGCCGACCGCCGGCCAGGCCAGCTCGCCGCCGGCCAGGCCAGCTCGCCGCCGGCCCGGCCACCGACCGACGCCGCCCTCCCGTCGCCTGCCGGCGCCTCGCCAGCTCGAAGGTCCTCGCCGGCCCGAGCTCTCGAGGAAGAGCTCGCTTGATCAGATCGAGAGCCGATCTGGCTGGAGACCTAACGGGCCGAGATCCGGCGCCCGTGACCCGGTAGCCCGCTTCTCCGCCCGACCCGATCCGCGACCGCCTCCCCGTTTGACCGATCCGGTTGACCGCCCGTTGACCCGTTGACCCAGAGGTTGCCTCGTTTGCCCTAAGTCCCTAGTAGTTTTTTCATGTCTGATGCAGTTTTGTATTGTTGATATCTTTTGCTGTGCATGTCCGATTTGAGCAAATGATATGTCAAAATGATCGTGGTGACTTGTACTATGTTTTGTTCCATTGCGCCATGCATGTTTGAGGTCATCTAGATGTCTTAATCTTCATGAGAAGAGTGCTACTTGTTATAAACTGCTGCTATTAGTTGTTTTCATGCCATGTTTGCAATGTGATAACTTGTTGCATGTTTATCCAAATGAAGCAAATGATATGTCCACATGTTCATCATGAGATGCTCTACATGTTGGTTGCTTTAGCTTGCATGATAGATTTCATCTTGCCATGTTTATCTCCTTTGCAAAAGTGCATGTGGCTGTTATGTTGTTAAACTTGTTACGAGATGCCTAGTTGAGGAGCTCGTCGCTATTGATGTGGTTGTCCCCTTGATGCATGCTTATATGTTTTGGACTCCCCATCATGTGTACTTTGCTGTGGTGCTAAACACTTGCCATGTATTGCTTTGAGGTGACTTAAACTTGCTCACAAACATGCCATGATGTTACTGCTGTTTTAACACTAAGTGAAATTTCACTAAGTCTGAAATCTGTAATTTCCAGATGCCATGTTTGCTTGTTGTTCTAGACAAATCCATGATAGTTTTGGGGTGACTCTTGATGATTCCTTGTTGTATAAGTTGTTGGCTATCCATTCATGCTCTCACATGCTCATTTGGGTGGCTGTAGCATATTTATCTTTTGCTCCGAAGTTGCTATAAAATACTGCTGTCAGGATTTTGTTGTCATGTTCAAAATGTCATAGCTTGTTGCTATTGATCCATGCCTCCTATGGAGATGCTCCAATGGAATTGTTTGCTGTAGGATATGTCTACTCTATGTTCATGCTTCTTTCCATGATGTTTGAGTGATGTAGACTATTTATCTCTTGCTCCGAAGTTGCTATGTGGCTGTTAATTTCAGCCTTGCCATGTTTATTGTTTCAGGTGTATCTTTTAGCCCGTTGCTCCGTTTTGAGCAAGTCCTATATGAAACTTTTGTGTTTTTGCATGTAGATTCATAATATCCTCTTGTTATCATGTTTTGAAGTATTTTGCTTGATGCATATTGTCATGTTCCTTGTGCTGTATCTCTGTGTTTCCTATGTAGACTTTTTGTGCTTCCAAAGTGCATCTGTAGTGCTTCCTTAGTGCATCAGTCATGCATCCTGTGGTTTGCGCATTGCATCTTGTTGATTTTCGTGCCTTGTGTGTTTTGTGTTGAGTAGAGCCTGAAGCCGAGACCGAGTACGAGAACGAGGTTACTACCGAGGTTGAGAACGAGGAGCCCCCTTACGATCCCATCGACGACTCTTCAGGCAAGATGACCTGACCCCGATAACATTACTATCTTTGCCTATTGCTAGAAGTCTCGCTCTATAGCTTTTGCCTCAATGCCCATGTTTTTCCTGTCAGCCTCCTATTGTAACCATGAACCTTTTTAACCACCCTACCTATGCAAACCTTTGATTGGCTAAGTACGCTTCGCTCAGCCCCTCTTATAGCATTGTTAGCTGCAGGAGAAGATTTGAAGATTCTTGCTTCTTGTTGAAGCTTGTTGGGATATCACACTATATTATATCTTAATGAAATCATCTATATATTGGTAATGGGTGAAAGGCTAAGCCTTTTGCTTGGTGTTTTGTTCCACTCATGCCGCCCTAGGAACCGTATAAACCGGTGTTATGTTCTTTGATTATGCGTTCCTCACATGGTTGGGGTTATGGGACCCCCTCGATAAACTGCTAAGTGCTAAGTCTTTTCCAGCGAGTCCCAACATTGGTACTATTTGCCTAATAACTAAAAACTTGCATAGGGAGTAATTAACCCTCTTCTTAATAAACAACCCCGGGCCAGTGCTCCACATGAGTGTTGGTCCGAAATGAGCAGACTGCGGGGCCACCTCAAGGAAACTCGAGGTCTCGTAAAAACCCGTAGGATGACTTATCCGGTCGTGGCCTGAGACGAGATACGCGCGGCTACTATCAGGGTGTCGGCACGCCGGGAGGATTTTCTGGATTAGCCTTACCTTAGTCGGAGTATCTTGAGCACGGGATTCCAAGGATACTCGGGCCTTCCCTCCTTGGAGTTGCGACTCCGCGGATCGTGGGCTTGTCATGGGCCAAGTTGGAACACCCCTGCAGGGTTATGAACTTTCGAAAGCCGTGCCCGCGGTTATGTGGCAGATGGGAATTTGTTAATATCCGGTTATAGAAAACTTGACACCATGTTCAGAATACACTACCAGCATGAGTACCGTGACGGTCATTTTCCGAAAGGGGTTCGGGAAGTGAACACGGTGGGGTTATGTCTGACTTGCTTAGTTAGGATCACTTCATGATCATCTTTCGTCCGAGGCACTTCTCTTCTCGCTCTCTTTTACGTAAGTTAGTGTTAGTGATGCTGCAACCTTCTTGTTCTTTCTTCAGCCTTGTTCCACACCCAAGGCTTGGATAGTTGTGTTACCCGGGAACGGGATTGCTGAGTCCTCTGTGGCTCACAGATTCTACACCACACCAGATGCAGGTACTATGGTGAGCTACACAGGCGATGGCACCAAGCTAGACTGGGAGTACGACGAGGAGCGTACCCGTTACTATGTGCAGTATCCCGACGATCAGTAGAGGTTTCTACTAGGGGTGTTTCAGACCTATGATTTTATGTTATGTTTGGTATCTTTCATTTGGATCTTCACCCGTAGACGGGTTGTGATGTTTATTTGAATGATGTTTGGATATGTAATGATTTGTGTGACGTGGCGAGTGTAAGCCAACTATCTTTTCCGCTTTCATCCCTATTTTTACATGAGATGTGCAAAGGTACCAAACTTGCGATCATTCCAGAATGGGCTTATATCTTTAAGTCATGCCTCGACACGTAGGAGATATAGTCCCGTCCTGGGCATTTCAAGTTGGTATTCAGAGCCTTCTCCGACCTAGAAGCCCCCACTGATTGATCGAATCGTTGACGGTTGAGTCTAGGCACACACTGAAAATGTTTTGAGTCATATATTTATATCGGAGAGTAGGAGATATAGTCCCGTCCTGGGCATTACAAGTTGGTATTCAGAGCCTTCTCCGACCTAGAAGCCCCCACTGATTGATCGAATCGTTGACGGTTGAGTCTAGGCACACACTGAAAATGTTTTGAGTCATATATTTATATTGGAGAGTAGGATTTCTTTTGCTCCTCATCTCTTTTCACTCTGGTGAGGACTCGTGACGATTACTCTTGCCTCTTCTACTTTCAAAAATTGCACAATTTTTTTTAGGAATCTCGCGAGTATTGTTTGGATTATTTCGATGTCTTTGTGACGAGAATATTGTTCTCAATGCCTCCTAACATTAGGGGTTGTGGCAGTGTCCCGGGGAGTTGAGCTCCGAGGTATTGTCATCACAAACATATCGCGACAGTTCTAGAATACTTAAGACGGCCGACATCGAAAACTCTCCTATGCGGTTAGTGGCAAGATAACCCCGACATCACCCAGTACTGGGGAGGTAGTTCGGGAGTATTGCCATAGCTTGTATAGTGGATGCGTTTCGAAGGTCCGAGGTAGACGATTTCCGAAAACGACTGGTTATGTGTTGAAGGATGGATACAGCTGGATGTAGGATTAGAGTTGAGTGCGCGATGCTTCCCCTGTATCCCCAACACCTGATTGCATAACTGGAAACTTTCGGAAATTAATAGGTGGGTTCATCCAGTAGCTCGTAGGCATTCTTCCAACGAATCAGGTTACGGAGTTCGGGGTTCTACATTGAGTGAAGTGGTATTATGGCCAATGTTCCGATCGGGAGTTGCATCTTAAAGGGTCCTTGGCTATGCTGATCCGGGGATTGCAAAACCCTTTCGTAACACGTTCCATAAGCTTTCAACACAAAAATGTCGAACGAAGCTCCTATCTTGTGTTTGTTCTATCTGCACCTTATTGTTTTTCTTATTTACCTTTTGTCTCCCAAGTGGCTTCTCGTGAAGATTGTTGTTATCATTAAACTGAGAATTTCATTCGTTCCTCTTGTTCGAATGATTCATTTGAAGACTATGTTGCAATTCTAGCCGTTGTTTCAGCTTATATCTTCTTTCAATCAAATGGCTGATTGGTGGTCATCTCTTTCAGGATGGCTCCTAAAAGGGTTCCCAACGCTAACCCAGAGGGTGAAGAGGTTCCTGATCGTCCTCCTTCCCCTCCTCCTCCGTCTGAGGCCTGGAGAGCAATTATGCAGACTACGAACCAGAACACCCAGATGCTTATGCAGATGATGCAGCAGATGCAAGCAAATCAAGCAAATCAGGGTGCTCAAGGGAACCAAGGCAATTTCTTCAACCAACAGCACCATGCTACGCTCAACCAATTCTTGGCTAATCAACCAAAGGCTTTCAGTTACTGTGTCGACCCTCTCAATGCTGAAGATTGGATTACTGATATCAAGAAGCATTTTGAGTGCAGCAACGTAAGGCCTGAGGACTATGTGAAGTTTGCAGCCTTCCAACTCAAGGACCAAGCAGCTGATTGGTGGCAGCAGTACAAAGACTCCAGAGAAGGGCGTGTAATCTCCTGGGACGACTTCTGCAAGGATTTTCGCTCTCACCACATTCCAACAAGTGTCATCGAGGGTATGCGTGAGCAATTCCGCAACCTGAAGCAAGGCTCTATGACCGTCTACCAGTATAATGTCAAGTTCCAAAACCTTGCCCGCTATGCAAAGCAAGACATTTCAGATGCCAAGAGCAAGATCTATCAGTTCCGTGGAGGTCTGAAGGATGAACTTCAACTTGCTCTCACCTTGTTCGAGCCTGATGAGTTTGACAAATTCTATAACATGGCACTTAAGCAAGAGGCAGCCCAGCTCAAGATGGAAGCTTCCAAAAAGAGGATCGGAGACGCTGTTCACTCCTCCTCATCTTCTCAAGTGGTCGCAAAGCAACAGAAGTTTTGGCTTCCTCCTCCTCCAGTGATCCGAGCTCCCTACAACAACAACAAGAACTCTGGTGGCCGTGGTTTCTCCCACCCACCCAACCCAAGCAACCAGTCAAAGCATCAGTCTCAAGGTTCCAAGTCAAGTGCTCCTCATTTCCGTCCTCTCTCAGAAGTGGTCTGCAACAAGTGCACTCAGAAGGGTCATTATGCTAACAAGTGCCCCAACCCAAGGCGCCTTCCGCCTCCTCCACCTGTCAGCATAGCTATTGTCAAGCATAATCCAAAGGCAGCAAGAGTGAATCTGATGAATGCAGCGCAAGCGGAGAATTCTTCTGATGTGATATTGGGTAACCTCTCAGTTAACTCTATTCCTGCAAAAGTATTGTTTGATTCTGGTGCTTCTCTCAGTTTCATATCAAGGCCATTCTTTACCAAGCATAATTTCACTTCGGCATTCCTTGATAAGAAGTTGCAAATTATTTCTCCGGGCAAGAGCATGACTTCAAATTTGAGGGCTCCGAATGTATCTATTCGCATGGGTGATTATCGCTTTCTGGCTAATCCGGTTGTTCTCGGCAATTCCGACATTGACCTCATCCTCGGGATGGATTGGCTTTCTCAGCATGATGCTCACATTGATTGTGCAAATAAGGAAGTCAAGATTACTCATCCTAATGAAGACGTGATTATCTTCGCCTCTCGGGATAACACAATCAGGCTTTTCTCTCTCAATGACAAGGGCGAGATTAATGCCATCTCTCAAATTCCGGTGGTTAACGAATACGAAGACGTTTTTCCTAAAGAACTTCCAGGCATGCCTCCACACCGTCAAGTGGAATTCGTCATTGAACTCGAGCCTTGTACTGAGTCAGCATGCCGGTGTCCGTACAAGCTCTCCCCCGAAGAGTTGAAGGAGTTGAAGAAACAACTTGATGAACATGAGCGTATGGGTCTGATCAGGCCTAGTACGTCTCCTTGGGGCTGTGGTGTCTTATTTGTCAAGAAGAAGGATGGCACGGAGCGCCTCTGCGTTGATTACCGGCCATTGAACAAGAAGACAATAAAGAACAAGTATCTGCTCCCCAACATCAATGAATTGTTCGAGCAGCTCAAAGGAGCTAAAGTGTTCTCAAAGCTCGATCTCCGAATGGGTTATCACCAAATTCGCATTCGTGAGGAAGATATCCACAAGACTGCCTTCAGAACGAGCTACGACTCATATGAGTATACAGTTATGTCTTTTGGCCTCGCTAATGCTCCACCTACCTTCTCGAGAATGATGCACTACATTTTCAACCCCTACACCAACGAGTTTGTGCTCGTGTATCTGGATGACATTTTGGTATTCTCCAAGAATGAAGAAGATCACGAAAAGCACCTCCGTCTGGTTCTCGACAGACTCCGTGAACATAAGTTTTATGCCAAGTTCTCCAAGTGCGAATTCTGGCTCGATAAGGTCTTGTATTTTGGCCATATCATCTCCGCTGACGGTATTGCGGTCAACCCTGAGAAAGTTGAAGCGATTGTCAACTGGGAACCTCCTCAAAACGTCAAGCAACTTCGAAGATTCCTTGGCCTTGCTAGCTATTGCAGAAGGTTCGTTGAGAACTTCTTCAAGATTGCCAAGCCTCTCTCCAACTTGCTACAGAAGAATGTCAAGTACAACTGGTCTCCAAATTGTGATGTGGCTTTCAAAACTCTTAAAGAAAAGCTCATCTCTGCTCCAGTTCTTACTCCTCCAGATGAGTCCAAGCCCTACGAAGTATTCTGTGATGCTTCTCTTCAAGGACTTGGTGGTGTGCTAATGCAGGACAAGAAGATTGTGGCATACACTTCTCATCAATTGAAGCCAAGTGAGAAGAACTACCCCACACATGATCTCGAACTAGCAGCTGTGGTACATGCTTTGATTACGTGGAGACACCTTCTGTTGGGCAGAAAAGTCGACATCTTCACCGATCACAAGAGCTTAAAGTACATCTTCACACAGTCGAACCTGAACCTCCGCCAGACTCGTTGGGTCGAGATGATCCAAGAGTATGATCCAAGCATCAAATACACACCTGGCAAGGCAAATGTGATTGTAGATGCTTTGAGCAGAAAGGCATATTGCAACAGTCTCCTTATCAAGCCGTTCCAGCCAGAGCTTTGTGAAGCATTCAGGAAGCTCAACCTCCAAGTTGTTCCGCAAGGCTTTCTTGCAAATCTTCAAGTTGCTCCTACCTTGGAAGATCAGATCCGTGAGGCCCAACTCAGTGATGCTATGGTGCAGAAAGTGAAACATGGTATTGCAAAGGGTACTCCCAAATACAAGTGCTATCGCGTTGATGAGAGAGATACCTTGTTCTTTGAGGACACACTTGTGGTTCCCAAAGGTGATCTCAGGAAGCTCATAATGGAAGAAGCACATGTTTCCCTCCTTTCGATTCATCCTGGTAGTTCCAAGATGTACCAAGACCTCAAGCAATCTTACTGGTGGACACGCATGAAAAGGGAGATTGCCCAATTCGTGAATGAATGTGATGTCTGCAGAAGAGTGAAGGAAGAGCATCAACGTCCAGCCGGTCTTCTCCAACCTCTTCCTATTCCCGAGTGGAAATTCGACCACATTGAAATGGATTTCGTCACTGGCTTTCCTAAGTCCAAGAGACGAAATGATTCTATCTTTGTGGTGATTGACAAGCTTACCAAAGTCGCTCACTTCCTTCCAGTCGAAGAATCCATCAATGCAGCTCAACTGGCAGAATTGTACACTTCTAGAATTGTGTCCTTACATGGCATTCCTCAAGTTATCTCCTCAGACCGTGGAAGTTTGTTCACTTCCAAGTTCTGGGACTCCTTCCAGTCCGCCATGGGCACTAAGATCCGGTTCAGCACTGCATTTCACCCTCAGACTAGTGGTCAAGTCGAGAGAGTTAATCAGATTCTAGAAGACATGATCAGAGCCTGTGTCATATCTTTTGGCATGAAATGGGAAGATTTCCTTCCGTTTGCCGAGTTCTCTTACAACAACAGCTTCCAAGCAAGTGCCGGCAAAGCTCCGTTTGAAATCCTCTATGGCAGGAAGTGCCGTACAGCTCTCAACTGGTCCGAGACTGGTGAACGTCAACTTCTTGGCAATGACTTGATCTCAGAAGCCGAAGAAATGTGCAAAGTCATACGTGAGAATCTCAAGGCCGCTCAGTCGCGTCAGAAGAGCTACTATGACGGCAAGCATCGTGATTTGGCCTTCAACATTGGGGATCATGTCTATCTCCGTGTTTCTCCTATGAAAGGCACCCAAAGATTCGGTATCAAAGGAAAGCTTGCTCCTAGATACGTCGGGCCTATCAACTTGAGCTACCTTCCAACTTCGCCAATGTTCATGATGTGTTTCATGTGTCTCAACTCCGCAAGTGCTTCAAGACACCTCAACGCACCATTCCGTTTGAGGAGATTGATCTTCAACAAGACTTGTCTTACCGAGAGCATCCCGTTGCTATTCTCAAAGAAACCGAGCGCAAGACCCGCAACAAGTCAATCAAGTTCTTGAAAGTCAAGTGGTCACATCATACCGACCGAGAAGCTACGTGGGAACGAGAAGATCACCTTTGTTCCGAGTACCCTTCCTTCTTCCAGTCCTAGATCTCGGGACGAGATCTTTTTGTAGTAGAGGAGAGTTTGTAATGCCCCGGATGTAATACTTTCCCTTTTGGCAATATATATCTTTGGCTTCATCAGTTCCATTCCGGGTTCTTCGTCTTTCGGGTTTTCGTCGTTTTGTTGTGTGCGTGTGTGGCATTCATCCATGTCATGTTGTCATGTGCATTGCATTGCATTTGTGTTGCCGTTTGCATCCGGTCCCACTCGTTCCTTCCCGTTGTCCGTTTCGAGTTCCGGCGCTCTCTCTCGCGTCCGTGGCACCCCCGAGGCCTACTTTTGTGTTTGGCCGTGTAACGTTTCCGGTTTGGTGTGAGACTTGTCGTGCGATGTTGTTTTGTTGTGCGTAACCCGCCTGTCAAATCTCGTCGCGTTTGGAGTTCGTTTGATGCTCCAACAGTTATCCTCGTGGGCTAAAAGTACCTCCTCTTTGAGGCCCAAGACACCCCTCCAACAGCCCACCAACCCAAATCAAACCCCTCCCTTCATCTAGACCGTTCAATTGTGATCTCGTGGCTGAAAACTTCTCCTCATTTGGACAACCCTAGCTCCTTGTGCCTATATAAACGTCCACCCCCTCCAATTTTTGCGTCCAAAACCCTAGGGTTTCCACCTTTACCGCACCGTGCTTCCAACGTTGTCGCTCCGTGCTTCCAACTTTGCCGAGCCGTGCTTCCGACCTCGCCGCGCCGTGCTTCCGACCTCGCCGCCTGCGCTTCCACCAGCCGCCGCCCGTGCTTCCATCCACCGCGCGTGGGCCCGCTCGGGCCGAAGCCAGCCCGCGACCGGGCCAGATCTCGCCGAGCTGCGCGCCTCCTTCTTCCCCGCCTCCGGCTCGCCACCTCGCCTCTCCTCCGCCGGAGCGTCGCCGCCGGTCACCGCTCCTCCGCGCCGGCCCCCTCCGACCTTGATCCGCAGCCGCCCGGCCTCCTCCGCCTCGGGGCCCCTCGCCGACCGCCGGCCAGGCCAGCTCGCCGCCGGGCGCCGCCCCAGCCGCCGGCCCGGCCACCGACCGACGCCGCCCTCCCGTCGCCCGCCGACGCCTCGCCAGCTCGAAGGTCGTCGCCGGCCCGAGCGCTCGAGGAAGAGCTCGCCCGATCGGATCGAGAGCCGATCTAGCTGGAGACCTAACGGGCCGAGATCCGGCGCCCGTGACCCGGTAGCCCGCTTCTCCGCCCGACCCGATCCACGACCGCCTGCCCGTTTGACCGATCCGGTTGACCGCCCGTTGACCCGTTGACCCAGAGGTTGCCTCGGTTTCCCTAAGTCCCTAGTAGTTTTTTCATGTCTGATGCAGTTTTGTATTGTTGATATCTTTTGCTATGCATGTCCGATTTGAGCAAATGATATGTCAAAATGATCGTGGTGACTTGTACTATGTTTTGTTCCATTGTGCCATGCATGTTTGAGGTCATCTAGATGTCTTAATCTTCATGAGAAGAGTGCTACTTGTTATAAACTGCTGCTATTAGTTGTTTTCATGCCATGTTTGCAATGTGATAACTTGTTGCATGTTTATCCAAATGAAGCAAATGATATGTCCACATGTTCATCATGAGATGCTCTACATGTTGGTTGCTTTAGCTTGCATGATAGATTTCATCTTGCCATGTTTATCTCCTTTGCAAAAGTGCATGTGGCTGTTATGTTGTTAAACTTGTTACGAGATGCCTAGTTGAGGAGCTCGTCGCTATTGATGTGGTTGTCCCCTTGATGCATGCTTATATGTTTTGGACTCCCCATCATGTATACTTTGCTGTCGTGCTAACCACTTGCCATGTATTTCTTTGTGGTGACTTAAACTTGCTCACAAACATGCCATGATGTTACTGCTGTTTTAACACTTAGTGAAATTTCACTAAGTCTGAAATCTGTAATTTCCAGATGCCATGTTTGCTTGTTGCTCTAGACAAATCCATGATAGTTTTGGGGTGACTCTTGATGATTACTTATTGTATAAGTTGTTGGCTATCCATTCATGCTCTCACATGCTCATTTGGGTGGCTGTAGCATATTTATCTTTTGCTCCAAAGTTGCTATAAAATACTGCTGTCAGGATTTTGTTGTCATGTTCAAAATGTCATAGCTTGTTGCTATTGATCCATGCCTCCTATGGAAATGCTCCAATGGAATTGTTTGCTGTAGGATATGTCTAATTTCTGTTCATGCTTCTTGCCATGATGTTTGAGTGTTGTAGACTATTTATCTCTTGCTCCGAAGTTGCTATGTGGCTGTTAATTCCAGCCTTGCCATGTTTATTGTTTCGGGTGTATCTTTTAGCCTGTTGCTCCGTTTTGAGCAAGTCCTATATGAAACTTGTGTGTTTTTGCATGTAGATTTATAATATCCTCTTGTTATCATGTTTTGAAGTATTTTCCTTGATGCATATTGTCATGTTCCTTGTGCTGTATCTTTGTGTTTCCTATGTAGACTTTCTGTGCTTCCTAAGTGCATCTGTAGTGCTTCCTTAGTGCATCAGTCATGCATCCTGTGGTTTGCGCATTGCATCTTGTTGATTTTCGTGCCTTGTGTGTTTTGTGTTGAGTAGAGCCTGAAGCCGAGACCGAGTACGAGAACGAGGTTACTACCGAGGTTGAGAACGAGGAGCCCCCTTACGATCCCATCGACGACTCTTCAGGCAAGATGACCTGACCCCGATAACATTTCTATATTTGCCTATTGCTAGAAGTCTCGCTCTATAGCTTTTGCCTCGATGCCCATGTTTTTCCTGTCAGCCTCCTATTGTAACCATGAACCTGTTTAACCACCCTACCTATGCAAACCTTTGATTGGCTAAGTACGCTTCGCTCAGCCCCTCTTATAGCATTGTTAGCTGCAGGAGAAGATTTGATGATTCTTGCTTCTTGTTGAAGCTTGTTGGGATATCACACTATATTATATATTAATGAAATCATCTATATATTGGTAATGGGTGGAAGGCTAAGCCTTTTGCTTGGTGTTTTGTTCCACTCATGCCGCCCTAGGAATCGTATAAACCGGTGTTATGTTCCTTGATTATGCGTTCCTCACATGGTTGGGGTTATGGGACCCCCTCGATAAACCGCTAAGTGCTAAGTCTTTTCCAGCAAGTCCCAACATTGGTACTATTTGCCTAATAACTAAAAACTTGCATAGGGAGTAATTAACCCTCTTCTTAATAAACAACCCCGGGCCAGTGCTCCACATGAGTGTTGGTCCGAAATGAGCAGACTGCGGGGCCACCTCAAGGAAACTCGAGGTCTGGTAAAAACCCGTAGGATGACTTATCCGGTCGTGACCTGAGACGAGATACGCGCGGCTACTATCAGGGTGTCGGCACGCCGGGAGGATTTGCTGGATTAACCTTACCTTAGTCGGAGTATCTTGAGCACGGGATTCCGAGGATACTCGGGCCTTCCCACCTCGGAGTTGCGACTCCGCGGATCGTGGGCTTGTCATGGGCCAAGTTGGAACACCCCTGCAGGGTTATGAACTTTCAAAAGCCGTGCCCGCGGTTATGTGGCAGATGGGAATTTGTTAATATCCGGTTGTAGAAAACTTGACACCATGTTCAGAATACACTACCAGCATGAGTACCGTGACGGTCATTTTCCGAATGGGGTACAGGAAGTGAACACGGTGGGGTTATGTTTGACTTGCTTAGTTAGGATCACTTCATGATCATCTTTCATCCGAGGCACTTCTCTTCTCGCTCTCTTTTACGTAAGTTAGTGTTAGTGCTGCTGCAACCTTCTTGTTCTTTCTTCAGCCTTGTTCCACACCCAAGGCTTGGATAGTTGTGTTACCCGGGAACGGGATTGCTGAGTCCTATGTGGCTCACAGATTCTACACCACACCAGATGCAGGTACTATGGTGATCTACACAGGCGATGGCACCGAGCTAGACTGGGAGTACGACGAGGAGCGTAGCCGTTACTATGTGCACTATCCCGACGATCAGTAGAGGTTTCTACTAGGGGCGTTTCAGACCTGTGATTTTATGTTATGTTTGGTATCTTTCATTTGGATCTTCACCCGTAGACGGGTTGTGATGTTTATTTGAATGATGTTTGGATATGTAATGATTTGTGTGACGTGGCGAGTGTAAGCCAACTATATTTTCCGCTTTCATCCCTATTTTTACATGAGATGTGCAAAGGTACCAAACTTGCGATCATTCCAGAATGGGCTTATATCTTTAAGTCATGCCTCGACACGTAGGAGATATAGTCCCATCCTGGGCATTACAAGGGGGCACCCCATAGACACACAGGTTGATTTCTTAGCCATGTGCAGTTCCCCCCTCCACAGTTACACAACTCGGTCATATCGTCGTAGTGCTTAGGCGAAGCCCTGCGCCGGTAACTTCATCATCACTGTCACCACGCTATCGTGCTGACGGAACTCTCCCTCAACCTCAACTGGACCATGAGTTCGCGGGACGTCATTGAGCTGAACGTGTGCTGAACGCGGAGGTGCCGTACGTTCGGTGCTTGGATCGGTTGGATCGCGAAGACGTTCGACTACATCAATCGCGTTACTAAACGCTTCCTCTTTCGGTCTACGAGGGTACGTGGACACACTCTCCCCGCTCGTTGCTATGCTTCTCCTAGATAGATCTTGGGTGATCGTAGGATTTTTTTTTGAAATACTACGTTCCCCAACACCTCCTCCCCCCGCAGGAACTCGGTGTAGCGTGCAAGGTCGCTGATGCACATGCGGGCATCCACCTCAGCCTCCCGCCTTTGGTCGGCGGTGGTGGAGCGGGTGATGACCCTGGCGGTCGATGGTGGGCCGGCGGCCAATGGCGCTCCCCGTGGCTCCAATGGCGCTCCCAGCGACCGACGACGAGAACGGCGGGCAGTTCACCATGCATCACGTAGTGGACACCCACGTGAGGGGGAAGGCCCTCTAGGTGGTGTACACAAACGATCCTGTCTCGGTGGAGAGACCCATCCAAACTATGGAGCAGTCCCTTGCCGAGGACAAGTACCGAGTGGTCGGCTTCGACCTTGAGTATACCATGGGTCGTGTCGGGCAAGATCAGAAGGTTGCCATCGCCCAGTTGTGCGTACGACATGACGTCCTCGTCTACCACTACCACCTTGCCACAAGGCTTTGCGAGCATTTCTCCAGGTTTATCAACAACTCCGACTATAGTTTCGCTACGGTGGACACCACCAACGATCTAAAAGTGCTCAAGGTTTCGAACTTGAAATGCCCGAATCTTGTCAACATCCGGCACCACTACAAGCTCTGGGGCAGCGACAAAAACAAACTGAAGTCCCTGGTTGACCTCGCCTCGGCCATCATCGACCCCTACTATGCGAAGATGAAGGAAGAGATCAATAAGGACAAGAACGCCTGGCACAGTGTGTGGCATGAGAGACTGGATGAACAACATGTCAAGTACGCGGCCATGGACGTATACACAAGCTACGAGATGTAGATGCAGATCGTTGACACGAGGAACTATCTTCTTCCTGACCCAGACGAGGGATCGAGCCACATAGTAGTGGCGGGAGCATCACCAGAAGTAGATGACTAGACGATCGTTTCTCCTACTTTAGAATGCATGCAATTGTTTATTGAGGTGTG
>LR738715.1:564755067-564827069 GCA_902687465.1 Secale cereale
ATATATATATATATATATATATATATATATATATATAGACACACACACACATGTTATTCCACTGTAGACAGAGAAATTCACACGGCTTATTAGCAGCAATCGTCTGTGTTATTATTGGTCTTCGCACACATTTCTGATTACAGACCTGTTTGCCGCGTATCACACACATCTTGTTCAGTTGAACCGTTTCCATTGTGTTTCCTAATCACACACAGTTCATCCTAGTGAACTGTATGATGTATATCGCACACACCTTCATATGGCTGCCCATTTCTTTTGTTCCTCCTCATCACAAACAGTTAATTGAACTGAACCATATGCCCTTCATCGCACACGCAACAAAAAATACTGGCGAAAGAATCCAGACCAGGGGGCCCACACCTTATCCACGAGGGTGGGGGCGCGCCCCCTGTCTCGTGGGCCCCCTGACGCTCCATCAACTTCAACCCCAACTCCATTTATAAACGTTTGCGGACAAAAAAATCAGAGAGAAGGATTCATCGCGTTTTACGATACGGAGCCGCCGCCAAGCCCTAATCTCTCTCGGGAGGGCTGATCTGGAGTCCGTTCGGGGCTCTGGAGAGTGGAGATCGTCGCTGTCGTCATCATCAACCCTCCTCCATCACCAATTACATGATGTTCACCGCCGTGCGTGAGTAATACCATCATAGGCTTGCTGGACGGTGATGGGTTGGATGAGATTTACCATGTAATCGAGATAGTTTTGTTAGGGTTTGATCGCTAATATCCAATATGTTCTAAGATCGATGTTGCTATGAGTTTGCATTGCTTAATGCTTGACACTAGGGCCCGAGTGCCATGATTTCAGATCCGAACCTATTACGTTTTCATGAATATATGTGAGTTCTTGATCCTATCTTGCTAGTCAATAGTCACCTACTATGTGTTATGATCCGGCAACCCCGAAGTGACAATAATCGGGACCACTCCCTGTGATGACCTATTGAAGAAATACATGGTCTTGATAACCCGACATAGGTAGTAAAGGTAAATTCTCTCTATAGATTTGATGAAGGTGATATTCCTCATAATAAGTCTGCTAGCCAATGCTTAGATGAGTTTGATAATTTTATTGTTAAACAAGAAAATTTCATTGCTTATGTTGGTAGACAATTGCAACGTAATCCTTATATGATTGAACACTTGAGTGATTATATGTCTAGAGTAAAAGGTGAACTTAAACTCATTAGTAAACATGCTTCTATGGTTACCACTCAAGTAGAACAAGTACTTAGAGCACAAAATGATTTGCTCAATGAATTAAATAGTAAGAAAAATGATAATGTTGTTAGAGTTGTGACTAGAGGGGGTAGAATGACTAAGGAAACTCTGTATCCTGAGGGCCACCCTAAGAGAGCTGAGCAAGATTCTCAGAGAACTAATGTTGATGCACCTAGTCCTTCTAAGAAGAAGAAAAATAAAAATGATAGGAATTTGCCTGCTTCTAGTGAACCTATTGTTGACACACATGAGAATCCCAATGATATCTCTATTTCTGATGCTGAAACACAATCTGGTAATGAACATGAACCTAGTGATAATATTAATGATGATGTTCATGATGATGCTCAACCTAGCAATAACAATGATGTAGGGATTGACCTGATGTTGATCTTGATAACCCACAATCAAAGAATCAACGTTATGATAAGAGAGACTTTGTAGCTAGGAAGCACGGTAAAGAAAGAGAACTATGGGTTCAGAAACCCATGCCCTTTCCTCCTAAACCATCCAAGAAAAAGGATGATGAGGATTCTGAGCGCTTTGCTGAAATGATTAAACCTATCTTTTTACGTATGCGTTTGGCTGATATGCTTAAAACAAATCCTTATGCTAAGTATATGAAAGATATTATTACAAATAAAAGAAAGATACCGGAGGTTGAAATTTCTACAATTCTTGCCAATTACACTTTTAAAGGTGGAATACCAAAGAAACTAGGAGATCCTGGAGTATCAACTATACCATGCTCCATTAAAAGAAACTATGTTAAAACTGCTTTATGTGATCTTGGAGGCGGTGTTAGTGTTATGCCTCTCTCTTTATGTCGTAGACTTGACTTGAATAAGTTGACACCTGCTGAAATATCTTTGCAAATGGCCGATAAATCAACCGCTATACCTGTCGGTATTTGTGAGGATGTGCCAGTTGTGGTTGCAAACGTTACTATTTTAACGGACTTTGTTATCCTTGATATTCCCGAGGATGATACTATGTCTATTATCCTTGGTACACCCTTTTTGAATATTGCAGGGTTTGTTATTGATTGCAACAAAGGCATTGCCACTTTTCATGTTAATGGTAATGAGCATACGGTACACTTTCCAAGGAAACAACCTCAAGTCCACAGTATCAATTCTATTGGACAAATTTCAACGATTACAATTGGAGGTTTTGAATTTCCTCTTCCTACTGTCAAGAAAAATATATGATATTCTTGGGGACATACATATCCCCATTGAGGTAACCTAGTGTTATTCAAAAATTCTCTGGTTTCATGTTATTCGGAAGAGTTTGTTAACAAGACTTGTTCAACCTTGTTGATGGATTCCTTTTGATGAGCATGAGATGGATGAATTTAGAAAGCACAACTCTCTGTACTCCCTTTTTACTTTCTATTATTCAGATTAGATAAATCAAAATAGTATTTTCTGTCTGTTTTCTGACTTATCCTTGCAATAAAAAATACCCCGAAAATAAAAGTTCTCAAAATGCCCCAAAAATGAAATATGATTTTTTTTCTAGAATATTTCAGAATATCTGGCACTAAGAAAGCGTCAGGGGTCACACCACCTGGCCACGAGGGTACAGGGCGCACCCCCTGCCTCGTGGGCCCCACGTGGCCCCCCTCCACTTATTCCAGCACCCATACACTTCATCTTCCTCCAGAAAAAAATCCCCCCATAGCTCAAACTCGTGTTCTAGCTCATCTTGCTGCCATTTTCGATCTCCTTGCTCAAAGCTCCATTCACAAAACTGTTTGGGGAGATTGTTCTTCGGTATGTGACTCCTCCAATAGTCCAATTAGTTTTTGTTCTAGAGCTTTATTTATTGCAAATTGTTTCTGCTAAGGTGACCCTGTTCTTGAGCTTGCATGTGAAATTTATGTGGTCAAAATTAGTTCTAATGCATGATTTAGTCTCTAGTTACTTGTGGGAGTAGTTGCTATCAATCTTGTTGAGTTTGGTTCACTTTTATTTTGAGTCACTAAAAATATTCAGAAATTTTTCAGAGGAAGAAAATGATGAGGAGATTATTGAGATGCTCTTCGAGCCAAAGCTCAAAGGATAAGCAGAAGGAGGAGAATGAAAAACCCAAATACAATCTTCCTCGCACTACGGAAGTTTGACCATGTGAATGGCCTTGTGACGAGTACTTGAGAGCCGCCGGGATTTATAAGGACTTTTATTACCTGGCTGAGAATCCAGGCCTCACCGACTTCCTCCACGCCAGCGCGAACAATATCTCTTACTCACTAATATTTTCGTGCAAATTTTTTATTTCCATGCTAAGAAATCACCAGCTTCAGTGGAGTTTCACTTATATGATGAGGTTAGGGAGATGTCACTATATGAATTTTGTCAACTTTGTAAGATACCCTCTGCGGGTAGCTTATAGGAACCACATTGTAAGGATGTGGAGGGGTTTATTGATACAATTGCTGTAGGAGAAACGAGGAAAGTTTCAGAGGCAAGAATTACTAGTATTCATTTTCCCGTTCTACGCTACTTTGCGATATTTGCTAGTAGATGCTTAATTGGTCGCGGGAATAGTTGAAATCTTAGTGCCCCTGATATTGTTATTTTGCGCCATGCTTTGTTCCGAGATAAACCTTTTAGCTTAGGTGCTGTTATTGCTAAACGATTAAGCCTGAATCGTACAAAGGGCCCCATCTTCGGAGGTGTATTTGCTTCATGCCTTGCTGAACACTTTAGGATACCTATTAGGCATCATGAGAAGGAGGAGAAGTTGTTGGCCCCGGCTTTTCTAAATTACAAGGGTATGATAGCGCATCATTTTATTGTTAAAGATAAGAAGAAGTTGCTTAAGTATAAATTGATATTTGATAAAAAGTACTGTGAGATTATTACCTTGCCTGCACCTTCTCTGTTTGATATACTTTCAGGCACGTATCTCGTCTTGCCAGATGCCGTTTATGTGTACTGGATCCTGGCATAGGTTTCGGAGCCTGAGCCGGAGCCATCACTTGACCCCTATCGGCAGTCGGTTTATCAGTGGGACCCAGAGGAGATTGCCAACCAGTGGCACCCAGAGGACACTCCTCCTTGCACCGGAGAGAGTAGCTTTGAGCCGTGGCCATAGACCTACTTAGGCCAAAAGCCTAAGCTTGGGGGAGTACATATTTCTCACCGACATTACATTCATGTTCACACACTCATTTTAGTAGTCGGTGCTCATACTTTTATATTGTACTATCCATGCTAGTCTAATTTATTTTCTTAGTCTTTGTCTTGTGTGTCAGAAAAACCTTAAGAAAAACAGAAAAAAATAGTTGTAACTTTTAGCTAGTTTATTTTCATCCTGTAGTAGTAGTAATTAAAAGAAAACCCAAAAAGATTTCTCGTTCTTCTCTTGCTTGTTGGGAGCTTTCCCGTGTAAATAGTTTCTTTTCTTTTCTTTGGGGGTCAAGAGGAGAAGACCATGATGAAAATGCTTAGTGGCTCTCATATGCATTACTATTGATTTAACCAAGAGCCATATTACTTTTTCTTCTCCCTTGTATCAAATGCTTGCAGATTCCAGCTTAGTCCAGTGCACGTGCACTATTGTTATTATTATTATTCACACTGTTTGGTCGTGCGAGTGAAAGGCAATAATGACGATATATGATGAACTGATTGAGATGGGAGAAGCTGGTATGAAATCGACCTATCTTGTTTTTGTAAATATTATAGTTCATCGTTCCTGATTCAGCATATTATGAATGAAACATGCTTGCAATGACAATTAGAGATTATAGTTGCTCATGCCATGCTTAATTAGCTAGGAGTTTATAATGGTCTTCCTTGCGTGCCAACATGATATTAAAATGGTTGTGATGTGGTATGATATGGTGGTATCCTCCTTTGAATGATTCAAGTGGTTTAACTTGGCACAAGTTCACACATGTAGTTGAAACAAAATCAACATAGCCTCCATGATATTATTGTTCATGGTGATTTATATCCTACTCATGCTTGCATTCATTGTTGATTAATTTTAATGCATGTTCATGACTGTTGTCGCTCTCTAGCTGGTCGCTTCCCAGTCTCTTTCTAGCCTTCACTTGTACTAAGCGGGAATACTGCTTGTGTATCCACTTCCATAAACCCCAAAGTTATTCCGTATGAGTCCACCATACCTTCCTATATGCGGTATTTACCTGCCGTTCCAAGTAAATTTGTATGTGCCAAACTCTAAACCTTCAAATGAAATTATGTTTTGTATGCTCGAACAACTCATGTATCAACTAGGGTTGTCTATATCTTCCATACTAGGTGGGTTATTCTCACGATGAGTGGACTCCGCTCATCATTCATGAGAAAAGGGCTGGTAACCGGGATGCCCAGTCCCATGCTCAAATCAAATTAATTAAACAAAACTCCCCCAGGGCTTTTGTTGGTATGGACGGTACCCGTTGTTTCGGCCTAGCCGTGTGTGTGCTTGTTGGTGGTTGGGTGAGTATAAACTTTACCATTCTGTTTGGGAACCGCCTATAATGTGTGTAGCATGGAAGATATCGGAAACTCTTGGTTGTTATGTTGACAATGAAAGTATACCGCTCAAAATATTATTCATCTCTATTTCAAAATCCGGGCTCTGGCACCTCTGCAAATCCCTGCTTCCCTCTGCGAAGGGCATATCTATTTACTTTTATGTCGAGTCATCATCCTCTTATTAAAAAGCACCAGTTGGAGAGCACCGTTGTCATTTGCATGCATTGCTCTTAATTTACATTGAGTATGACTATGATTGGATCTCTTTTACCATGAATTACAATTTCTAGTCAGTCCTTGATCTTCGGAGGTACTCTGCATTTATGTATTGTGGTCTCAGAAAGGGCTAGCGAGATACCATCTTGTTATATCATATTGTGATTATTTTGAGAAAGTGTTGTCATCCGAGGTTTATTATTATTGCTCGCTAGTTGCTTATGCCATTGATATGAGTAAACACAAGACATAAAAAATATTATGAATGTGGTCAGTTCATAATCTTCGCGGAAAACTTGAATGTTGGCTTTACATATTTGCAACAACAAGAGCAAACAGAGTTTGTCAAATTTTTTCTTTATCACTTTCAGTTTGTCAACTGAATTGCTTGAGGACAAGCCAATGATTAAGCTTGGGGGAGTTGATACGTCTCCAACGTATCTACTTTTCCAAACACTTTTGCCCTTGTTTTGGACTGTAACTTGCATGATTTGAATGGAACTAACCCGGACTGACGCTGTTTTCAGCAGAACTGCCATGGTGTTATTTTTGTGCAGTAATAAAAGTTCTCAGAATGACCTGAAAATCAACGGAGAATTATTTTGGAATATATAAAAAGTACTGGCGAAAGAATCCAGACTAGGGGGCCCACAACCTGTCCACGAGGGTGGGGGGCGCGCCCCCTATATCGTGGGCCCCCTGACGCTCCACCGACCTCAACCCCAACTCCATATATTCACGTTCAGGGAGAAAAACATCTGAGAGAAGGATTCATTGTGTTTTACGATACAGAGCTGCCGCCAAGCCCTAATCTCTCTCGAGAGGGCTGATCTGGAGTCCGTTCGGGGCTCCAGAGAGTGGAGATCGTCGCCGTCGTCATCATCAACCTTCCTCCATCACCAATTCTATGATGCTCACCGCCGTGCGTGAGTAATCCCATCGTAGGCTTGCTGGACGGTGATGGGTTGGATGAGATTTACCATGTAATCGAGTTAGTTTTGTTAGGGTTTGATCCCTAGTATCCATTATGTTCTAAGATCGATGTTGCTATGACTTTGCCATGCTTAATGCTTGTCACTAGGGCCCGAGTGCCATGATTTCAGATCTGAACCTATTATGTTTCATGAATATATGTGAATTCTTGATCCTATCTTGCAAGTCAATAGTCACCTACTATGTGTTATGATCCGGCAACCCCGAAGTGACAATAATCGGGACCGCTCCCGGTGATGACCGTAGTTTGAGGAGTTCATGTATTCACTAAGTGTTAATGCTTTGGTTCGGTACTTTATTAAAAGGAGGCCTTAATATCCCTTAGTTTCCAATAGGACCCTGCTGCCACGGGAGGGTAGGACAAAAGGTGCAATGCAAGTTCTTTCCCATAAGCATGTATGACTATATTCGGAATACATGCCTACATTACATTGATGAACTGGAGCTAGTTCTGTGTCACCCTATGTTATAACTATTACACGAGGAATCGCATCCGACCTAATTATCCATCACTGAACCATTGGCTATGAGCTTTTCACATATTGATCCTTGCTTAGTTACTTTTCCGCTACCACTATTACAATCACTACAAAACTGCTATTGTTACTTTTGCCACCGTTACCGTTACTTCCATACTACTTTGCTACTAAATACTTTGCTGTAGATATTAAGTCTTCCAGGTGTGGTTGAATTGACAACTCAACTGCTAATACTTGAGAGTATTTTTTGGCTCCCCTTGTGTCGAATCAATAAATTTGGGTTGGATACTCTACCCACGAAAACTGTTGCGATCCCCTATACTTGTGGGTTATCAGGCATCTAGGTTCTGCTATTGGTTATTGACCGGAGAGGTGTCTCGGTCATGTCTACATAGTTCTTGAACCTGTAGGGTCTGCACGCATATCATTCGTTGACGATATAGTATTGAATGAGTTATGTATGTTGGTGAGTGAATGTTGTTCGGAGTTCCGGAAGAGATCACAGACATGACGATGAGCTCCGGAATAGTTAGGAGGTAAAGATTAATATATGGGGTAATAGTGTTTCATCTCCGGAACGGTTCATGAGAACACATTATTTGGGCCATGGGGTAAAGCCCACAAGGGTTTTGGAAAGCGTGAAAGGAAGTTTTGCGGAGGCGAGAGGACATATGCCAGGGCCCCTGGTGTCTGGGTCCAGATGCCGGGAACCCTGGCGTCTGGTCCTGGAGTCCGAGTGGGACTCTTGCCTTTCGGGCAAAACCGACTTTCAGGAGGCTTTTGCTCCAAGTTTCGACCCCATGGCTCAACATATAAATGGAGGGGCAGGTCTAGCACCCAAGACACATCAAGATACACCAAGCCGTGTGCCGGCAACCCCGACCCTCTAGTTTATGCTTCGTCATAGTTTCTGTAGTGCTTGGCGAAGGCCTGCGGAGATTGTTCTTCATTACCACCATCACCACGCCGTCGTGCTGCCGAAACTAATCTACTACCTCGCCCGTCTTGCTGGATCAAGATGGCGAGGCGTCATCGAGTTGAACGTGTGCTGAACGCAGAGGTGTCGTACATTCGATGCTTGATCGGTTGGATCGCGAAGAAGTTCGACTACCTCAACCATGTCACTAAACGCTTCCACTTTCGGTCTACGAGGATTCGTTGACATACACTTCCCCATGTTGCTATGCATCTCCATGGATAGATCATTGCATGTGCGTATAATTTTTTTGGTTTTCCATGCATCGTTTCCCATCAGTGGCAACATGAGCCAGGTCTATGCGTAGATGATATGCACAGATAGAACACGAAAGAGTTGTGGGTGGTGATGTTTATACTGCTTACCACCAACGTCTTATTTTGATTCGGTAGTATTGTAAGATGAAGCGGCCCGGACCAACACTACATGTCCACGTACATGAGACCGGTTCCACCATCACGTGAACTTGTTTGCATAAAGGTGGATGGCGAGTGTCTATTTCTCCTACTTTAGTTGAATCAAATTTGACTACTGCCGGTCCTTGTTGAAGGTTAAAATGGCAAACTTGATAAATCACCGTAGTGGTTTTGTGCCATAGGTAAGAACGGTACTTGCTAGAAGCCTGTAGCAGCCACGTAAAACTTGCAACAACAAAGTAGAGGACATCTAACTTGTTTTTGCAAGGCATGTTGTGATGTGATATGGGCAAGACGTGATGAGTTATATGTTATTGTATGAGATGATCGTGTTTTTTAAATTATCGACAACTAACAGGAGCCTTATAGTTGTCTCTTTATTGAATGAAATGCAAACACCATGTAATTGATTTACTTTATCGCTGTGATTTAGCAATAGTCATAGAAGCAATAGTTGGCGAGACGACCACGACGCTGCGATGGAGATCAAAGTGTCAAGCCGATGACGATGGAGATCATCACGATGCTTTGAAGATGCAGATCAAAAGCACAAGATCATGATGGCCATATCATGTCACATATTTTGATTGCATGTGATGTTTATCTTTTATGCATCTTATTTTCTTAGATCGGCGGTAGCATTATAAGATGATCCCTTCACTAAATTTCGAAGATAATAGTGTTCTCCCCGAGTACGCACCATTGCTACAGTTCGTCGTTTCAAGACACCACGTGATGATCGGGTGGGATAGACTCTACATTCACTTACAACGGGTGTAAGACAGTTTTACACACGTGGAATACTTGGGTTAAACTTGACGAGCCTAGCATGTACAAACATGGCCTCGGAACACTGGAGACCGAAAGGTCAAACATGATTCATATAGTAGATATGATCAACATAGAGATGTTCACCATTGATGACTACTCCATTCCACATGATGATCGGACATGATTTAGTTGAGTTGGATCATGTTTCACTTAGATAACCCGAGGGATGTTAATTTAAGTGGGATTTCATTAGTAATTTGTTTAATTTAACTTAATTTATCATGAACTTAGTCCTGATAGTATTTGCATATCTATTTTTTTGATAAAACGAAACCTTTATTCATTAGAGATAGAAACTACATCATTTGTGAGGATCATTACAATTTCATTTACCGGTTCCTCAAACCAATCATAAATCAATGAAAATCTAGCTATAGCAGCAAGCTCATGGGCTACTTTATTTGCTTCTCTGTTACAGTGTTCGAATCTAATAGCAACGAAGTCACAAGCATAAAGAAAATAATCGTCGAAAATTGCCGCCGCCGCACCCACCGACTGTCCTCCGTTCTTCATAGTATCAATCACCTCCAGGTTGTCCGAGTTAATAATAAGGCGATTACATCCCGCCCTTTGCGCCAAAGTTATGCCAAATTTAAGGGCTGAGGCTTCCACCATCAACACATCTGCGCAATAGTCAATCTTCCCGTTCCATCCCGCGATAAACCTACCTTTTTCATCTCTCAAAACTGCCCCCATCATGCCCCTAAGCAGGTCGTGGTCAAAAGAAGCGTCAACGTTAAGTTTCACAAAACCCCTAGGAGGACATGACCAACCCCCCTTTTCCATAGAGGACTTGGGGGATGAAGCATTTACGAAGTTTGACGTAAGGGCTAGAATCGCCATTGAAATCTGAAGTGCATTATGTATTGTCTCCTTGTGCACTAACTTCCGTCTTTCCCACCATAGATACCATGCTGAGACAGCAATCATTTCACACACATTGTGATAACCCATTATCCTCAAATCTTTTTCTGGTAGAAGTAGTAGGTACTCCAACACCGCCTCTCCAGCAAGGTCAATCTTGCAAGCTTTATCAATTATATCATCCATCCCGAGCCTTGTCCAAACCTCCTTTGCTCTATTGCAAAGGAAAAGCATATGCTTTGTATCTTCAGAACCCTCGGAGAGAATAGGACAAATAGGCGTGACCTTCATATGTCTATTTGCGAGCGTAACCCGGCATGGAAGTGTTCCATGTAATGTACGCCATATAAATTTTTTGACTTTTGCCGAACATGATAACTTCCATATCTTACTCCAAATAGGATTAACTGTGGTTCGCCCCATCCCATTAGCATGTCTTAGTCTACTTCCATACTGATAGTCCCACTCCACAAAATAAGCAGACCAAACGAGAACATACAATTTTTCGTATAACTCCAAGCAATGAAATCTGGCATATCATGTTGCGGGATTGGAATTGAGAGAATCCGTTGAACATTAATGGGCCACATTGTTTGTGTGATCCGGTCTTCGTCCCAAGTATTCGAAGCAGGATCAATCAAATCACCCACCTTTGTTAACAGTTGTCCCCCCTTAGGTGTCACAACTTTCCTAGTAGTGCAATTTGGGATCCAGGCATCTTCCCAAATATTGATATTTTGTCCATTCCCCACACGCCAAATATAGCCATGTTTCAGAGAATTTATGCCAGCCATAATACTTTGCTAGGTGAATGAAGAGCCTTTCTTTTGCTTATAATTTAACAAATCGCCATCAGGATAGTATTTAGCCCTTAGAATTGTAGCACACAAAGAATCAGGATTATCCAGAAGGCGCCATGCCTGTTTGGCGAGCAGTGCCAGATTGAAACAATGAATATCACGAAATCCCATCCTTCCTTGGTTTTTACGTACGCACATTTTCCACCAGGCCATCCAGTGCATCCTCCTCTGGTTCTCCTCGTCTCCCCACCAGAAATGCGCTATCGCGTCAATGATTCCTTTACAATTTTTTATTAGGAATTTTAAAGACCGACATTGCATAGGTGGGTATGGCTTGGATCATAGCCTTGAGCATGATCTCCTTTCCCCTGGCAGACAATAATTTTTCCTTCCAGCCACTAATTTTCTTGACAATCTGTTCAATCAGAAATTGGAAACAATCTATTTTATCTACACCCACATTTGCTGGCAGGCCCAAATATTTATCACTGAGGGCCTCTGTCAATATATTCAGTGCTGTACACAATTGTTCTCTAATCTCCACCTTCGTGTTTGGGCTAAAGAAAATGCTGGATTTTTCCATACTTACCAATTGTCCTGATGCCTGGCAGTATAAAACTAACACTATTTTCAGAGCTTCCGCATCGTGTTGGTTGGATTTCATGAGAATCAAAGAATCATCCGCAAAGAGAAGGTTCGTGATGGGTGGGGCATCTCTACAAACTTTTACTCCTGATATATTTCCAATTTCCTCCGCCCGTGTAAGTAGGGCATTTAATCCCTCTGTGCACAACAAGAAAAGGTATGGTGACAACGGGTCACCCTGCCTCAAACCCCTTGTAGGCTTAACACTCTCATTTTCCTCCGCGTTAATCCTTACTATGTATTCGACAGTTGAGACGCAATGCATAATAAATTTCACCCAATCTTGACGGAAGCCCAGTCTCAGCATAATCTCCTTCAAAAAAGGCCACTCAACTCTGTCATAAGCTTTGTGCATATCAAGTTTAATAGCACACATGCCTTCTCTACCTTCTCTTTTATTCTTGATTGTGTGAAAACACTCATAAGATACTAATATATTATCCGTTATCAGTCTGCCAGGCACAAAGGCACTCTGAGTCGGGCTTATAATATCTGGCAGGAGAACCTTCAAACGAAGGGCCACCATCTTTGCAATTATTTTATATACCACATTGCATAAGCTGATCGGCCTAAATTAGGTTACCTTTTCCGGTGTGTTAACCTTTGGAATCATCACAATCGCAGTATCGTTCCAACCAGCTGGTATAGTACACGTGTTGATGGCTTGTAGGACCTCCTCAACTAGATCGTCCCCTATCATAGGCCAAAATCTTTTATAGAAGATGGCATGGAGTCCATCTGGCCCTGGAGCTTTTAAGTCCCCAATCTCGAACAGCGCCTTGCAAACATCTTCAGCAGTATAAGGTGCAAGAAGAGCATTATTCATTTCAGTTGTCACCCTTCTATGAAATAGGGACAAAACCTCTTGATTCGGATGTTGGACTTCCGCCGTGAAGAGCTTTGAAAAATAATCAGTAATGTGATTCTTCAGCTCCTTACCTTCTCTCCAAATGCCAAAATCATCTAAAAGTTTCTTTATACTATTTCTTTTTATCTTGGTCGTGGCTGCGTTGTGGAAGAACGACGTATTGCAATCCCCGTGCATCAGCCAGTTTGCACGACCTCTTTGTAGCCATAAAATTTCCTCTTGGTCCAATAGGTTCTCAATTACCACAATAATTTCCTTCTGTTGGCACCATGATTCTGTGTTCAAGGGACCACGCCTCAGCCTCTCTAACTCTTTTTTTAATTTTTTAATTCTCCGCTTCGGGCCCTTGAGAGTTACACGATCCCAGGCATGCAAATCGGCATGCACGGCTCTCGTTCGATCAGCTAGTGAAGGGCCAATACCTGCTAACTTTGGTTTTTCCCAAGAAGCCTTAACAATTTTAGTGTCAGTCTCTTCCTTTAACCACCTAGCTTCAAATTGCTTCACGCGCCCCTCTGGTCGATTGAAAATATTGTCATCCAAATAATCCATGTCCATGACCAGCGGCCGATGATCAGAATGGACATGTTCTTCATTAATCACCGCCGCACGAGGAAATTTATGTGCCCACCCTACATTGCAAACTGCCCGATCAAGACGTTCTCGAATTTCACCTCTACTCCAAGTAAAAGGATCGCCCATGTAACCTAAGTCCTCCAGCCCGCATTCCACCAGAGGCACTTTGCCCCGCCCGTCTCGCTCGCCAGAAACAGCCAGCACGCCTGCCTGGTCCTCCCGACCAAGTGATGCGCCAGCTGGAGCAGGCGCCAAGAGCCCCCGATCCCGGCCCTCCTGGTCGGGTGTCTACTTGACGGATGAGGCGGCCCCTTTGTCCGAGATCATGAGTCCTCTCACGGCAGTGGCCACCTTGACAACGTCCATGGGCTTGGCGATGTTGTTGTTGATGGTGCCTGAAGAAGAATTGTTGCCGTCGCGAGGGTAGTTCCCGAAAAGGAGACCCCTCTTACTAGCACCTTGGCTCTTCCAGTAGGGTTCTACACTCAGGTTTCTAGGATAACAAACTACCCTCTTATCACGAGGGATTTTACAAAACCTCTCAGAAGTGTGGCCAACAATGCCACAACACTCGCAGTACAAGGGAAGGTTTTCATACTTAACATCATACTTATAAACCTTAGAACTACCTAGAGGTGTAAATTCTACATAACACTTTAGAGGTTCATGCCGTAATATCTTGACACGCACCCGCAAGTATTTATCAACAATTACATGGTTTTGGTGAGAGACCTCCAACACCTCTCCTAGTTGATCCTCGAGAGACCTCCCTATGCTCTCAGTCTTAAGCTCGAATGGAAGATCGCGTACCTGGACCCATATGGTCATGACACCAAGGTCGACCTCCGCCGGGTCGCCCTTGCCGTCGAACTCGGCGAAGATGAGACCGTCTCGCTTGAAGTGCCAAGGTTGCGCCTTTAGCACAAAGCGACGATCACTATCAGCAGCGAGATTGAGGATGAACCTCCCATTCGCGCTGTCCACCTCTTGGACGGTGACCAGCCCTTGGTTCTTCCAAGCCGTGTTCCAGAGGTCATCGACAATGACCCTCAGGTTGACCTGGAAAGGGGAGAGAAGGCGCCCCACCACTAGGAATCCGCTGACGGCCTTGCGGGCAGCCTCCATGTTAATGACGAGAGGACGGCCCTCACCCCGGCCGCGCCCCTGGATCATCGTGCCCGACAGGTCATGCGGCTCTAGGTGGGAGGAGGAGCCCAACTTGGCCGAGCACCGGCGGGGAGCATTCCGTTGCCCCTCCGGAACCCACCACTGTCACAGGTTTCTTCCCCACCTCACTACTCACAGGTTCTCCCTGACCCGCCATGGTACAGATTAGGCCACAACAAGAGGTAGGATGGACAGAGAGCAGATGGGTGTGCTTGGGCTCAAGAGAAGATGGAAGATAGCCTCTCCCGGGTCCCTAGATATAGCAAGCAACAAATCCTTTCCAAACAACCTCATAAACGAAATTGATGTAATTGAAGGTGAATAAAAGGCCATGAATAAGAAGTTTCCTATAACTGCTCCAAGAATTCCCCCTTTCCCTCAAATGACTCCCCAGCGGCAGGAAGCAAAATCGAAACAAACTTCAATCCCCGCTGCAGTCTGATTCTACAATCCTGAATGATTAAATAGCTAGCCTTATCTACTGAACCTTTCTCTGAAGAACCGGCGAAAACCACGCCCACCCCCTGCGCGATGCACCCTCCCGATCCCGCAAGGCGCACGGTCGATCCTCTCCTACTCTCCTCCCATGACCTCGATGGAATCTCACCTGCCAGCAAATCAGCTATCTCCTTCGCTCTTCTTCTCGACCGGATCAAGACATGGTCCCGATCTGTCGCTCCCCGAAGGATCCTCCTTGATCTTTCCTTGAATTGCTCCCACTCCCTCCCGCTGAAGAGACCCAGCTCGTGGCTCCCTCCAGGAATTAATCCCTTCTGCCCCGACGGATTTGCCGTTGTCGAAGCCGCCGTCTCGCCCGCCATGGCCGCCAGATCGCCTTTGCGATCGTGGGAGCCCCCTAGGTTTTTTTTGGTAAAGTTACTGAGCCCGTGTGGATGTTGTAGATCAATGGTCCATTCTACCGTTCCCTTGAATTTTAATGCGTTCCTAGAGAAAACTAAGTTGAAAGATGATGGTAGCAACTACACAGACTGGGTCAGTAACTTGAGTATTATCTGCATTGCTGCACAGAAGAATTATGTACTTGATGCACTGCTAGGCGACGCACCCACTGCAGGAGCTAAAGCAGATGTTATGAACGTCTGGCAAGCTCGATCCGATGACTACTCTATAGTTCAGTGTGTCATGCTTTACGGCTTAGAACCTGCACTTCAAATACGTTTTGAACGTCATGGAGCATTTGAGATGTTCCAAGAGCTGAAATTGATAATTCAAGATAATGCCCGAGTTGAGAGATATGAAGTCTCCAACAAGTTATATAGCCGCAAGATGGAGGAGAATAGTTCTGTTAGTGAACATGTACTCCAAATATCTGGGTATCGTAACCAGTTGGAATTTCTCTTCCACCTGAGAGTGTTATTGACAAAGTTCTTCAATCACTGCCACCAAGCTACAAAGGCTTCATGATGTACTATAATATGCAAGGGATGGATAAGATAATTCCCGAGCTCTTCGCGATGTTGAAATCAGCGGAGGTAGAAATTAAGAAGGAGCAAGAAGTGTTGATGGTTAACAAGACCACTAGTTTCAAGAAAAAGGGAAAAGGAAAGAAGGGGAACTTCAAGAAGAACGTCAAACAGGTTGCCGCTCCCATGAAGAAACCCAAAACTGGTCCTAAGCCTGAAACTGAGTACTTCTATTTCAAAGGGAGTGGTCACTGGAACCGGAACTGCCCCAAGTATTTGGCAGATAAGAAGGATGACAAAGTGAGCAAAGGTATATTTGATATACATGTTATTGATGTGTACCTTACTAGTGCTCATAGCAGCGCCTGGTGAAAGTGCAACTAATCCCCGGGTGGTTTTGGTAATTAATAACACCATATAGCTAATTGAACTAATATCCATTCAAGTTAAATATTTCAAGAAGTTCAATGATTGGAATGGCATGGATTAGAGATGTGGACCCCTCAAAATGCTTAAGACAAAGATTGGAAAAAGCTCAAGAATCTACATTTCTATTAGTGATCCAAGATCACATTGAGTCCATAGGAAAGCCAATACTATTAAAAGGGGATGAGGTGTTGCTTAATGATCTGGTTGCTCAAGTGCTTAGTGATATTGCTCCAAAACCCTCAGCCACTTTCTCAAACTCCACACATGTCCAAAACCTAAAGTCAAACTCGGCCCCACCAATTCGATCCATCCGGCGCCACCGAGTTCATATGACATAGCCACTGCCACAAACCCTATACAATTCGGTCACTGCGATACGGATCTCGGTCTCACTGAGATGCATTGCAAACTCTCTGTGATCCTTTTATAACATTTCGGTCTCACCGAGAAGAGCGACCGGTCCCATGGAGTTTGCATGGAAAAATCTGTGTGATCCTTTTGTAACATTTTGGTCTCACCGAAATGACCGGTCGGTCCCACCAAGTTTGCTTGACTAGTTCCCTGTAGTGCTATTTGCTGAAATCGGTCTCACCAAGTTCAAGCAATCGGCGCCACCGAGATGAGGTCTTGCCCTAGCCCTAGCACATCGGTCCCACCAAGTTGATCATGTCGGTCCCACCGAGATTCCTAACGTTCACATTTTGAACTGATTCGGTCTGACCGAGTTCACCTATTCAGTCTGACCGAGTTGGGTCAAATGTGTGTAACGGTTAGATTTTGTGTGGAGGCTATATATACCCCTCCACCCCCATCTTCATTTGTGAGAGAGCCATCAGAACATGCCTACACTTCCGCTACACATTTTCTGAGAGAGAACCACCTGGTCATGTGTTGAGACCAAGATATACCAATCCTACCATAAGAATCTTGATCTCTAGCCTTCCCCAAGTTGCTTTCCACTCAAATCATCATTTCACCATATCCAAATATGTGAGAGAGAGTTGATTGTGGGGGAGACTATTACTTGAATCACAAGAGCAAGGAGTTCATCATCAACACACCATTTATTACGTTTTGGAGAGTGGTGTCTCCTAGATTGGTTAGGTGTCACTTGGAAGCCTCCGACAAGATTGTGGAGTTGAACCAAGGAGTTTGTAAGGGCAAGGAGATCGCCTACTTCCTGAAGATCTACCCGAGTGAGGCAAGTCATTCGTGGGTGATGGCCATGGTGGGATAGACAAGGTTGCTTCTTCGTGGACCCTTCGTGGGTGGAGCCCTCCGTGGACTCGCATAGCCGTTACCCTTCGTGGGTTGAAGTCTCCATCAACGTCAATGTACAATAGCACCACCTATCGGAACCACGCCAAAAATCTCCGTGTATCCATTGTGTTTGCACTCACCAAACCTCTCCCTTTACCTTCATAAGCAATGCTTTACTTTCCGCTACCACACACTTAGAATTGCATGTGTAGGTTGGTTACTTGACTTGTCCTAATTGCTAAAATCTGCCAACACTTTAAATTGGGAAAATGCTAGATTTTTATTTGGTCAAGTATTCCAATCACCCCCCCTCTAGACCTACTTCCGATCCTACAATTGGTATTAGATCTTTAATCTCCATTTGTCGTGATTTCCACAGCTTTGGTGAGCATAGCCTTGGTTTCAAAACCTAGGAGAGTATGGCGTCTAACAAGGGAGGTTATCACCATAGACGTCCTTACTTTCATGGTACTAATTTTTCTAGTTGGAAACATAAAATAAAAATGCATATTGTTGGACATAACCCTGCCGTTTGGGCTGTTGTGCGAATTGGTTTGCAAGGTGAATACTTCGAGGATGGAAAAGAACCGGACCGTCAAGCGTCTGCGAAAGAATTGAATTTTTTGCAATACAATGCTCAAGCTTGCGATATTCTCTTCAACGGATTATGTCCCGAATGATTCAACAAAATCGGCCGTCTTGAGAATGCAAAGGAAATTTGGGATACTTTGGTTGATATGCACAAAGGTACTGAGTCCATCAAGGAATCCAAGTTGTATGTGCTTCAAAGTCAACTTGATAAGTTCAAGATGAAGGATGGTGAAGGAGTCGCCGAAATGTACTCTAGGCTTGCTCTCATCACAAATGAGATTCCCGGCTTAGGAAGCAAAGAGATGACCGACAAATTCATCATCAAGAAGATCCTAAGAGGCTTGGATGGAAAATATGATACCATGTGCACTTTGATCCAAATGATGCCCAACTAAAAAGATCTCAAGCCAACAGAAGTCATTGGTAGAATTGTTGCTCATGAGATGTCACTCAAGGATAAGGAAGAGTTCCACAACAAGTCCAGTGGTGCTTACAAAGCCTCATGTGATGCTCCTACCACATCAAGTGAGAAACAAGTCTTGAATGAAGAATTGAGCTTAATGGTGAAGAACTTCAACAAATTCTACAAGAATAGAAGCAAAGAGAGAGGTTCCAAGTCAAGGTCCTACAATGACAAAATATCTTCTAGTTATGATCGCAACTGCTACAATTATGAAAGACCCGAACACTACTCAAATGAGTGTACGACTCCATACAAGAGAAGAGAAAATTCTCTCAAAAGAAGAAGGAAAAGAGATGAATCGCCACCAAAAGAGAGAAGGACTAGAGATGATCGTTATGAATGAAGACCCTCTCGTAGAAGCAAGGATTCGGAAAGGAAGGACAAATCAGCAAGGAGCTAAAAAATACAAAGACATCAAGCTCATGTTGGTGAATGGGTATCCAGTTCCGACTCCGATGACTACTCCGAGAGAAGCTATCACTCCGACTCCGAAGATACTCAAGATGAAGGTGTTGCCGAAATTGCTCTTGTGTCATCCAATCCTACGATATATTTGACTCACCTAATGAAGGAATTGGAAGATGCTTCATGGCTAAAGGCCCTAAGCTATCACATCCCGAATATCTTGATTTCAATAGTGACGAAGATGATTTGCTAGGAGATGATGATTTACTTTTAGGTAGCACTAGTGATGAAAACTATGATGAAATTGCTACTATCATGTTAATCAAGATGAAATGAATGATAATGATAAGAAGGAGATTGAACGTCTAACAAAATAACTAAACACTCTTAAGTTAGCTCATGCAACTACCTTAGAGGATCATCGAGAACTTTTAAAGACTCATGAGAAGCGACGCTTCGAGAAGCTCAACTTATAGCAAGAACATGGGTTTTTAAAAGCAAACAATGATGATCTTCGAAAGAAAATTTCTTCTTACATTGCCAAGCGTTTATTCTTGTCTACTTATATGCCTGAAGTAACTTCTAGCAATAAGAACACGAAAGATTCTTCCTCTGCTAGTAACAATAATCATGCTAAATCCAATAGTGTTGCTCCTAGTAGTTCTCTTGATTCCACTAATGATTCTCTTAGCCAAGTTACACTTGAGCAAGAAAATAGCTCATTGAAGGGAATTATAGAGAAAGGTGTTTACAAGAGTCTTGCCGGGAGTAAGCAATTGGAGGAAATTGTGTGCAAGCAAGGAAGGCACCGGAAGAATCAAGGTGTTGGTTTTGAACGAAAGTTCAATGCCAATGGAGTTGATTGGGAAGAAGATCAATACCCCAAGAAAAAGTTTGTTCCTTAACAAGAGAAGTATGACCCCACTTCCTTCAAGGGAACACAAACTCAAGATGATCTTCCACCACAAGACCACAAGATAAAAGGCAAGGACAAGCTTCAAGAAGAGATTGACTCATTTGAAGAAGCTCCTTAGGCCTTGGTCAAGTGGGTTCCCAAGACTACTTTAAGTTCTACTTCATCAAGTACAACTACAACTCCGAGGATTCCCATCAAGTTGATGTGGATCCCAAAGAAGAAGAACTAGAGAGTTCTTGAGGGTGACTCCGCCAACATATTTCACTCATATTCACTTTGGCGAGGACAAGTGCAATCAACTTCCATATCTTGCACTAGTTCAAGGAGTCACAAACCCTCTTGTTGGTAAGACAAAGGACAAGGTAATCTAATGATTTCATGGACATCATTATGTGTGTGCTTCACTCTATGTCCATGGATATCCTTGTATGTTCCTTGTGGGACTAACCCATGTAGGTATTTAAAGTGCAACTCACTCCAAATGATCGCTCCAAATGATCTACATCAACATTGAGCATCCACATCTTCAACACCTACATGAAGTCATCATCGAAAAAATCCAAGGTTAGTTCATCCCTCTAAGGGGGGATATCACATCTAGGGGGAGCTTTATTCTAAGAATTGAGCTAAAGCAACTCTAATGATGTGAACACAATAATGCTTTATGTAAAAGTGGTAACCCCACTTGTGCTTAAACGATGAGTATGACCTATGATCAAATGTTCTCATTTGACTCCTATGTCAATATACTCATATATAGATGACCTAGTCATCGCCAATTGCTTGGTAGATGCTAGAGTGTTTGTGCATGCTTTGCCACATGTTTTATTTGCCATCTTATTGTGTGAGCATGTTGGTAGCATATTTTTCTCCATTCGATGACATCAATTTGTTACTTTGATTGTTTGGTTTTTATTTTACCAAATGGATGGACAAGAATGCCTAAGTACTTCCTCTAGCTATCTATGCATTTCTCGTCTGAAACTCTATTCATGCTACATCACAAAGTTTGAACAAGTCGAATTCGGACCCACTGGGTGAGGAGCACTCGGTGTCACCGATCCGTCAAGCACTTAACTTCCAAAACCTCTTAATGCATCTCGGTCTGACCAATCCATCACATTTAGTCTCACCGAATTCATCAAGTTGATCTAGGTTTTCACCTCGGTGCAACTGATTAGAACAGTTCGGTCACATCGAGTTGCAGTAACCGTTTGCGATTCTGCATCTCAGTGCCACCGAGTCGTTCCACTCGGTCACACCGACAGTGACTGGGTATATATATCTGCAGGTTGAATTTTGGAAATTTCTTCAAACCCTCAATCGCGCTTGCCCAGCTCTGCCGCCCCCTTGGTCCACGGATCGTCTCCATCATCGCCAGCACCCTCCTGCCGCTGGTCTCCTCCGCCGTCAATGGGAATCTTCACTACCGTTGTCGACGTAGCAAGTTCGTCGCCAAGTTAGGGTACATACTCGATCTCTTTGTGCTATCCTTAACTCCAATTCTTGCACAAAGATTAATGCCATGTTTCCAGCCACGATTTAGATTGTTCTATCCACTCAAAACTTCCTTTAGAATAGATTTGATGCAAAAAAAATTAGGATTAGGTTTCCGCAAAACTCATCTCGGGCCGACCAATCTAAAGAAATCGGTCTCACCGATTTGGCCCTCATCTCGGGCCAACCAATCTAAAGAAATCGGTCTCACCGATTTGGCCCAGGCCATTGCACATGTACTTCTCGGTCTGACCGAAGTGTACCAAATCGGTGTGACCGAGTTCACCTTCACTGTCAAACCCTAGCATCTCGGAGTCACCGAATTTCATCTCGGTTTGACCGAAATTGGATGTTTAGACTCTGTTGCTGCTTTGGTGTCACCGAGTTAGTCATATCAGTAGCTCCGAAATGCTTTCTGTGTAAATCTAAAGTTAAGTTTTTATGTCAACTTTTTGCCAAAATAGCTGTGCTTTGTGATGCTCATCTACTCTACCTATACCTATATATTCACAGGGTCAGTTTCAGAGATGTCAGATGGTAGTGACAGTCATAACAAGTCGGAGGAGCAGGCAAATTTCAATGAGGGCACTAGTCCCTCCAAGAACAGCTATTATGAGAGTAGCAAAAGCACACCCAACAACCTACCAAAAGCTGCCACCAAGACAAGGAAGAAGAGGAATTCTGACAGTGAATATGAGGATTTTGTGGCTCAAGACGTCACTTCCAAGAAGCAGCCTATGAGGAAGGAGGAAACTGTTAGAGCTGTCAAGCCAGGTTCAAACAAGAAAGTTCCTGCCAAGAGGATTCCAATGTCAAAAGCCAAAACCTCAACTCAAGAAACCATGGAATTCACTCTTGAATCAAGAGAAGATGAGGCCGCTGGAGGAAAGAAGAGGAAAGAGAGAGTCAAGAAGACTAATGCCAGAGTCATTGGAAGGCCATCCATGAGGGATGATGTCGAGGATGCTGATGAGGAAGAAGATGAGCTTGTTGCACCTACTCAAAAGACCCAGAAGCTGATGGGGGATGCCATCAAGTCTAGGGCTGCTCCATCTAAGCCCAAAGCTGCACCCAAAACTTCAGCACCCAAGAGATCCACCAAAGACATCCCTGTTGCTGAAAAGAACAAGGCCCGAGTGCCAGAAGTTGCAGAAGAAGAGCAAGTTCAAGGAGAAGGTTCCTCAGATGATGATGAGTCCATGATGCTCAGGAAGCTGAAGCCAAAGATACCAGATCACAATGATGCTCATCTTGTTGCTGAGAACATGAAGCTGAGAAATGATGCAGGTCCGAGACTTTGGTGACAGACTAATCCCTATGCATCAAGGAGAAGAACTGTCGTTGATTATCATTTCCACACCAAGGAACAACAAGACTTCTATGAGACTGTCCTTTTGGACAAGAAGCCTATAGTTTGCAACATGCAATGGGTTGACTGGAAGTACATTGATGACAATGTAGATTACTTTCCCCATGTGCATGAGAGTTTCAGGTTGAATGCGGTTGACAAGTTTGTTGGACCAAAGCTAACCAGATGGAATGATGAGATGACTACACAATTCTACTTTATTGCTCATTTCTATCCTGATGGAAGGATTGTCTGGATGACAGAAGGCACTAGATATCAGTCAACAATTACAGAATGGACAAACTTGATCAATGCACCCAAGGAAGATGAGAACTACAATGATGTGTATGCTAAGCCTAGGAAGGATCATAGTTATATGGACAACATGTACAAGCCTATCCCAGAGAAGGACTTGAAGACTCACAAGCTTGGTTATATATATCGTTTGTTGCCTGGACTGGCCACTATCAACACCATCTTGAGGCACACTCTTTTGCCCAAGTCAGGTGATCATAGGATGATCCGTGGTCACTCCATCAACTTGCTTCACATGTTTGATATTCCAGGGAAATTCAAAGTCATGAGCCTGATTGTTGAGACAATCAAGAGAACTACATTAGACCAAAAGAGGTCTTGTGGATATGCCCCTCACATTCATATGTTGATCAACTCCAGACTAGAAAAGGGACATATCTACTTGACAAGAGACATCTACCTGTTAGGCCAGATTTTGAGGAGAATGAGGTTGTCATGGATGCATCTCATCCTACATCAGTTAAAGGCCAAGAGAAGATTGAGAAAGCGAAAGCAGCAAAAGCAGCAAGTGCTTCTGGAGTCCCCAAGACCAATCAAGATCAGCTCAGCCATCTTCTTGAGGCCACTCTGAGGATTGAGAAGAGCCTGGCCAGTTTGACTCAAAATCAAGAGAGTTTTGAGAGGATTTTTGAAACCAAATTCTATGATCTTGATGTGAAGATCATTGAGATACAAACAGTTGTGGAGAAGCTCAAGGAAGATGCAGAGGACAGAGATAGCACTGATGATTTCCAGAGAGTCCCAAGAGGACCAAGATCTTAAGTTGTGCTAGTTGTCGAACCCAGGCCTACACTTTCAGCACCTGCATCCACTGCCACAAGTGTTCCTCCAGTGTCAACTCCTTCAGCTCCACAGACTTTGTCCGAAATGTTTGCTGATGCTCTTATCTCCATGCCATCTACGTACACCAGAGCTACCAGCGAGAAGACTTCTTCCGCAGCTCCCGGAGATCGTGCCTAGAGTACCGTATAGCACTATGCATTTTTGAGCTTTTTGGTAACTTGTTACCAAAGGGGGAGAAAGTGTATAGATCATTAGGCTGAGAGAGAGAGAGAGAGAGAGAGAGAGAGAGTTTTGCTTCTCTTTGTTGGTTTTTGCTTGCCACATCGTTCGTTTGGTTATTGCTAGAATTTGCTTATGCCCGTGAGATACTTGTGCAGTTGATCATACTATGCTTAATGTGTGCTTGTTTGATTGTGTATGATCATTCACTTGTTTATTTTGGTGATGAGTGCTTGTTGCTTAAATCTTATCATTTTGAGCGCTCCACCAAGATGTATGTGACATGGAAGAGTAACCCATGATACTAATCGATTGTGCATTTGCATTCAAAAGCAAATCTTAAATAATGCACAAATTTAGGGGGAGCCCTTGCTTATCACATACTTCTCAAAGTGACGATGTATTCCACTATTATTATTATTTGTCGGAGCTTTGATCTATATGTTGTCATCAATTACCAAAAAAGGGGGAGATTGAAAGTGCAACTAATCCCCGGGTGATTTAGGTAATTAAGAACAACATATAGCTCATTGAACTAATATCCATTCAAGTTAAATATTTCAGGAAGTTCAATGATTGGCATGGCATGGACTAGAGATGTGGACCCCTTAAAATGCTAAAGACAAAGATTGGCAAAATCTCAAGACTCTACATTTCTATTTTAGTGATCCAAGATCACATTTGAGTCCATAGGAAAGCCAATACTATTAAAGGGGGATGAGGTGTTGCTTAATGATCTGGTTGCTCAAGTGCTTAGTGATATTGCTCCAAAGCCCTCAACCACTTTCTCAAATTCCACATATGTCCAAAACCTAAATTCAAACTCGGCCCTGCCGATTTGATCCATCCGGCGCCACCGAGTTCGTAGGACATAGCCACTACCACAAACCCTAGACAATTCGGTCACACCGATACGGATCTCGGTCTCATCGAGATGGTGATACGTCTCCAACATATCTATAATTTTTTTATTGTTCCATGCTATTATTTATGATGTTTTGGATGTTTAATGGGCTTTGTTAAACACTTTTATATTATTTTTGGGACTAACCTACTAACCCAAAGGCCCAGTCTAGATTGCTGGTTTTTGCCTATTTCAGGTGTTTTACAGAAAAAGGAATATCAAACGGAGTCTAAACGGAATGAAACTTCTGGAGAGATATTTTTGGAGCAATACACATGGGAGACTTGAGAACCACGGAATAGGCCTGACGTGGCGTCCATGAGGGTGGGGGCGCCCCCCTATAGGGCGCGCCCCCTGCCTCGTGGGCACCCCATCTGGCCCCTGGTGCCCTCCTTCCTCCTATATATACCAACGTACCCCGAAACCATCAAACGAACAAAGAAAACCCTAGTTCCACCACCGCAACCATCTGTTCCCGTGACATCCCATCTTGGGGCCTGTTCCGGAGCTCCGCCGGAGGGGGATCTACCACGGAGTGCTTCTACATCATCATTATCGCCTCACCATGAGTTGTGAGTAGTGTACCACAAACCTTCGGGTCCATAGCTAGTATTTAGATGACTTCTTCTCTCTCTTTGGATCTCAATACCAAGTTCTCCTCGGTCTTCGAGGAGATCTATTCGATGTAATCTCTTTTTGCGGTGTGTTTGTCGAGACCCGATGAATTATGGGTTTATGATCAAGATTATCTATGAGAAATATTTGGTTCTTTTCTGAACTCTTTATGTATGATTATAATATCCTTTCAAGTCTCTTTGAATTATAGGTTTGGTTTGGCCTACTAGATCTATAGTTCTTGCAATGGGAGAAGTGCTTGGCTTTGGGTTCAATCTTGCGGTGTCCTTTCCAAGTGACAGTAGGGGCAGCAAGGCACGTATTGTATTGTTGCCATCGAGGATTAAAACATGGGGTTTATATCACTATGTTTGAGTTTATCCCTCGACATCATGTCATCTTGCTTAAGGCGTTACTCTGTTCTTATGAACTTAATACTCTAGATGCATGCTGGATAGTGGTCGATGTGTGGAGTACTAGTAGTAGATGCAGAATTGTTTTGGTCAACTTGTCTCGGACGTGACGCCTATATATAATGATCATGCCTAGATACTCTCATAATTATTCGCTTTTCTATCAATTGCTCGACAGTAATTTGTTTACGCTCCGTAGAATATCGCTATCATGAGAGAAGCCACTAGAGAAAACTATGGCCCCCGGGTCTATTTTCAACATATCAATCTACAATCTACTTTACTTTTCCGATTTTACTTTCTATTCCTATATCCAAAAATACCAAAAATATCAAACTATCATCTTTATCAGATCTCACTTTCGTAAGTGACCGTAAAGGGATTGACAACCCCTTATCGCGTTGGCTGCGAAGTTCTTATTTGTTTGTGCAGGTGTGAGGGACTCGCGTGTGGTCTCCTACTGGATTGATACCTTGGTTCTCAAAAACTGAGGGAAATACTTACGCTACTGTGCTGCATCACCCTTTCCTCTTCGAGGGAATACAACGCAAGCTCGAGAAGTAGCAAGAAGAATTTCTGGCGCCATTGCCGGGGAGGCTTAGGCAAAAGTCATATATGAAGTACCTATCACAAACCCTTATCCTTCGCATTACATTTATTTGCCTCTCGTTTTCCTCTCATCCACTTCACCCTTGCCGTTTTATTCGCCCTTCTTCTTTCGTGTGTTTATTGTTCGCTTGCTTCTTGTTTGCTTGTGTGTTGGATTGCTTGCTTGTCACTATGGCTCAGAACAATACCAAATTGTGTGACTTCTCCAATACCAACAATAATGATTTTATTAGCACCCCAATTGCTCCTATTACCGATGTTGAATCTTGTGAGATCAATGCTGCTCTGTTGAATCTTGTGATGAAAGATCAATTTTCTAGCCTTCCTAGTGAAGATGCCGCTACCCATCTAAACAACTTTGTTGATTTGTGTGATATGCAAAAGAAAAGGGATATAGATAATGATATTGTTAAATTGAAGTTATTTCCGTTTCACTCAGAGATCGTGCTAAAACTTGGTTTTCCTCTTTGCCTAGAAATAGTATTGATTCGTGGAATAAGTGCAAATATGCTTTTATCTCTAAGTATTTTCCTCCTGCTAAGATCATCTCTCTTAGAAATGATATTATGAATTTTAAGCAACTAGATCATGAGCATGTTGCACAAGCTTGGGAGAGAATGAAATTAATGATACGTAATTGCCCTACGCATGGTTTGTACTTATGGATGATTATTCAAAACTTTTATGCTGGCTTGAATTTTGCTTCTAGAAATCTTTTAGATTCAGCCGCTGGAGGCACTTTCATGGAAACTACCTTAGGAGAAGCTACCAAACTCCTAGATAATATTATGGTTAATTATTCTCAATGGCACACCGAAAGATCTACTAGTAAAAAAGTGCATGCTATTGAAGAGATTAGTGTTTTGAGTGGAAAGATGGATGAACTTATGAAATTATTTGTTGCTAAGAGTGCTTCTTATGACCCTAATGATATGCCTTTGTCCACTTTGATTGAAAATAATAACGAATCTTTGGATGTGAATTTTGTTGGTAGGAATAAATTTGGTAACAATGCTTATAGAGGGAACTTTAATCCTAGGCCTTTCCCTAGTAATTCCTCTAATAATTATGGAAATTCCTACAATAACTCTTATGAAAAGATGCCTTCTGAATTTGAAACTAGTGTTAAGGAGTTTATGATTTCACAAAAGAATTTCAATGCTATGCTTGAAGAAAAATTGCTTAAGATTGATGAATTGGCTAGAAGCGTGGATAGAATTACTCTTGATGTTGATTCTTTGAAACTTAGATCTATCCCACCTAAGCATGATATCAATGAGTCTCTCAAAGCCATGAGAATTTCCATTGATGAATGCAAAGAAAGAAGCGCTAGGATGCGTGCTAAAAGAGAGAATAATATAATAGCGTGTTCTTCTAGTTATCATGAAAATAAAGGTGAAGATCTGAAAGTTATTGATGTCTCTCCTATTAGATCCTTGTTTTCTAGTATGAATCTTGATAAAGATAGGATTGGAGATGATTCTACTTTAAGGTGTCCCAATGATTCAGAGTTTTTAGATCTTGAGGAGTTTTTAGATCTTGATGCTAAAATTATTAAAAGTGGGAGTGAAGAGATTAAAACTTTGCATAGTGATGAACCCACTACTTTGGATTTCAAGGGATTAAATTATGATAATTGCTCTTTGATTGATTGTATTTCCTTGTTTCAATCCGTACTAAACTCTCCGCATGCTTATAGTCAAAATAAAGCTTTTACCAAACACATAGTTGATGCTTTGATGCAATCTTATGAAGAAAAACTTGAATTAGAAGTTTCTATCCCTAGAAAGCTTTATGATGAGTGGGAACCTACTATTAAAGTAAAAATTAAAGATCATGAATGCTTTGCTTTGTGTGATTTGGGTGCAAGTGTTTCCACAATCCCAAAAACTTTGTGTGATTTGCTAAGATTCCATGAGCTTGATGATTGTTCTTTAAATTTGCATCTTGCGGATTCCACTATTAAGAAACCTATGGGAAAGATTAATGATGTTCTTATTGTTGCCAATAGGAATTATGTTCCCATAGATTTCATTGTTCTTTATATAGATTGCAATCCTTCATGTCCTATTATTCTTGGTAGACCGTTCCTTAGAACTTGGTGCAATTATTGATATGAAGGAAGGAAATATTAGATTCCAATTTCCGTTAAGGAAAGGCATGGAACACTTTCCTAGGAAGAAAATCAAGTTACCATATGAATCTATTATGAGAGCCACTTATGGATTTCCTTCCAAAGATGGCAATACCTAGATCTATCTTTGTATCGTGCATAGCTAGGGGCGTAAAACGATAGAGCTTGTTGGGAGGCAACCCAATTTTATATTTTTTTTTGTTTTTGCTTCTGTTTAGGAATAAATATTTCATCTAGCTTCTGTTTATATGTGGTTTTGTGTTTTAATTAGTGTTTGTGCCAAGTAGAACCTTTGGGAAGACTTGTGTGAAGTTTATATGATCTTGCTGTGAAAAACAGAATCGTTAGCGCTCGCTAGAATGGTCACCAGATTTTACTAGAGTGTGATATTTAGTTGATTATTTTTGAAGATGATTAGTAGACAAATTCCTCACGTCTACCAATTTATTTGAATTTTTTTGGAGTTACAGAAGTATGCGAAAATTACATATTACTACAGACTGTTCTGTTTTTGACAGATTCTGTTTTTCGTGTGTTGTTTGCTTATTTCAATGCATCTATGAGTAGTATTGGGAAGTATGAATCATAGAGAAGTTGGAATACAGTAGTTTAACACCAATATAAACAAAGAATGAATTCATTGTAGTGACTTTGAATAGTGGTTTGTTTTCTTATACTAACGGAGCTCACGAGATTTTTGTCTAAGTTTTGTGTTGTAAAGTTTTCAAGTTTTGAGTATTGCTTTGATGGACTATGGAACAAAGAGTGGCAAGAGACTAAGCTTGGGGATGCCCAAGGCACCCCTAGGTAAAATTCAAGGACAACCAAAACCCTAAGCTTGGGGATGCCCCGGGAAGGCATCCCCTCTTTCGTCTTCATCTATCGGTAAATATACTTAGAGCAATATTTTATTCACCACATGATATGTGTTTTACTTGGAGCGTCATGTATAATTTAAGTCTTTGCTTGTTAATTTGACACTATTATCCTTGCTGGACACACCCTTTTGAGAGAGTTAAATATGGCATAGGAATTGTTAGAACACTCTATGTGCTTCACTTATATCTTTTGAGTTGAATAGTTTTTGCTCTAGCGCTTCACTTATATCTTTTAGAGCATGGTGGTAATTATAATTTGTAGAAATTGTTGATCTCTCATGCTTCACTTATATACTAATGAGAGTCTATTAAAACAGCATGGTAATGTGTTTTGGCTATAAAACTAGCCTTCACATGATAGGCATCCAAGATCAATGTAGTAAAAACTTTCACATTAAGTGCATTGAATATGATGAGAAGCTGGATGCTTGATAATTGTTTTGAGATATGAGGATAGTGATATTAGAGTCATGCTAGTGGAGTTATTATGAAATTGAGAAATTCTTGTGTTAAAGTTAGTGATTCCCGTAGCACGCACGTATGGTGAACCGCTATGTGACGAAGTTAGAGCATGATGTATTTGTAGAGTGTCATCCTTTGTGTGGAGGTCGGGGGCACGCGATGGTTAACTCCTACCAACCTCCCCCCTAGGAGCACGCGTTGATTGCTTTGTTTTGATGACTCGTAACTTTTTTGGAATAAGTATATGAGTTCTTATGACTAATGTTGAGTCCATGGATATTACGCACTCTCACCCTTCCACCATTGCTAGCCTCTCGTACCGCACAACTTTCGCCGGTACCATACACCCACTATATATCCTTCCTCAGAACAGCCACCATATATCTTCCTCAAAACAGCCACCATACCTACCTATCATGGCATTTCCATAGCCATTCCGAGATATATTGCAACTTTCCACCGTCTCGTTCATATGACACGCTTCATATTGCCATATTGCCATGCATGATCATGTAGTCGACATCGTATTTTGTGGCAAAGCCACCATGCATAATTTTTCATACATGTCACTTTTGATTCATTGCATATCCCGGTACACCGCCGGAGGAATTCATATAGAGTCATACTTTGTTCTAGTATCGAGGTGTAAATCAATAAAAGTGTGATGATCATCATTATTAGAGCATTGTCCCATGTGAGGAAAGGCCAATAAAAAAAGAGATGGACCAAAAAAATAGAGAGGGGCAAAAAAAGAGAGAAAGCCCCTCCAAAAAAATGAGAGAAAAGAGAGAAGGGACAATTGCTACTATGCTTTTCCACACTTGTGCTTCAAAGTAGCACCATGTTCTTCATGATAGAGAGTCTCATGTTTAGTCACTTTCATTTACTAGTGGGAATTTTCATTATAGAACTTGGCTTGTATATTCCAATGATGGGCTTCCTCAAATTCCCTAGGTCTTCGTGAGTAAGCAAGTTGGATGCACACCCACTAGTTTATTTTGTTGAGCTTTCATACATATATAGCTCTAGTGCATCCGTTGCATGGCAATCCCTACTCGCTCACATTGATATCTATTGATGGGCATCTCCATAGCCCGTTGATACGCCTAGTCGATGTGAGACTATCTCCCTCCTTTTTGTCTTCTCCACAACCGCCACTCTATTCCACATAGTGCTATATCCATGGCTCACGCTCATGTATTGCGTGAAAGTTGAAAGGTTTGAAAGAATAGAGTATGAAAACAAGTGCTTGGCTGAAACCAGGGTTGTGCATGATATGAATATTTTGTGTGATGAAGAGGGAGCATAGCCAGACTATATGATTTTGTAGGGATAACTTTCTTTATCCATAGTATTTTGGGAAGACATGATTGCTTTGTTAGTATGCTTGAAGTATTATTATTTCTTATGTCAATATAGACTTTTGTCTTGAATCTTTCAGATCTGAACATTCATGCCACAATTAAGAGAATTACATTGAAAAACTATGTTGGTTAGCATTCCACATCAAAACTTCTGTTTTTATCATTTACCTACTCGAGGACGAGCAGGAATTAAGCTTGGGGATGCTAGATACGTCTCCAACGTACCTATAATTTTTTATTGTTCCATGTTATTATTTATGATGTTTTGGATGTTTAATGGGCTTTGTTAAACACTTCTATATTATTTTTGGGACTAACCTACTAACCCAAAGGCCCAGTCCAGATTGTTGTTTTTGCCTATTTTAGGGTTTTACAGAAAAGGAATATCAAACGGAGTCCAAACGGAATGAAACTTCTGGAGAGTTATTTTTTGGAGCAAAATACGCATGGGAGACTTGAGAAACACGGAATGGGGCTGACGTGGCGTCCACGAGGGTGGGGGCGCCCCCCCTATACGGCGCGCCCACTGCCCCTCCTTCCTCCTATATATACCTACGTACCCCGAAACCATCAGACGAACTGAGAAACCCTAGTTCCACCGCTGCAACCTTCAGTTTTCGTGAGATCCCATCTTGGGGCCTATTCCGGAGCTCCGCCGGAGGGGGGGGATCTACCACGGAGTGCTTCTACATCATCATCACCGCCTCACCATGAGTTGTGAGTAGTTTACCACAGACCTTCGGGTTCATAGCTAGTATCTAGATGGCTTCTTCTCTCTCTTTGGATCTCAATACAAGTTCTCCTCGGTCTTCGAGGAGATCTATTCGATGTAATCTCTTTTTGTGGTGTGTTTGTCGAGATCCGATGAATTGTGGGTTTATGATCAAGATTATCTATGAGAAATATTTGGTTCTTTTCTGAACTCTTTATGTATGATTATAATATCCTTGCAAGTCTCTTCGAATTATTAGTTTGGTTTGGCCTACTAGATCAATAATTCTTGCAATGGGAGAAGTGCTTGGCTTTGGGTTCAATCTTGCAGTGTCCTTTCCCAATGACAGTAGGGGCAGCAAGGCACGAATTGTATTGTTGCCATCGAGGATAAAAAGATGGGGTTCATATCACTATGTTTGAGTTTATCCCTCTACATCATGTCATCTTTCTTAAGTCGTTACTTTGTTCTTATGAACTTAATAGTCTAGATGCATGCTGGATAGCGGTTGATGTATGGAGTAATAGTAGTAGATGCAGAATCGTTTCGGTCTACTTGTCTCGGACGTGATGCCTATATATAACGATCATGCCTAGATAGTCTCATAATTATTCGCTTTTCTATCAATTGCTCGACAGTAATTTGTTTACCCGCCGTAGAATATTGCTATCATGAGAGAAGCCACTAGAAAAAACTATGGCCCCGGGTCTATTTTCAACATATCAATCTACAATCTACTTTACTTTTCCGCTTTTACTTTCTGTTCTTATATCCAAAAATACCAAAAATATCAAATTATCATCTCTATCAGATCTCACTTTCGTAAGTGACCGTAAAGGGATTGACGACCCCTTATAGCGTTGGCTGAGAAGTTCTTATTTGTTTGTGCATGTGTGAGGGACTCGTGCGTGGTCTCCTACAGGATTGATACCTTGGTTCTAAAAAACTGAGGGAAATACTTACGTGTGCTGCATCACCCTTTCCTCTTCGAGGGAATACAACGCAAGCTCGAGAAGTAGCAAATGGCATTGCAAACTATCTATGATCCTTTTATATCATTTAGGTCTCACCGAGAAGAGCGATCGGTCCCACTAAGTTTGGATGGAAAATTCTCTGTGATCCTTTTGCAACGTTTCGGCCTCACCGAATGACCGATCGGTCCCACCGAGTTTGATTGATGAGTTCCCTGTAGTGCTATTTGTTGAAATCGGTCTCACCGAGTTCATGCAATCGGCACCACCGAGATGAGGTCTTGCCCTAGCCCTAGCACATCGGTCCCACAAAGTTGATCATGTCGGTCCCACCGAGACTCCTAATGTTCATATTTTGAACTGCTTCGGTCTGACCGAGTTCACCTATTCGGTCAAACAGAGTTGAGTCAAATGTGTTAACGGTTGAATTTTGTGTGGATGCTATATATACCCCTCCACCCCCATCTCCATTTGTGAGAGAGCCATCAAAACATGCCTACACTACCACTACACATTTTCTGAGAGAGAACCACCTGCTCATGTGTTGAGACCAAGATATACCAATCCTACCACAAGAATCTTGATCTCTAGCCTTCCCCAAGTTGCTTTCCACTCAAATCATCTTTCCACCACATGCAAATCTGAGAGAGAGAGTTGAGTGTTGGGGAGACTAGCACTTGAAGCACATCAAGGAGTTCATCATCAACACATCATTTATTACCTTTTGGAGAGTGGTGTCTCCTAGATTGGTTAGGTGTCACTTGGGAGCCTCCGACAAGATTGTGGAGTTGAACCAAGGAGTTTGTAAGGGCAATGAGATTCCCTACTTCGTGAAGATCTACCCGAGTGAGGCAATTCCTTCATGGGCAATGGCCATGGTGGGATAGACAAGGTTGCTTCTTCGTGGACCCTTCGTGGGTGGAGCCCTCCGTGGACTCACGCAGCCATTACCCTTCGTGGGTTGAAGTCTCCATCAACGTGGATGTACGATAGCACCACCTATCGGAACCACGCCAAAAATCTTCATGTCTCCATTGCGTTTGCACTCTCCAAACCTCTCCCTTTACCTTCATGTGGAATGCTTTACTTTTCGCTGCCACACTCTTAGAATTGAATGTGTAGGTTGGTTACTTGACTTGTCCTAATTGCTAAAATCTGCCAACACTTAAAATTGGGAAAAGGCTAGATTTTTATTTGGTCAAGTGTTCTAATCACTACCCCCCTCTAGACCTACTTTCGATCCTACACCTATGTATTTGATACTGGTTTAGTTGCTCATATTTGTAACTCAAAACAGAAGTTGCGGGTTAAATGAAGATTGGCTAAGAATGAGGTGACGATGCGCGTCGAAAATGGTTCCATGGTCGATGTGATCGCCGTCGGCACGCTACCTCTACATCTACCTTCGGGATTAGTTTTAGACCTAAATAATTGTTATTTTGTGCCTGCGTTGAGCATGAACATTATATCTGAATCTTGTATGATGCGAGGCAGTTATTCATTTAAGTCAGAGAATAATGGTTGTTCTATTTATATGTGTAATATCTTTAATGGTCATGCACCCTTGAGGAATGGTCTATGCTTATTGAATCTCGATTGTGGTAATACACATATTCATAATATTGATGCCAAAAGATGCAAAGTTGATAATGATAGTGCAACATACTTGTGGCACTGCCGTTTAGGTCATATTTGTGAAAAGCGCATGAAGAAACTCCATGCTGATGGACTTCTGGAGTCACTTGATTATGAATTATTTGATACTTGCGAACCATGCCTCATGGGAAAGATGACTAAAACTCCGCTCTTCGGAACAATGGAGCGAGCTAATGACTTACTGGAAATTATACATACCGATGTATGCGGTCCGATGAGTGTTGAAGCACGCGGCGGGTATGGTTATTCTCTCACCTTCACAAAGAATTTCAGAGTGAAGTAGAGAATCATCGTAACAAGAAAATAAAGTTTCTACAATCCGACAGCGGAGGCGAATATTTGAGTTAGGAGTTTGTTCTTCATTTGAAACAATGCGGAATAGTTTCACAACTCACGCCACGTGGAACACCACAGCGTAATGGTGTGTCCGAACGTCGTAATTGTACTCTATTGGAAATGGTGCGTTCTAAGATGTCTCTTATCGATTGCTGATACGTCTCCAACGTATCTACTTTTCCAAACCCTTTTGCCCTTGTTTTGGACTCTAACTTGCATGATTTGAATGGAACTAACCCGGACCGACACTGTTTTCAGCAGAATTGCCATGGTGTTGTTTTTGTGCAGAAATAAAAAGTTCTCAAAATGACCTGAAAATCCACGGAGAATTATTTTGGAGAATATAAAAAATACCTGCAAGAAGATCCAGACCAGGGGGCCCACACCCTCTCCACGAGGGTGGGGGACACCCCCTAGGGCGCGCCCCTGCCTCCTGGGTGTTGGGGAACGTAGTAATTTAAAATTTTCCTACGATCACGCAAGATCTATCTACCAGATGCATAGCAACGAGAGGGGAGAGTGTGTCTACGTACCCTCGTAGACCGGGAGCGGAAGCGTCAAGTGACGCGGTTGATGTTGTCGAACTTCTTCGCGATTCAACCGATCAAGCACCGACGGCAGCTCCGCGTTCAGCACACGTTCAGCTTGATGACGTCCCACGAGCTCTTGATCCAGTTGAGCTTCACGGGAGAGTTTCGTCAGCACGACGGCGTGGTGACGGATATGATGTGTTCACCGGCGCAGGGCTTCGCCTAAGCTCCGCGACAGTATGACCGAGGTGTGATTCTGTGGAGGGGGGCACCGCACACGGCTAAAACAATTCAACTTGTGTGTTTTGGGTGCCCCCTGCCCCCGTATATAAAGGAGCAAGGGAGGAAGGCCGGCCGGCCCTTCCTGGTGCGGCTAGGGAAGGAGTCCTACTAGGAATAGGATTGCAATCCTATTCCTAGTAGGATTCACCAAAAGGAAGAAGAGGGAAAGGAATAGGAGAGGTGGCGCCCCCCAAATCCTAGTCCAACTAGGAACCCTAGGTGGGGGCGCCAGCCAGCCCTATGGGCTGCCTCTCTCTTTCCCTTTAGGCCCACTATGGACCATCCCCTCTCGTAGGGGGTTCCGGTAACCCCCTCCGACAATCCCGATAAATCCGAAACTTTTCCGGAACACTTCCGGTGTCCGAATATAGTCGTCCAATATATCAATCTTTATGTCTCGGACATTCCGAGACTCCTCGTCATGTCCGTGATCTCATCCGGGACTCCGAACTACCTTCGGTACATCAATACTCATAAACTCATAATACCGATCGTCATCAAACGTTAAGCGTGCGGACCCTACGGGTTCGAGAACTATGTAGACATGACCGAGACTCATCTCCGGTCAATAACCAATAGCGGAACCTGGATGTTCATATTGGCTCCTACATATTCTACGAAGATCTTTTATCGGTCAGAACCGCATAACAACATACGTTGTTCCTTTTGTCAAACGGTATGTTACTTGCCCGAGATTCGATCGTCGGTATCTCTATACCTAGTTCAATCTCGTTACCGGCAAGTCTCTTTACTCGTTTCGTAACTCATCATCTCGTGACTAACTCATTAGTCTTTTGCTTGCAAGGCTTATTGTGATGTGTGTTACCGAGAGGGCCCAGAGATACCTCTCCGACACTCGGAGTGACAAATCCTAATCTTGATCTATGCCAACACCACGAATACTTTCGGAGACACCTGTAGAGCATCTTTATGATCACCCAGTTACGTTGTGACGTTTGATAGCACACAAGGTGTTCCTACGGTATTCGGGAGTTGCATAATCTCATAGTCATAGGAACATGTATAAGTCATGAAGAAAGCAATAGCAGTAAAACTAAACGATCATAGTGCTATGCTAACGGATGGGTCTTGTCCATCACATCATTCTCCTAATGATGTGATCCCGTTGATCAAATGACAACTCATGTCTACGGCTAGGAAACATAACCATCTTTGATCAATGAGCTAGTCTAGTAGAGGCATACTAGGGACATACTGTTTTGTCTATGTATTCACACATGTACTAAGTTTCCGGTTAATACAATTCTAGCATGAATAAAAGACATTTATCATGATATAAGGAATTACAAATAACATCTTTATTATTGCCTCTAGGGCATATTTCCTTCAGTCTCCCACTTGAACTAGAGTCAATAATCTAGATTACAAAGTGATGATCCTCACACCCATGGAGTCCTGGTGCTGATCATGTTTTGCCCGTGGAAGAGGCTTAGTCAACGGGTCTGCAACATTCAGATCCGTATGTATTTTGCAAATCTCTATATCTCCCTCCTTGACTAGATCGCGGATGGAATTGAAGCGTCTATTGATGTGCTTTGTTCTCTTGTGAAACCTGGATTCCTTCGCCAAGGCTATGGCTCCAGTGTTGTCACAAAAGATTTTCATTGGACCCGATGCATTAGTTATTACACCTAGATCGGATATGAACTCCTTCATCTAGACTCCTTCATTTGCTGCTTCCGAAGCAGCTATGTATTCCTCTTCACACGTAGATCCCGCCACGACGCTCTGCTTGGAACTACACCAACTGACAGCTCCACCGTTCAATAAAAATACATATCCGATTTGTGACTTTGAGTCATCCGGATCAGTGTCAAAGCTAGAATCGACGTAACCGTTTACGACGAGCTCTTTGTCACCTCCATACACGAGAAACATATCCTTTGTTCTTTTCAGATACTTTAGGATGTTTTTGACCGCTGTCCAGTGATCCACTCCTGGATTACTTTGGTACCTCCCTGCTAGACTTATAGCAAGGCACACATCAGGTCTGGTACACAGCATTGCATACATGATAGATCCTATGGCTGAGGCATAGGGAATGACTTTCATTTTCTCTCTATCTTCTGCAGTGGTCGGGCATTGAGTCTTACTCAACTTCATACCTTGCAAAACAGGCAAGAACCCTTTCTTTGACTGATCCATTTTGAACTTCTTCAAAATCTTATCAAGGTATGTGCTTTGTGAAAGTCCAATTAAGCGTCTTGATCTATCTCTATAGATTTTGATGCCTAATATGTAAGCAGCTTCTCCGAGGTCTTTCATTGAAAAACTTTTATTCAAGTATCCTTTTATGCTATCCAGAAATTCTATATCATTTCCAATCAACAATATGTCATCTACATATAATATTAGAAATGCTACAGAGCTCCCACTCACTTTCTTGTAAATACAGGCTTCTCCAAAAGTCTGTATAAAACCATATGCTTTGATCACCTCATCAAAGCGTATATTCCAACTCCGAGATGCTTGCACCAGTCCATAGATGGATCGCTGGAGCTTGCATACTTTGTTAGCACCTTTTGGATCGACAAAACCTTCTGGTTGCATCATATACAACTCTTCTTTGAGATATCCATTTAGGAATGCAGTTTTGACATCCATTTGCCAGATTTCATAATCATAAAATGCGGCAATTGCTACCATGATTCGGACAGACTTAAGCATCGCTACAGGTGAGAAAGTCTCATCGTAGTCAACTCCTTGAACTTGTCGAAAACCTTTCGCAACAAGTCGAGCTTTGTAAACAGTAATATTACCGTCTGTGTCGGTCTTCCTCTTGAAGATCCATTTATTTTCGATGGCTTGCCGATCATCGGGCAAGTCAACCAAAGTCCACACTTTGTTCTCATACATGGATCCCATCTCAGATTTCATGGCTTCAAGCCATTTTGTGGAATCTGGGCTCATCATCGCTTCCTCATAGTTCGTAGGTTCATCATGGTCTAGTAACATGATTTCCAGAACTGGGTTGCCGTACCACTCTGGTGCGGAACGTACTCTGGTTGATCTACGATGTTCTGTAGAAACTTGATCCTGAAGTTTCATGATCATTATCATTAACTTCCTTAATAATTGGTGTAGGAATCACTGGAACAATTTTATGTGATGTACTATTTTCCAATCCGGGAGAAGGTACAATTACCTCATCAAGTTCTACTTTCCTCCCACTCACTTCTTTCGAGAGAAACTCTTTTTCTAGAAAGGATCCGTTTTTAGCAACAAATATTTTGCCTTCGGATCTGTGATAGAAGGTGTACCCAACAGTCTCTTTTGGGTATCCTATGAAGACACATTTTTCCGACTTGGGTTCGAGCTTATCAGGTTGAAGTGTTTTCACATAAGCATCGCAGCCCCAAACTTTAAGAAACGACAACTTTGGTTTCTTGCCAAACCATAGTTCATAAGGTGTCGTATCAACGGATTTAGATGGTGCCCTATTTAACGTGAATGCAGCTGTCTCTAAAGCATAACTCCAAAACGATAGTGGTAAATCGGTAAGAGACATCATAGATCGCACCATATCCAATAAAGTACGGTTATGACGTTCGGACACACCATTACGCTGTGGTGTTCCAGGTGGCGTGAGTTGTGAAACTATTCCACATTGTTTCAAATGAAGACCAAACTCGTAACTCAAATATTCTCCTCCACGATCAGATCGTAGGAACTTTATTTTCTTGTTACGATGATTCTCTACTTCACTCTGAAATTCTTTGAACTTTTCAAATGTTTCAGACTTGTGTTTCATTAAGTAGATATACCCATATCTGCTCAAATCATCAGTGAAGGTCAGAAAATAACGATACCCGCCGCGAGCATCAACACTCATTGGTCCACATACATCAGTATGTATGATTTCCAACAAATCTGTTGCTCGTTCCATAGTTCCGGAGAACGGAGTTTTAGTCATCTTGCCCATGAGGCATGGTTCGCAAGCACCAAGTGATTCATAATCAAGTGATTCCAAAAGTCCATCATTATGGAGTTTCTTCATGCGTTTAAAACCAATATGACCTAAACAGCAGTGCCACAAATAAGTTGAACTATCATTATTAACCTTGCATCTTTTGGTTTCAATACTATGAATATGTGTATCACTACAATCGAGATCCAATAAGAATAGACCACTCTTCAAGGGTGCATGACCATAAAAGATATTATTCATAAAAATAGAACAACCATTATTCTCTGATTTGAATGAATAACCGTCTCGCAGTAAACAAGATCCAGATATAATGTTCATGCTTAACGCTGGCACCAAATAACAATTATTTAGGTCTAAAACTAATCCCGAAGGTAGATGTAGAGGTAGCGTGCCGACGGCGATCACATCGACTTTGGAACCATTTCCCACGCGCATCGTCACCTCGTCCTTAGCTAATCTTCGTTTAATCCGTAGTCCCTGTTTCGAGTTACAAATATTAGCAACCGAACCGGTATCAAATACCCAGGTACTACTACGAGCATTAGTAAGGTACACATCAATAACATGTATATCACATATACCTTTGTTCATCTTGCCATCCTTCTTATCCGCCAAATACTTGGGGCAGTTCCGCTTCCAGTGTCCAGTCCCCTTGCAGTAGAAGCACTCAGTTTCAGGCTTGGCTCCAGATTTGGGTTTCTTCGTGGAAGTAGCAACTGACTTGCTATTCTTTTTGAAGTTCCCTTTCTTTCCCTTGCCCTTTTTCTTGAAACTAGTGGTTTTGCTAACCATCAACACTTGATGCTCCTTTTTGATTTCTACCTCCGCAGCTTTGAGCATAGCGAAGAGCTCGGGAATTGTCTTTTGCATCCCTTGCATGTTATAGTTCATCACGAAGCCTTTATAGCTTGGTGGCAGTGATTGAAGAACTCTATCAATAACACTATCCTCGTCAACTTTGCAACCAAGTTGAGTCATATGATTGTAGTACCCAGACATTCTGAGCAAGTGTTCACTGATAGAACTATTCTCCTCCATTTTGCAGCTGTAGAACTTATTGGAAATCTTATATTTCTCAATCCGGGCATTTGCTTGAAATATTAACTTCAACTCCTGGAACATCTCATATGGTCCATGACGTTCAAAACGTCGTTGAAGTCCCGGTTCTAAGCCGTAAAGCATGGCACACTGAACTATCGTGTAGTCATCAGACCGCGACTGCCAGACGTTCAAAGCGTCTACATTAGCGGAAGGGGGCTTGTCACCTAGCGGTGCTTCAAGGACATAATTCTTCTGTGCAGCAATGAGGATAATCCTCAGGTTACGGACCCAGTCCGTGTAATTGCTACCATCATCTTTCAACTTAGCTTTCTCTAGGAATGCATTAAAATTCAAAGGAACGGTAGCACGGGCCATTGATTTACAACGACATAGATATGCAAAACTATCAGGACTAAGTTCATGATAAATTAAAGTTCAATTTAATCATATTAATTTAAAGAACTCCCACTTAGATAGACATCCCTCTGGTCATCTAAATGATCACGTGATCCAAATCAACTAAACCATGTCCGATCATCACGTGAGATGGAGTAGTTTCAATGGTGAACATCTTATGTTGATCATATCTACTATATGATTCACGCTCGACCTTTCGGTCTCCAGTGTTCCGAGGCCATATCTGTATATGCTAGGCTCGTCAAGTTTAACCCGAGTATTTTGCGTGTGCAAAACTGGCTTACACCCGTTGTATTTGAACGTAGAGCTTATCACACCCGATCATCACGTGGTGTCTCGGCACGACGAACTTTCGCAACGGTGCATACTCAGGGAGAACACTTATACCTTGAAATTTAGTAAGGGATCATCTTATAATGCTACCGTCGATCTAAGCAAAATAAGAAGCATAATAAGATAAACATCACATGCAATCAAAATATGTGACATGATATGGCCATCATCATCTTGTGCTTTTGATCTCCATCTCCAAAGCACCGTCATGATCACCTTCGTCACCGGCGCGACACCTTGATCTCCATCGTAGCATCGTTGTCGTCTCGCCAACTATTGCTTCTACGACTATCGCTACCGCTTAGTGATAAAGTAAAGAAATTACATGGCGATTGCATTTCATACAATAAAGCGACAGCCATATGGCTCCTGCCAGTTGCCGATAACTTTACAAAACATGATCATCTCATACAAAACCGTATAACTCATCATGTCTCGACCATATCACATCACAACATGCCCTGCAAAAACAAGTTAGACGTCCTCTACTTTGTTGTTGCAAGTTTTACGTGGCTGCTACGGGCTTAGCAAGAACCGTTCTTACCTACGCATATAAAACCACAACGATGTTTCGTCAAGTATGTGTTGTTTTAACCTTCACAAGGACCGGGCGTAGCCACACTTGATTCAGCTAAAGTGAGAGAGACAGACACCCGCCAGTCACCTTTAAGCAACGAGTGCTCGTAACGGTGAAACCAGTCTCGCGTAAGCGTACGCGTAATGTCGGTCCGGGCCGCTTCATCTCACAATACCGCCGAAGCAAAGTATGACATGCTGGTAAGCAGTATGACTAGTATCGCCCACAACTCATTGTGTTCTACTCGTGCATATCATCTACGCATAGACCTGGCTCATGATGCCACAGTTGGGGAACGTAGTAATTTAAAATTTTCCTACGATCACGCAAGATCTATCTACCAGATGCATAGCAACGAGAGGGGAGAGTGTGTCTACGTACCCTCGTAGACCGGGAGCGGAAGCGTCAAGTGACGCGGTTGATGTTGTCGAACTTCTTCGCGATCCAACCGATCAAGCACCGACGGCAGCTCTGCGTTCAGCACACGTTCAGCTTGATGACGTCCCACGAGCTCTTGATCTAGTTGAGCTTCACGGGAGAGTTTCGTCAGCACGACGGCGTGGTGACGGATATGATGTGTTCACCGGCGCAGGGCTTCGCCTAAGCTCCGCGACAGTATGACCGAGGTGTGATTCTGTGGAGGGGGGCACCGCACACGGCTAAAACAATTCAACTTGTGTGTCTTTGGGTGCCCCCTGCCCCCGTATATAAAGGAGCAAGGGAGGAAGGCCGGCCGGCCCTTCCTGGTGCGGCTAGGGAAGGAGTCCTACTAGGAATAGGATTGCAATCCTATTCCTAGTAGGATTCACCAAAAGGAAGAAGAGGGAAAGGAATAGGAGAGGTGGCGCCCCCCAAATCCTAGTCCAACTAGGAACCCTAGGTGGGGGCGCCAGCCAGCCCTATGGGCTGCCTCTCTCTTTCCCTTTAGGCCCACTATGGACAATCCCCTCTCGTAGGGGGTTCCGGTAACCCCCTCCGACAATCCAGATAAATCCGAAACTTTTCCGGAACACTTCCGGTGTCCGAATATAGTCGTCCAATATATCAATCTTTATGTCTCGGACATTCCGAGACTCCTCGTCATGTCCATGATCTCATCCGGGACTCCGAACTACCTTCGGTACATCAATACTCATAAACTCATAATACCGATCGTCATCAAACGTTAAGCGTGCGGACCCTACGGGTTCGAGAACTATGTAGACATGACCGAGACTCATCTCCTGTCAATAACCAATAGCGGAACCTGGATGTTCATATTGGCTCCTACATATTCTACGAAGATCTTTTATCGGTCAGAACCGCATAACAACATACGTTGTTCCTTTTGTCAAACGGTATGTTACTTGCCCGAGATTCGATCGTCGGTATCTCTATACCTAGTTCAATCTCGTTACCGGCAAGTCTCTTTACTCGTTCCGTAACACATCATCTCGTGACTAACTCATTAGTCTTTTGCTTGCAAGTCTTATTGTGATGTGTGTTACCGAGAGGGCCCAGAGATACCTCTCCGACACTCGGAGTGACAAATCCTAATCTTGATCTATGCCAACACCACGAATACTTTTGGAGACACCTGTAGAGCATCTTTATGATCACCCAGTTACGTTGTGACGTTTGATAGCACACAAGGTGTTCCTACGGTATTCGGGAGTTGCATAATCTCATAGTCATAGGAACATGTATAAGTCATGAAGAAAGCAATAGCAGTAAAACTAAACGATCATAGTGCTATGCTAACGGATGGGTCTTGTCCATCACATCATTCTCCTAATGATGTGATCCCGTTGATCAAATGACAACTCATGTCTATGGCTAGGAAACATAACCATCTTTGATCAATGAGCTAGTCTAGTAGAGGCATACTAGGGACATACTGTTTTGTCTATGTATTCACACATGTACTAAGTTTCCGGTTAATACAATTCTAGCATGAATAAAAGACATTTATCATGATATAAGGAATTACAAATAACATCTTTATTATTGCCTCTAGGGCATACTTCCTTCACTGGGCCCCCTGGTGCTCCACCGATGTATCCCAGATCCTATATATTCACTTTCGGGGAGAAAAAATCAGAGAGAAAGAATTATCGCGTTTTACGATACGGAGCCGCCGCCAAGCCCTAATCTCTCTCGGGAGGGCTGATCTGGAGTCCGTTCGGGTCTCCGGAGAGTGAAGATCGTCGCCATCGTCATCATCAACCTTCCTCCATCACCAATTCCATGATGCTCACCGCCGTGCGTGAGTAATTACATCGTAGGCTTGTTGGACGGTGATGGGTTGGATGAGATCTATCATGTAATCGAGTTAGTTTTGTTAGGGTTTGATCCCTAGTATCCACTATGTTCTGAGATTGATGTTGCTATGACTTTGCTATGCTTAATGCTTGTCACTAGGGCCCGAGTGCCATGATTTCAGATCTGAACCTATTATGTTTTCATGAATATATGTGTGTTCTTGATCCTATCTTGCAAGTCTATAGTCACCTACTATGTGTTATGATCCGGCAACCCCGAAGTGACAATAATCGGGACCACTCTCGGTGATGACCTTAGTTTGAGGACTTCATGTATTCATTATGTGTTAATGCTTTGGTCCGGTACTCTATTGGAGGCCTTAATATCCCTTAGTTTCCAATAGGACCCCGCTGCCACGGGAGGGTAGGACAAAAGATGTCATGCAAGTTCTTTTCCATAAGCACGGATGACTATATTCGAAATACATGCCTACATTACATTGATGAACTGGAGCTAGTTCTGTGTCACCCTAGGTTATAAGTTCTACATGATGAATTGCATCCGACATAATTCCCCATCACCGATCCAATGCCTATGAGCTTTTCACATATTGCTTGTTGCTTATTTATTTTTCTGTTGCTACTATTACAAAAACTACAAAAACACTATCGTTACTTTTGTTACCGTTACCGCTACTATCATATTACTTTGCTACTAAACTACCTTGCTGCAGATACTAAGTTTCCAGGTGTGGTTGAATTGACAAGTGAGCTGCTAATACTTAAGAGTATTCTTTGGCTCCCCTTGTGTCGAATCAATAAATTTGGGTTGAATACTTTACCCTCAAAAATTGTTGTGACCCCCTACACTTGTGGGTTATCAAGACTATTTTCTGGCGCCATTGCCGGGGAGCATAGATCTATTCTTTAAGTCACTTGGGATTTATATTTTTTGATCACTATGAAGAATTTGAAGGACTCAAAACCAAGATCTTACCCTCAACTACGAGGGGAGGTAAGGAACTGTCATCTAGCTCTGCACTTGATTCTCCATCTGTTATGGGTAAATTTGTGACACCTACTCCCGCTATTGTATCTGATATGTCGTATGTTCTTGATGATGCCACTTCTGCTATGTATGATGAAACTACTTATATGCTTGATAATACTGTGCCACTAGGTGAATTTCTAGATGAATAAATTGCTAAAGTTAGGGAGAATGCAAATATTGAAACTGATGATATTTATAAAAGTGATGATGAAGCTTCTCCCAATAGATATGAATTGCCTATTGTTCCTTAGGGTTATGTTATGGATGAAGAAACTGCTAGAGACTTTCTTGCTTGCAATGATAGATATGATCTTAAGAAATTATTAGCTAAGCTAAAAGAAAAGTCCTTGAATGCTAGAATGAAACATGACCCTACTTTCGCTACTTCACCTATCTATGTTACTGATAAGAATTATGATTTCTCTGTTGATCATGAGTTAATTACTTTGGTTGAATCTGATCCTTTCCATGGCTATGAATCTAAAACTGTTGTGGCACATCTTACTAAGTTAAATGATATAGCCACCCTGTTTACCAACGATGAAAAGATTCGTTATTACTATATCCTTAAGTTATTTCCTTTCTCGTTAAAGGGTGATGCTAAGACTTGGTTTAATTCTCTCGATCCTAGTTGTGTGCGTAGTCCCCAGGATATGATGTATTACTTCTCTGCTAAATATTTCCCGCTCATATGAAACAAGGTGCCTTACGGGAGATATATAACTTTGTGCAAATTGAAGAAGAGTGTCTCCCACAAGCTTGGGGAGGCTTCTCCAATTACTTAATGCATTGCCTGATCATCCTCTTGAGATGAATGATATACTTGATGTCTTTTATAATGGACTAACCGATGCTTCCAGAGACCACCTGGATAGTTGTGCTGGTTGTGTTTTCAGGGAAAGAACAGTCGATCAAGCTGAATTACTATTGAATAATATGCTGGCCAACGAAAATAATTAGACACTTCCTGAACCAGCCCCTAAGCCAACTTCGAAGAAGAGAGGTGTTCTATTTCTCAGTCCTGAAGATATGCAAGAGGCAAACAAATCTATGAAAGAAAAAGGTATTAAAGCTAAATTTACCAACTATTGAAGAAATACATGGTCTTGATAACCCGACACAGGTAGTAAAGGTAAATTCTCTTTATAGATTTGATGAAGGTGATATTCCTCGCTATAAATCTGCTAGCCAATGCTTAGATGAGTTTGACAATTTTATTGTGAAACAAGAAAACTTCAATGCTTATGTTGGTAGACAATTACAACACAATGCTTATATGATCGAACACTTGAGTGATTATCTATCTAGAGCTAAAGGTGAACTGAAACTCATTAGTAAACATGCTTCCATGGTTACCACTCAAGTAGAACAAGTACTTAAGGCTCAGAATGATTTGCTCAATGAATTAAATAGTAAGAATAATTATTATGATGTTAGAGTTGCAACTAGGGGTGGTAAAATGACTCAGGAACCCTTGTATCCTGAAGGCCATGCTAAGAGAATTGAGCAAGATTCTCAGAAAGCTAATTTAGATGCTCCTAGTTCTTCTAAGAAAAAGAAAAAGAAAATTGATAGAACTTTGCATGCTTCTAGTGAACCTGTAGCTGACACACATGAGAATCCCAATGATATATCTGTTTCTGATGCTGAGACACAATCTGGTAATGAACATGAACCTAGTGATAATGTTAATGATGATGTTCGTAATGATTCTCAACCTAGCAATGATAATGATGTAGAGATAGAACCTGCTGTTGATCTTGATAACCCACAATCAAAGAATCAACGTTATGATAAGAGAGACTTTGTTGCTAGGAAGCATGGTAGCAAAAGAGAACCATGGGTTCAGAAACCCATGCCTTTTCCTCCTAAATCATCCAAGAAAAAGGATGATGAGGATTTTGAGCGGTTTGCTGAAATAATTAGACCTGTCTTCTTGCGTATGCGTTTGACTGATGTGCTTAAAACAAATCCTTATGCTAAGTATATGAAGGATATTATTACCAACAAAAGAAAGATAACTGAAGTAGAAATTTCCACCATGCTTGCCAATTACACTTTTAAGGGTGGAATACCTAAGAAACTAGGAGATCCAGGAGTACCCACTATACTTTGCTCCATTAAGAGAAACTATGTTAAAACTGCTTTATGTGATCATGGAGCCGGTGTTAGTGTTATGCCTCTCTCTTTATATCGTAGACTCGACTTGAGTAAGTTGACACCTACTAAAATATCCTTGCAAATGGATGTTAAATCAACTGCTATACCTGTCGGTATTTGTGAGGATGTGCCTGTTGTAGTTGCAAATGTCACTATTCTAACGGACTTTGTTATACTTGATATTCCCGAGGACGATAGTATGTCTATTATTCTTGGAAGACCCTTTTTGAATACTGCAGGGGCTGTTATTGATTGCAACAAAGGCAATGTCACTTTTCATGTCAATGGTAATGAGCATATGGTGCACTTTCCGAGGAAACAACCTTAGGTCCACAGTATCAATTCTGTTGGATTTTTTTAATGATTACTATTGGAGGTTTTGAATCCCCTCTTCCTATTGTCAAGAAGACATATGACATTCTTATTGTTGGGGACATACATATCCCCATTGAGGTAACCTAGTGTTATTCGAAAATTCTCCGGTTTCATGTTATTCGGAAAGAGTTTATTAACAAGACCTGATCAACCTTGTTAATGGATTCCTTTTGATGAACATGGGATATGTGAATCTACATAGCACAAACCTTCTATAACCTCCTTTTACTTTCTGTTAATTAGGATAAATAAAGCAAAAATAGTATTTTCTGTCTGACACCACACTTATCCGTGCAATAAAAAATACCCCGAAAATAAAAGTTCTCCAAATGCCCTGAAAATGAAATATGATTTTTTCTAGAATATTTGAGAAAATATGGCACATAACACACAGAGAGGGGAGCCAGCACTTGGCCACGAGGGTCCAGGGCGCGCCCCCCTGCCAGGGCACGCCCCCTGCCTTGTGGGTCCCACGTGCCCCCCTCCACTTATTCCTGCACCCACACTCTTCTTCTTCCTCCCGAAAAAATCACCAACCAGCTCAAACCCGAGTTCTAGCTCATCTTGCTGCCATTTTCGATCTCCTTGCTCAAAGCACCATTCACCAAACTGTTTGGGGAGATTGTTCCTTGGTATGTGACTCCTCCATTGGTCCAATTAGTTTTTTTTCTAGTGCTTTATTTTTTGCAAATTTTTGCTGCTGTGGTGACCTTGTTCTTGAGCTTGCATGTTAAATTTTCTTGGTCCCAAGTAGTTCCAATGCATGATATAGCCTCTAGGCACTAGTAGGAGTTTTTGCTATCAATATTGTTGAGTTTGGTTAACTTTTATTTTGAGTTACTAAAAATTTCAGAAAAATGCATAGGAAAATCTTCAAAGGGGGTTCTTCAAGGAAGCAAGTACCGAGGCTCGCGTTTCGTGGGCCGGACGATGAACTGCCGAGGGATGCTGACGTGCGGCCTTGTGAATGGCCGTCAGATGACTTCATGGATCAGGTTGGCATCAAGGATGAATTTCATGCATATGTGCGCAACGCTGACCTCGAGGGCTTCATACAAGATAAGTGCCCTCAATACCGTGGCTTAACTGATAGCTTTGTGAGAAGGTTTAAATTTTCATCTTCACGTAATTCTCACACTGTCCTGTTTGACCTGTATGATAAATCTTACACCATGGACTTAGAGGATTTTAGTGATGCTTGTAAGCTCCCACAGTGGGGCAGTATGGGCGATCCTCGCAAATATGAATTTAGAGATTTTCTTGCTAGTATCACAGTGGGGGAATCTAGATAAATCACACAGGCTACCATAGGGAGCATCCATTTTCCTGCTATTCATTACTTTGCTCTCTTTATTGGTAGATGCATAAATGGTAAAGATGAAGCTTGTCACATGTGTGTCCTAGATTTTAGTGTTCTCAGGAGTGATGTACTAGGTGATAGACAATATAACTTGGGAGCCATTGTTGCACGTAGGCTACACCATAATGGTATGAATGGAGATTTATTTGGTGGGATTTATGCCCCTCGCATAGCCCGCCGTCTTGGTGTGCCTGTGCACGAGAATGATGAACCCTTACCTCCTGCTCATTTGGATTGCCATGCTATGACTAGTCATCGGTTTATATAGAGGGATGATAAATCCCTCAAATATCGATTAATCTTTAACAGGCAACATGCCATCCCTATTGTTCTTCCTGCCCCTGCTTTGTTTGACTTTCACGCAGAAGGGAGATACACTATAACTATGGAGGAGGCAAATGCGTATTATAATATGACAGAAGCATCCTGCCATCGAGCTGTAGCTCAGCATGCAGTAGCTGCTGCATCTCAATACAACCCCAACTACGACTTTGGATATCCGTCAGGCCAGTACTGACCATAGACCAACTTAGGCCAAAAGCCTAAGCTTGGGGGAGTACGTGTTTCTCACCGACTTTACATTCGTCACACACTTATTCTAGTTGTCGGCGCTCACACTCTTTCACTGTACCATCCATGTTTAGTTTCATTTCTTTTTCTTAGTCTTTTTCTTGTGTGCCAAAAAAAGCTTAAGAAAAACAAAAATATTAGTTGTAGCTTCTAAGCTAGTTTACTTTTCCTGCTTATAGTAGCAATTAAAAGAAAACCCAAAAAGATTTCCCGTTCTTATTTGCTTGTTGGGAGCTTTCCCGTGTAAATAGTTTCTTTTCTTTTCTTTGGGGGTTAAGAGTAGAAGACCATGAATGAAATTGCTTAGTGGCTCTCATATGCTTTCTTGTTGATTTAACCTTGAGCCATATTACCTTGTCTTCCCTCTTGTATTAAATGTCTGCAGATTCCAGCTTAGTCCAATTCACGTGCACTATTATTATTATCCACACCGTTCGATCATGCGAGTGAAAGGCAATAAGGATGCTATATGATGAACTAATTGAGATAAGAAAAGCTGGTATGAACTCGACCCCTCTTGTTTTTGTAAATATGATAGTTCATCGTTCCTAATTCAGCTTGTTATAAATGAAACATGCTTGCAATGACAATTAGAGATCATAGCTACTTATGCCATGCTTAATTAGCTGAGAGTTTAGAATGGTCTATCTTGCGTGCCAACATGATATTAAAATGGTTGTGATGTGGTATGATGGGGTGGTATCCTGCTTTGAAACGATTCAAGTTATCTGACTTGGCACATGTTCACGCATGTAGTTGAAACAAATCAACATAGCCTCCACGATATTTATGTTCATGGTGATTTATATCCTACTCATGCGTGCATTCATTGTTGATTAATTTTAATGCATGTTCATGACCATTGTTGCTCTCTAGCTGGTCGCTGCCTAGTCTCTTTCTAGCCTTCAGCTGTACTTAGCGGGAATACTACTTGTGCATCCACTTCCATAAACCCCAAAGTTATCCCAGTGAGTCCACTATACCTTCCTATATGCAGTATTTACCTGTCGTTCCAAGTAAATTTGTATGTGCCAAACTCTAAACCTTCAAATGAAATTCTGTTTTGTATGCTCAAACAACTCATGTATCAACTAGGGTTGTCTATATCTTCCATGCTAGGTGGGTTATTCTCACGATGAGTGGACTCCGCTCATCATTCATGAGAAATTGGCTAGTAACCGGGATGCCCAGTCCCATGCTCAAAATCTTAATAATTAAACAAAACACCCCCAGGGCTGTTGCTGGTTTGGACGGTACCCGTTGTTTCGGGCTAGCCGTGGAGTGTGCTTGTTGGTGGTTGGGGGAGTATAAACTTTACCATTATGTTTGGGAACCGCCTATAATGTGGCGTAGCATGGGAGATATCGAGATTCTTGGTTGTTATGTTGACGATGAAAGTATACCGCTCAAAATGTTATACATCTCTATTTAAAAATCGAGCTCTGGCACCTCTACAAATCCCTGCTTCCCTCTGCGAAGGGCCTATCTATTTAATTTTATGCAGAGTCATCATCCTCTTATCAATGAGCACCAGTAGGAGAGCACCTCTGTGATTTGCATGTATTACTATTAATTTTCATTGAGTATGATCATGACCGGATCTCTTTTACCATGAATTACAATGTCTAGTCAGTCCTTGATCTTTAAAGGTGCTCTGCATTTATGTTTTACGGTCTCAGAAAGGGCTAGCAAGATACCATCTTGTTATATCATATCATGATTGTTTTGAGAAAGTGTTGTCATCCGAGGTTTATTATTATTGCTCGTTAGTTGATTATGCCATTGATATGAGTAGACTTGAGACCTGAAAGTTATTGTGAATGTGGTTAGTTCATGATCTTGCTAAAAACCATAATGCTGGCTTACATATTTACAACAACAAGAGCAAACAGAGTTTGTCAAAGTTTTTCTTTATCACTTTGAGTTTATCAACTGAATTGCTTGAGGACAAGCAAAGGTTTAAGCTTGGGGGAGTTGATACGTCTCCAACGTATCTACTTTTCCAAACCATTTTGCCCTTGTTTTGGACTCTAACCTGCATGATTTGAATGGAACTAACCCGGACTAACGCTGTTTTCGGCAGAATTGCCATGGTGTTGTTTTTGTGCAGAAATAAAAAGTTCTCGGAATGACCTGAAAATCCACGGAGAATTATTTTGGAAGATATAAAAAATACCTGCAAGAAGATTCAGACCAGGGGGCCCACACCCTGTCCACGATGGTGGGGGCGCCCCCCCTAGGGCGCGCCCCCTGCCTCGTGGGCCCCTGGTGCTCCACCGACGTATCCCCAGATCCTGTATATTCACTTTCGGGGAGAATAAAAACAGAGAGAAAGAATTATCGTGTTTTACGATACGGAGCCGCCGCCAAGCCCTAATCTCTCTCGGGAGGGCTGATCTGGAGTCCGTTCGGGGCTCCGGAGAGTGGAGATCGTCACCATCGTCATCATCAACCTTCCTCCATCACCAATTCCATGATGCTCACCGCCGTGCGTGAGTAATTCCATCGTAGGCTTGCTGGACGGTGATGGGGTGGATGAGATCTATCATGTAATCGAGTTAGTTTTGTTAGGGTTTGGTCCCTAGTATCCACTATGTTCTGAGATTGATGTTGCTATGACTTTGCTATGCTTAATGCTTGTCACTAGGGCCCGAGTGCCATGATTCCAGATCTGAACCTATTATGTTTTCACGAATATATGTGTGTTATTGATCCTATCTTGCAAGTCTATAGTCACCTACTATGTGTTATGATCCGGCAACCCCGAAGTGACAATAATCAGGACCACTCCCGGTGATGACCTTAGTTTGAGGAGTTCATGTATTCATTATGTGTTAATGCTTTGGTCCGGTACTCTATTAAGAGGAGGCCTTAATATCACTTAGTTTCCAATAGGACCCCGCTGCCACGGGAGGGTAGGACTAAATATGTCATGCAAGTTCTTTTCCATAAGCACGTTTGACTATATACGGAATACATGCCTACATTACATTGATAAACTGGAGCTAGTTATGTGTCACCCTAGTTTATAACTTCTACATGATGAGTTGCATCCGACATAATTCCCCATCACCGATCCAATGCCTACGAGCTTTTCACATATTGCTTGTTGCTTATTTACTTTTCCGTTACTACTATTACAAAAACTACAAAAACACTATCATTACTTTTGTTACCGTTACCGCTACTATCATATTACTTTGCTACTAAACTACCTTGCTGCAGATACTAAGTTTCCAGGTGTGGTTGAATTGACAACTCAGCTGCTAATACTTAAGAGTATTCTTTGGTTCCCTTGTGTCAAATCAATAAATTTGGGTTGAATACTTTACCCTCGAAAACTGTTGCGATCCCCTACACTTGTGGGTTATCATTTGCCTTTATCATTTTGGGGTTATGCATTAGAGATAGCTGCATTCATGTTGAATAGGGCACCATATAAATCCCTTGAGACAACACAGTATGAACTATGGTTTGGTAAGAAACCAAAGCTGTCGTTTCTTAAAGTTTGGGGTTGCGATGCTTATGTGAAAAAACTTCAGCCTGATAAGCTCGAACCCAAATCAGAGAAGTGCGTATTCATAGGAAACCCACAAGAAACTGTTGGGTACACCTTCTACCACAGATCCGAAGGCAATACTATTGTTGCTAAGAACGGGTCATTTCTAGAGAAAGAGTTTCTCTCGACATAAGTGAGTGGGAGGAAGGTAGAACTTGATGAGGTAATTGTACCTTCGTTCAAATTGGAAAGTAGATCATTAGATAAAATAGTTCACATGATGCCTACACCAACTAGAGAAGAAGCTAATGATAATGATCATGAAACTTCGGATCAAGTTACTACCGAACCTCGAAGGTCGACCATAACACGTACCGCACTAGAGTGGTATGGTAACCCTGTCCTGGAAGTCATGTTAGACACGGTGAACCTTTGAACTATGAAGAAGCTATGATGAGCCTAGATTCCGATAAATGGCTTGAGGCCATGAAATCTGAGATAGGATCCATGTATGAGAACAAAGTGTGGACTTTGGTTGACTTGCCCGATGATCGGCAAGCCATTGAGAATAAATGGATCTTCAAGAGGAAGACAGACACTGATGGTAATATCATTGTCTACAAAGCTCGAATTGTTGCAAAAAGGTTTTCGACAAGTTCAAGGAGTTGACTACGATGAGACTTTCTCACCCATAGCGATGCTTAAGTATGTCTGAATCATGTTAGCAATTTTTGCATTTTATAATTATGAAATTTGGTAAATGGATGTCAAAACTGCATTCCTTCATGGATTTCTGAAAGAAAAATTGTATATGATGCAGCCAAAAGGTTTTTTTGATCCTAAAGGTGCTAACAAAGTGTGCAAGCTCCAGCAATCCATCTATGGACTTGTGCAAGCATCTCGGAGTTGGAATATACACTTTGATGAGGTGATCAAAGCATATGGTTTTATACAGACTTACTGTGAAGCCTGTATTTACAAGAAAGTGAGTGTCAACTCTATAGCATTTCTGATATTATATGTGGATGCCATATTCTTGATTGGATATGATGTAGAATTTCTGGATAGCATAAAATGATACTCGAATAAGAATTATTCAATGAAAGACCTCGGTGAAGCTGCTTATATATTGGGTATCAAGATCTATAGAGATAGATCAAGACGCTTAATAGGACTTTCACAACGCACTTACCTTGACAAAGTTTTGAAGAAGTTCAAAATGAATCAGTCAAAGAAAGGGTTCTTGCCTGTGTTGCAAGGTGTGAAATTGAGTTAGACTCAATGCCTCACCACTGCAGAAGATAGAGATAAAATGAAAGTCATTCCCTATGCCTCAGCCATAGGTTCTATCATGTATGAAATCCTGTGTACCAGACCTGATGTATGCCTTGCCATAAGTTTGGCATGGAGGTACCAAAGTAATCCAGGAGTGCATCACTGGACATCGGTCAAGAACATCCTGAAGTACCTGAAAAGGACAAAAGGATATGTTTCTTGTTTATGGAGGTGACGAAGAGCTCGTCGTAAAGGGTTACGTTGATGCTAGCTTCGACACAGATCCGGATGACTCTAAGTCACATACCGGATCATATTTTTATTGAATGTTGGAGCTATCAGTTGGTGCAGTTCCAAGCAAAGCACCGTGGCCCGATCTACGTGTGAAGCGGAGTACATAGCTGCTTCAGAAGTAGCACATGAAGGAGTCTTGATGAAGGAGTTCATATCCGATCTAGGTGTAATATCTAGTGCATCGGGTCCAATGACAATCTTTTGTGACAACACTGGAGCAATTGCCTTGGTGAACGAATCCAGGTTTCACAAGAGAACAAAACACATCAAGAGACGCTTCAACTCCATTCGTGAAAAGGTCAAGGATGGAGACATGGAGATTTGCATAATACATACGGATCTGAATGTTGCAGACCCATTGACTAAGCCTCTTCCGCGAGCAAAACATGATCAACACCAAGACTCCATGGGTGTTAGATTCATTACAATGTAATCTAGAGTATTGACTCTAGTGCAAGTGGGAGACTAATGGAAATATGCCTTGGAGGCAATAATAAAGTTGTTATTATTTTATATTTCCTTATTCATGATAAAGATTTATTATTCATGCTAGAATTGTATTGACCGGAAACCTAAATACATGTGTGAATACATAAAGAAATACCATGTCCCTAGTAAGCCTCTACTAGACTAGCTCATTAATTAAAGATGGTTAAGGATTCCTAACCATAGACATGAGTTGTCATTTGATGATGGTATCCCATCATTGTGAGAGGGATGTGATGGACAAGACCCATCCATTAGCTTAGCATTTGATCGTACAATTTATTGCTACTGCTTTCATGTATGTCAAATACATATTCCTTTGACTATGAGATCATGCAACTCCCGGATAACGGAGGAATACCTTGTGTGCTATCAAACGTCACAACGTAACTAGGCGATTACAAAGATGCTCTACAGGTATCTCCGAAGGTGTTTTGTTGGGTTGGCGTGAATCGAGATTAGGATTTCTCACTCTGAGTATCAGAGAGGTATCTCTGGGCCCTCTCGGTAATACACATCATAATAGCCTTGCAAGCAAATGACTAATGAGTTAGTCTCAAGATGATGTATTACGAAATGAGTAAAGAGAATTGCCAGTAACGAGATTGAACTAGGTATAGAGATACCGACGATCGAATCTCAGGCAAGTAACATACCGACAGACAAAGGGAATTCTTTATGTTGTCATAAGGGTTCGACCGATAAAGATCTTCGTAGATATGTAGGAGCCAATACGGGCATCCAGGTTTTGCTATTGGTTATTGACCGGAGAGGTGTCTCGGTCATGTCTACATAGTTCTCGAACCCGTAGGGTCCGCACGATTAACGTTCGTTGATGATATAGTATTGAATGAGTTATGTATGTTGGTGACCGAATGTTGTTCGGAGTTCCGGATGAGATCACGGACATGACGAGGAGCTCCGGAATAGTCCAGAGGTAAAGATTAATATATGGGATAATAGTGTTTGATCTCCAGAAAGGTTCATGAGAACACATTATTTGGGCCAAGGGGTAAAGCCCACGAGGGTTTTGGAAAGCACGAAAGGAAGTTTTGCGGAGGCGAGAGGCCAGACGCCGGGAACCCTGGTGTCTCGTCCTGGAATCCGAGTGGGACTCTTGCCTTTCTGGCAAAACCGACTTTCAGGAGGCTTTTGCTCCAAGTTTCGACCCCAGGGCTCAACATATAAATAGAGGGGCAGGTCTAGCACCCAAGACACATCAAGATACACCAAGCTGTGTGCCGGCAAACCCTGACCCTCTAGTTTATCCTTTGTCATAGTTTCTGTAGTGCTTGGCGAAGCCCTGTGGAGATTGTTCTTCATCACCACTGTCACCATGCCGTCGTGCTGCTGGAACTCATCTACTACTTCGCCCGTCTTGCTGGATCAAGAAGGCGAGGACGTCATCGAGTTGAACGTGTGCTGAACGTAGAGGTGTCGTACATTCGGTGCTTGATCAGTTGGATCACGAAGAAGTTCGACTACATCAACCGCATTACTAAACGCTTCCAATTTCGGTCTACGAGGGTTCGTAGACATACACTTCCCCTCGTTGCTATGCATCTCCATGGATAGATCATTGCATGTGCGTATAATTTTTTTGGTTTTCCATGCATCATTTCCCATCAGTGGCAACATGAGCCAGGTCTATGTGTAGATGACATGCACGAGTAGAACACGAAGGAGTTGTGGGCGGTGATGTTCATACTACTTACCACAAACATCTTATTTTGATTCGGCAGTATTGTAAGATGAAGCGGCCCGGACCAATATTACATGTCCACGTACATGAGACTGGTTCCACCATCACGTGAACTTGTTTGCATAACGGTGGCTGACGGGTGTCTGTTTCTCCTACTTTAGTTGAATCAAATTTGACTGCGGCAGATCCTTGGTGAAGGTTAAAATGGAAAACTTGATAAATCACCGTAGTGGTTTTGTGCCGTAGGTAAGAACGGTACTTGCTAGAAGCCTGTAGCAGCCACGTAAAACTTGCAACAACAAAGTAGAGGATGTCTAACTTGTTTTTGCAAGGCATGTTGTGAGGTGATTGGTCAAGACATGATGAGTTATACGTTATTGTATGAGATGATCGTGTTTTTTAAATTATCGACAACTGGCAGGAGCCTTATGGTTGTCTCTTTATTGAATGAAATGCAAACACCATGTAATTGCTTTACTTTATCGCTATGAGTTAGCAATAGTCGTAGAAGCAATAGTTGGCGAGACGACCACGACGCTACGATGGAGATCAAAGTGTCAAGCCGATGACGATGGAGATCATGACGATGCGTTGAAGACGGAGATCAAAAGCAAAAGATCATGATGGCCATATCATGTCACATATTTTGATTGCATGTGATGTTTATCTTTTATGCCTCCTATTTTTCTTAGATCGGTGGTAGCATTATAAGATGGTCCCTTCACTAAATTTCAAAGATAATAGTGTTCTCCGCGAGTATGCACCATTGCTAGAGTTCGTCGTTCCAAGACACCACGTGAAGATCGGGTGTGATAAACTCTACGTTCACATACAACGAGTGTAAGAAAGTTTTACACACGCGGAATACTTGGGTTAAACTTGACGAGCCTAGCATGTACTGACATGGCCTCGGAACACTGGAGACCGAAAGGTCAAACATGAGTCATATAGTAGATATGATCAACATAGAGATGTTCACCATTGATGACAACTCCATCTCACATGATGATCAGACATGGTTTAGTTTTGGATCATGTTTCACTTAGATAACCCGAGGGATGTTAATTTAAGTGGGAGTTCATTAGTAATTTGTTTAATTGAACTTAATTTATCATGAACTTAGTCCTGATAGTATTTGCATATCTATGTTGTAGATCAATGGTCCGTTCTACCGTTCCCTTGAATTTTAATGCATTCCTAGAGAAAACTAAGTTGAAAGATGATGGTAGAAACTACACAGACTGGGTCCGTAACTTGAGGATTATCCTCATTGCTGCACAGAAGAATTATGTACTTGATCCACCGCTAGGTGATGCCCCCACTTCAGGAGCTGAAGCAGATGTTATGAACGTCTGGCAAGCTCGATCTGATGACTACTCTATAGTTCAGTGTGTCATTCTTTACGGCTTAGAACCGACACTTCAAAGACGTTTTGAAAGTCATGGAGCATATGAGATGTTCCAGGAGCTGAGATTGTTATTTCAAGCTAATGCCCGAGTTGAGAGATATGAAGTCCCCAACAAGTTATATAGCTGCAAGATGGAGGAGAATAGTTCTGTCAATGAACACATACTCAAAATGTCTGGGTATCATAACTAGTTGACTCAGTTGGGAATTTCTCTTCCACCTAAGAGTGTTACTGACAAAGATCTTCAATCACCGCCACCAAGCTACAAAGGCTTCGTGATGAACTATAATATGCAACGGATGGATAAGACAATTCCCGAGCTCTTCGCGATGTTGAAATCTGCGAAGGTAGAAATTAAGAAAGAGCAAGAAGTGTCGATGGTTAACAAGACCACTAGTTTCAATAAAAGGGAAAAGGAAAGAAGGGGAACTTCAAGAAGAACGTCAAATAGGTTGCCGCTCCCATGAAGAAACCTAAAGCTGGTCCTTAGCCTGAAACTGAGTACTTCTATTTCAAAGGGAGTGGTCACTGGAACTGGAACTGCCCCAAGTATTTGGCGGATAAGAAGGATGACAAAGTGAACAAAGGTATATTTGATATAGAATTTCTGATATTATATGTGGATGACATATTGTTGATTGGATATGATGTAGAATTTTTGGATAACAGAAAATGATATTTGAATAAGAATTTTCCAATGAATGACCTCGGTGAACCTGCTTATATATTGGGCATCAAGATCTATAGAGATATACCAAGACGCTTAATAGGACTTTCACAAGGCACATATCTTGACAAAGTTTTGAAGAAGTTCAAAATGGACCAGTCAAAGAAAGGGTTCTTGCCTGTGTTACAAGGTGTGAAATTGAGTCAGACTCAATGCCTCACCACTGCAGAAGATAGAGAGAAAATGAAAGCTATTCCCTATGCCTCGGCCATAGGTTCTATCATGTATGCAATCCTGTGTACCAGACCTGATGTATGCCTTGCCATAAATTTGGCAGGGAGGTACCAAAGTAATCCAGGACTAGATCACTGGACAGCGGTCAGGAACATCCTGAAGTACCTGAAAAGGACAAAGGGTATGTTTCTCATTTATGGAGGTGACGAAGAGCTCGTCATAAAGGGTTATGCTGATGCTAGCTTCGACACAAATCCGGATGACTCTATGTCACATACCGGATCGTATCTTTATTGAATGTTGGAGCTGTCAGTTGGTGCAGTTCCAAGCAAAGTACCATAGCGCGATCTACGTGTGAAGCGGAGTACATAGCTGCTTCAGAAGCAGCACATGAAGGAGTCTCGATGAAGGAGTTCATATCCGATCTAGGTGTAATATCTAGTGCATCGGGTCCGATGACAATCATTTCTGACAACACTGGAGCAATTGCCTTGGCGAACGAATCCAGGTTTCACAAGAGAACAAAACACATCAAGAGATGCTTCAACTCCATTCGTGAAAAAGGTCAAGGATGGAGACATAGAGATTTGCAAAATACATATGTATCTGAATGTTACAGACCCGTTGACTAAGCCTCTTCTGCGAGCAAAACATGATCAACACCAAGACTCTATGGGTGTTAGATTCATTACAATGTAATCTAGATTATTGACTCTAGTGCAAGTGGGAGACTAATGGAAATATGCCCTAGTGGTAATAATAAAGTTGTTATTATTTCATATTTCCTTATTCATGATAAAGATTTATTATTCATGCTACAATTGTATTGACCGGAAACCTAAATACACGTGTGAGTACATAAAGAAATACCATGTCCCTAGTAAGCCTCTACTAGACTAGCTTGTTAATCAAAGATGGTTAAGGATTCCTAACCATAAACATGAGTTTTCATTTGATGATGGGATCCCATCATTGTGAGAATGATGTGATGGACAATACCCATCCATTAGCTTAGCATTTGTCATACAATTTATTGCTACTGCTTTCATGTATGTCAAATACATATTCCTTTGACTATGAGATCGTGCAACTCCCGGATATCGGAGGAATACCTTGTGTGCTATCAAATGTCACAACATAACTAGGTGATTATAAATATGCTCTACGGGTATCTCCGAAGGTGTTTTGTCAGGTTGGCGTGAATCGACAATAGGATTTGTCACTCCGAGTATCAGAGAGGTATCTCCGGGCCCTCTCGGTAATACACATCATAATAAGCCTTGCAAGCAAATGACTAATGAGTTAGTCGCGGGATGATGTATTATGGAACGAGTAAAGAGAGTTGCCTGTAACGAGATTGAACTAGGTATAGAGATACCGACAATCGAATCTCAGGCAAGTAACATACCAACAGACAAAGGGAATTGTGTATGTTGTCATAACGGTTCGACCGATAAATAGCTTCGTAGAATATTTAGGAGGCAATATGGGCATCCAGGTCCTGCTATTGGTTATTGACCAGAGAGGTGTGTTTGTCATGTCTACATAGTTCTTGAAGCTGTAGGGTCCGCACGCTTAACGTTCGTTGACGATATAGTATTGAATGAGTTACGTATGTTGGTGACCGAATGTTGCTTGGAGTTCCGGATGAGAACACAGACATGACGAGGAGCTCCTGAATAGTTCGGGGGTAAATATTAATATATGTGACAATAATGTTTGATCTCCGGAAAGGTTCTGGAATTCACCGGAAGGGGTTTCAGATGTTTCTTGAAGTGTTTGGGCATGAGAACACGTTATTTGAGCCAAGGGGTGAAGCCCACAAGGGTTTTGTAAAGCACGAAAGGAAGTTTTGTGGAGGCTAGAGGCCTGACGCCAGGGTCCCTGGCGTTTGGGTCCAGACGCCGGGAACCCTGGCGTCTGGTCCTGGAGTCTGAGTGGGACTCTTACCTTTCGGGCAAAACCGACTTTGAGGAGGCTTTTTCTCCAAGTTTCGGCCCCAGGGCTCAACATACAAATAGAGGGGTAGGGCTATCACCTAGAACACATCAAGATACACCAAGCTATGGCTGGAAAAAAAGCTCGAAGCTCGTGAGCTAAACGAGTAGCTCGTGACTCGGCTCGAATTGACTCGAACTCGAAGAATAATGAGGCGAGCCAAACTTTAGTTTAAGATCTTTTATAGACCAAGTTAAACAAGCCAATCTCACAAGTACTCGTGTATCTCGTTAGGCTCGATACCAAAGATCTGCCACTCCCAAACAAAAAAAATTAGACACTCAGCACCATGCGCCCCAGGCTCACAACACAAGGCCCAACCATTGAAGGCCCAGACGCCCAAGAGACTCATGCGTTACATGGAAATTGTAATTGTTTGGTGATGTATATGTTTAATATGTACATAATCATTTTTCATCATATTTGATGTTTTATGTTCATATCTTTAGCGAGCCTAACAAGCTAAATGAGCCAGCTCGCGAGTTACACGAGTCGAGCCAATCTTGGGTTTGAACTCGTTATAGTAACGAGTCGAGCCAAGCTAGCTCATTAATGAAACGAGCTCTAGCGAGTCGAGCCGTGCTGGCTCGACTCGACTCGAATTCCAGCCCTATAGCAAGCCGTGTGACGGCAACCCTGACCCTCTAGTTTATCATCCGTCATAGTTTTTGTAGTGCTTGGCGAAGCCCTACGGAAATTATTCTTCATCACTACCGTCACCGCACCGTCGTGCTGCTAGAACTCATCTACTACCTTGCCCGTCTTGCTGGATCAAGAAGGCGAGGACGTCATCGAGCTGAACGTGTGCTGAATGCGGAGGTGACGTACGTTCGGTGCTTGATCGGTTGGATCACGAAGAAGTTTGACTACATCAACCGCGTTACTAAACGCTTCCGCTTTCGGTCTACGAGGGTACGTAGACATACTCTTCCCCTTGTTGCTATGCATCTCCATGGATAGATCATTGCGTGTTTTTTAATTGTTTTTGGTTTTCCATGCATCGTTTCCCATCACGCTCTACACCAACAACCTCGCTACCGTAAACATCAACTGTCTCCCCCTCTATGAAGCGGTGTAACACCTCTTATCCCCAATGTAATCTCTACTTAAACATGATGCTTAACACTATATATTATTATCCAATGATATCTGGTTATCCTATGATGTTTGAGTAGATCCGTTTTGTCTTATGGGTTGATTGATGATCGTGATTGGTTTGAGTTGTAGGTTTTATTTTGCTGTTGTCCTATGGTGCTCTCCGTGTCTCACAAGCGTGAGGGATCCCCGCTGTAGGGTGTTGCAATACGTTCATGATTCTCTTATAGTGGGTGGCGTGAGTGACGAAAACACATACCCTAGTAAGGGGGTTGTTGCGTATGGGAGTATAGAGGACTTAATACTTAATGCTATGGTTGGCTTTTACCTTACTGATCTTTAGTAGTTGCGGATGCTTGCTAGAGTTTTAGTCATAAGTGCATATGATCCAAGTAGAGAAAGTATGTTAGCTCATGCATCTCCCTCATATAAAATTGCAATAATGATTGCCGGTCTAGTTATCAATTGCCTAGGGACAAATAACTCTCTTGTGACAAAAATATCTCTACTAAACAACTAACTTTAATATCTTGCAAAGTACTTGTAGTTTTATTCTCGCTAAGTACTTCTAGTTTTATTCTTGCAAACCTATCCTATCACACCTACAAAATAGTTTCATACTTGTTCTAGGTAAAGCGAACGTTAAGTGCGCGTAGGGTTGTATCGGTGGTCGATAGAACTTGAAGGGAATATAAATTCTATCTTTAGCTCCTCGTTGGATTCGACACTCTTACTTATCAAGAAAGGCTACAATTGATCCCCTATACTTGTGGGTTATCACGCCTCATGAGAGGCCGAACATCCGCCCCCCTGGACATCCGACGCCTCCCTACGTGCATGGACGGGGCCGAGGCCCATGTATCTCTCCTTCCCACCTCCCACTTTGTGGCTTAGACTATATATATAGACACCCCCTCCTCCATTCTAGGGTTAGCAGAGTGATAGCTCATTCTAGTTAAGCTTTTCTCCTTACCTCTACTCCTCTTATGAGAGAGAGACACTCCCACTGAGTGCAAGGCCTACATGTGAGAAGACCTGGGGGATTTAAGACCCCCATCGTGGGGAGGATCTATCTAGATCATCAAGACCTCATCTCCTCTTGGATTTGGGATGAACTCTACCTTTTATCGTTCCCTTTGATTTTTCATGTATCATGTGGATCCATGTGTTTGTTAGTCTAGTTGATGCGTGATTGGACTTGTTCTTGAGTGCTCCTCTTGTGATTTCTCCCCGTTCTTCCATGTGTTCTTCGTGTTCTTCGAGGAATACCCCTCCAATTCGTGAAATATCGGCAATTAGGGTTCCGCCCTAGATCATGATGTCTTTGGAGGTTTTCCCTTCCAATAAATTAGCTTAATGGTAATCCCTCCATCTCCATGTTCTCTTTGATATGTCGACATTTGGCGATAGCACAAGGCGACATTCACTATGAGATTCTATTTGAGTCTAGAACCTCAAGTTGTAGGGATTCTAATTTTTAATATGGCCTTCATTGGTCTAACCTGATAATGACGTCGTTCACGAGATGTTCCCTTGTTGAAGGCATCACATGGATATTTTGAGACTTCTATCCGGAGCAAAAACCATTGATGTGGCCTCATTGGTTAGGTCTAGCTAGCGAAGATGGCACTCGTGCATCGTTCCCTTCTCTGAGAGTTGTTCTTGGAACCCTAAGTTGTCATCATTGAGGTTTGATCCCAACGTTTGTTGGCGTTGTTCCATTGATCTTTTTTTATTTTGTAACAATTTGGCTATGTGAATCCTCATTGTCTTGAATAGCTCTTGATGTCTTTATTGTATTGGTATCTTCTTGATATTAATGTATTCCCTTTATCAGAGGAAATGTTCTATTGGGCTCTGGACATGGCGGTTAGAACGGGATGGGCACATCCTTTTTGGAGATCAGTTCTAAAGCTTTATACCTTGCTATCACCAGCATTGATCGGGATTGGATGTTATGAGCTCTTGGATCTTGGGCATCTTTGGGCGCATTTCTTTGATCTTCTATGGAGTCATGGTGGGTGGGAGCTAAAATAAGGTAGGCAACCTAAAAGCACGAGACCATAGCACAAATCCATTGCGTTGCATCGATTCATTATGTGATGTTTACTTCTTCGATTCCCTCATTTGGTAATAAAACCGCATGTTTTCAGAGCTCTCCAACTTTGTCAGTAGTTCCATCGCTCCATTTCTGTTGGTGTCTCTCATTTGATGCCAAATCTCCAATTGTTGAAGTTATAAAGCAAACTGATTTGGGGCATGCAAATAGTTTAACTTCTCATTATTTTGCCAAGAGTGCTCACTACTCCAACCTTCTTCACTGAGGTCCCATGTGATGGTTCTTGCTGAATTTGGTGGCGGAGCACTGAGTTTAATGCCTTTTATCTTAATCCTTTTAGTAACCACTTCACGTTCTAGGGGTTATTCTACCGCTCTTGGGCTTTATGCAGTTCAGTCAACGATGATAGCCTTGTTTGATGGTGCAAACACTACCCACGGTAACCCCGGCCTCCTGTTCCTCCCCACTCCAATCCTAAAGATTTGTTGGAGGCGGCTTATCCCGATGTTCATCCTCGAGGCTGCTGGTGGTCAACAACTGTCTCTCGCTAGTCGTGGTGAGTGTCTCCTAGATCAGTAATGGTCCACACAAAGGGATGCACCATCAAGCTAGTACGTGGCAACTTATTCGAGCATGCAGCGACAACAATTTATTTCCTTGTACACTTGAGTGCTAGGTGCATGGATGTATATTTTATGTATTTTCTTACATAATTCACATGTACCACACTTATATTTGGGGCCTTCGGGCCTCTACTTAAGCTTATCTAAATAAGTTTTCTTTGTGTAAAAGAAAAACTACATATATCTGTGACCCATCTACTCTATACATACTAATTATGCATGAGTAAATTACAAGCAGTCATGGAGAATAACAAACAAATGCCCTAATTTTGTCTCATGTTTATCTTGATGTTATCTTGGCAGCCATTTTGTCAATTTCACAAATATATTCCTCATGCCATTTTGCTCTTGGTCATCTTCTTTGACAGCCAGTGTGGTAACAATGGTTTAGCATCATTCCTTTGAAGGGGGAGTGTCCCTTTGACACAATGCATTAAAAAAGCATACGCGCCCACCTATTGGTATAGGAATCTCATGAAGCTCAGTGAAACCTTCTTTGTCCGGCGAGTGTACGTTTGGTCTTATTAAAATTTTCAACAGAGGGTTGGAGGGACATTGCGATGTTGGTGGAGCTAGAGACACGGGCTTGCTCGAACATTTTATCAGGAAAGTATGTTTTTGTGTTTGTTTTGATTTTCTCAATCTATTGTACTAGGTTTATACTCATTCCATAAAGTTAGCTCGTTGGTAAAAAATGATAAAGACACCGAGTGGATATTGCAGTTCCGGCACTCGAAACCCATATTTATGGAATGATCTCAATACAAGTCCAGATATCGAGGTATAGAAAGACATGTTTGGATATTGATGGAAATAAATAGTATTGTTTTCATCCTTATCCATGACAACCCATATCAAGCATATGATCATATACACATTTTTCATTTAACTAAACTATATATACTGGCATATACATTTATAGGGATGTAAAATTTGGATGACCAAGATTATGTTGAATTGAAGTCAACAATTTGAGCCATACACTAGTATAAAACAGGGCTTTGGTTCGGGCCTGGCAAGCCCAATAGTCCCGGTTCATTCATGAACCGGGACCCATGGGGGCATATGTCCCGGTTCGTGCGCCCAGGGGGGCGGCCGGGACTCGTGGGGCATCTGTCCCGGTTCGTCTAGACCCATTTGTCCCGGTTCCAGGAACGAACCGGGACCAATGGTTCTCGCTCCTGGCCCACACCCATTGGTCCCGGTTCGTGGCTGGAATCGGGACCAGTGTGGTGCCTTTAGTCCCGGTTCCAACCACAAACCGAGACCAATGGGTTGCCTATATATACCCCATCGTCGGCGAGCAGAGCACTCCACACTGCTCTGTTTTTTCTTGCCGGCGAGGGGGGAGCTTTGTGTGGTGACCTCCCATATATGCACATGAGGTGTTCGATGAAATACCTGATCCACACTAGTTAAGCTTTCTCCTCTCGAAGCTCGAACTCCAAGCTACATTTTCTCCGAGATTTGTCTATGTTTAGCTGTCCGTCACGTCCCGTCCCCGTCTTCACCGTCGTCAATCGCCCGCGCCGATGTGATATAGTTTCAATGTATGGTTTAATTAGATGCTCTGGAGAGCTATGCATGTACTTTGAATTTAATGTGATGATGAACTTATATTAATTTGATCACTTATCTATCCATGATGTTCTGTAATGGTTTTTGACACACTTAATTATATATAAATGCAAGCAGATGAACCGGCAATGGATGTACAGTGACAGACACACCTTCGAGTACATTAATGGCGTGCATAATTTTCCGAAGTGGTGAAGGCAAACAAGAAGAATGGTTTTATGTGTTGTCCATGCACTAGTTGTGGGAATATGAGGTCTTACTCCGACTAGAAAACCCTTCACACCCACCTCCTTTATATGGGTTTCATGCCACACTATAATGTTTGGACCAAGCACGGAGAAATAGGGGTTATGACGGAAGACAACGGAAAAGAAGAGACCGATGACAACTATGTGCCCCCGGAATATTGTGATGCTGCAACGGGGGAAGCTGCTGAAGGTCAAGAGGAACCAGGCGATGTTGTGCTCGATGATGATCTCCGCCGGGTCATTGTTGATGCAAGGAGACAGTGCAAAAGTGAAAAGGAGAAGCCGAAGTTCGATCGCATCTTGGAGGATTACAAAAAAGGGTTGTACCCCAATTGCGAAGATGGCAACACGAAGCTCGGTACCGTACTGGAATTGCTACAGTGGAAGGCAGAGAATGGTGCGCCTAACAAAGGATTTGAGAAGCTACTCAAAATATTGAAGAAGAAGCTTCCAAAGGATAACAAATTGCCCGACAGTACGTACGCAACAAAGAAGGTCGTATGCCCTCTAGGATTGGAGGTGCATAAGATACATGCATGCCCTAATGACTGCATCATGTATTGCGGTGCGTACGAGGATTTGAACGCATGCCCGGTATGCGGTGCATTGTGGTATAAGATCAGACGAGATGACCCTGTTGATGTTGACAGGGAGCGCCCAAGGAAGAGGGTTCCTGCCAAGGTGATGTGGTATGCTCCTATAATACCACGGTTGAAACGTCTGTTTAGAAGCAAAGAGCATGCCAAGTTGATGCGATGGCACACAGAGGACCGTAAGAAAGACGGGAAGTTGAGAGCACCTGCTGACGGGTCGCAGTGGAGAAAAATCGAGAGAACATACGAGGAGTTTGCAGGTGACGCAAGGAACATATGGTTTGGTTTAAGCGCGGATGGCATTAATCCTTTTGGGGAGCAGAGCAGCAATCACAGCACCTGGCCCGTGACTCTATGTATCTATAACCTTCCTCCTTGGTTGTGCATGAAGCGGAAGTTCATTATGATGCCAATACTCATCCAAGGCCCTAAGCAACCCGGCAACGACATTGATGTGTACCTAAGGCCATTAGTTGAAGAACTTTTACAGCTGTGGAATGGATAAGGTGTACGTGTGTGGGATGAGCCCAAACAGGAGGAATTTGACCTACATGCGTTGTTGTTTGTAACCATCAATGATTAGCCTGCTCTCAGTAACCTTTCAGGACAAACAAACAAGGGATACCACGCATGCACGCACTGTTTAGATGACACCCAAAGTATATACCTAGACAGATGCAGGAAGAATGTGTACCTGGGACATCGTCGATTTCTTCTGACCAACCATCAATGTCGAAAGAAAGGCAAGCATTTCAAAGGCGAGGGAGATCACTGGAAGAAGCCCGCCATGCGTACCGGTGATCACGTACTTGCTATGGTCAATGATTTACAGGTAATCTTTGGAAAGGGTCCCGGCGGACTATCCGTTTCGAATGACGCTGAGGGACGCGCATCCATGTGGAAGAAGAAATCTATATTTTGGGACCTACCCTATTGGAAAGACCTAGATGTCCGCTCTTCAATCGATGTGATGCACGTGACGAAGAACCTTTGCGTGAACCTGCTAGGCTTCTTGGGCGTGTATGCGAAGACAAAAGATACACCGGAGGCACGGGAGGACCTGCAACGTTTGCATGAAAAAGACAGCCTGCCTCCAAAGCAGTATGAAGGTCTTGCCAGCTACGTTCTTACCAAAGAAGAGAAGGAAATCTTCTTTGCATGCCTGCTCAGTATGAAGGTCCCGTCTGGCTTCTCGTCTAATATAAAGGGAACAATAAATATGGCAGAGAAAAAGTTCCAGAACCTAAAGTCTCATGACTGCCACGTGATTATGACGCAACTGCTTCTAGTTGCACTGAGGGGGCTTCTATCGGAAAACGTCGGATTAGCCATTGTGAAGCTATGTGCATTCCTCAATGCAATCTCTCAGAAGGTGATCGATCCAGAAATCATACCAAGGCTAAGGAGTGATGTGGCGCAATGTCTTGTCAGTTTCGAGCTGGTGTTCCCACCATCCTTCTTCAATATCACGATGCACGTCCTAGTTTACCTAGTCAATGAGATTGTCATTCTAGGCCCCGTATTTCTACACAATATGTTTCCCTTTGAGAGGTTCATGGGAGTCCTGAAGAAATATGTCTGTAACCGCGCTAGGCCAGAAGGAAGCATCTCCATGGGCCATCAAACAGAGGATGTCATTGGGTTTTGTGTTGACTTCATTCCTGGCCTTAAGAAGATTGGTCTCCCTAAATCGCAGTATGAGGGGAGACTGACTGGAAAAGGCACGCTTGGAGGGGAGTCAATAATATGCAGGGACGGGCATTCTTGGACTGAAGCACACTACACAGTTCTACAGAGCTCTACCCTCGTGACCCCGTATGTCGATGAACACAAGAACACTCTGCACTCCAAACACCCAGAGCAGTGTGATGACTGGATTGCATGTGAAAACATCAAGACTTTCGGTAGTTGGTTGGAAACACATCTCTGAGGTGACAACACTGTTTGTGATGAGCTATACTCGTTGTCCAGAGGATCATCTTCGACTGTATTGACTTACAAAGGATATGAGATAAATGGGAATACATTTTACACGATCGCCCAAGATCAAAAGAGCACCAACCAAAACAACGGTGTCCGCTTTGATGCAGCAACCAAGAAGGGAAAGGACACATATTATGGTTACATAGTGGACATATGGGAACTTGAATACACACATGATTTTAAGGTCCCTTTGTTTAAGTGCAAATGGGTCAATCTGTCAGGAGGCGGGGTACATGTAGAGCCAGATTACGGAATGACAACAGTGGATCTGAACAATCTTGGGTACACAGATGAAACGTTTGTCCTAGCCAATGATGTGGCGCAGGTTTTCTATGTGAAGGACATGTCTACAAAAACCAAAAAAAGAAAAGATATGCAAGTGAACACATCATACGATGAGCCAAAGCGCCACATAGTTCTTTCAGGAAAAAGAGACATCGTGGGAGTGGAGGGCAAGACAGACATTTCTGAATAATATGAAAAGTTTCATGAAATTCCCCCTTCAAAGTCAAGGCTGAGCCAAGCACCTTGATAAACAATGAAGATTATCCATGGTTACAGCGCAATAAGCAAAGGACACAAGCGAAGAAAAAGTGAAGACTTTCTCTCCACAACTATTATGATGATGCCTTTGATCTAGAATATCACTAAAGTTACATGTGAATAAATGAAATCCCTTTGTAACAAACGAGTTTCCGTATGAGACCCTGATACCTCAAAAGAGATTGTCCGTTTTGTACACGAAGTGCATCCAGTTTTTGCCGTAACCCTCTCTACTTTTTTGCACATGCTATGTGGGTGAAATGATGATACCATGCCAACTTTCAACCTTTTCAAGAGTTCATTATTTGAAATCCTTTTCGATTTCAGGGTCATTTAGCTCAAAAAATATCAGTACAGGCATGAAAAATACCAAATGAAGTCAGAGAGGGTTGAAAATTGATGATGTGGCTTTGAATGGTGCATTTTGAACACACAAAAAGTCTGGAGTTCAAATAAGTTTAAAAAATGGAATCCCTTTGTAACAGATGAGTTTCCGTCCGAAACCTTGATATTTCGAAAGAGATTGTCCATTTTGCACACGAAGTGCATCTAGTTTTTGCCGTTACCCTCTCAACTTTTTTGCACATGCTATGTGGGTGAAATGATGATGCCATGCCAACTTTCAACCTTTTCAGAGTTCATTTGAAATGCTTTTCAATTGCAGGGTCATTTAGCTCAAAGAATGAACTAATACAAAAAAGAATGAACTGAAAAACTTTTATGAAACTCTAATAGCAAAAATAATAAACTAAAATAATTAACTAGAAAACTTTAATGAAACTATAGTAGAAAAAAGAATGAACTAGAAAACTTTAATGAAACTCTAATAGCTAAAGGAATCAACCAAAAAGCTTTTATGAACCTCTAGTATTAGTGAAACTAGAATTATATAAAATTTATGCAACTAAAATTATCAAAGTATTTTCTGTTCAAAACATTAAAAGCAAAAGGAATTTTCATAAAATAAATAAATAAAGAAAATAAAATAAATAAGTAGAATAAAAAAATAAGTAGAAACAAAATAAACTTTAATAAAGTAAAATAAATAAACTTTAATAAAATAAATAAAAATGGCAACAGTAAGTATTTTGTTGAAAGTAGAAACAAAATTTAAAAAATAAAGCAACAAGGCAAAAATGGTAAAAAAGAAAAGAATGCCACCTATTGGGCCACCACGGCCTGAATACGACTAGAAACCCAACCGTGGGTCAGGATTCAGGCCCGCAGAAGGCCCAGCAGGCCCACAGGCATAGCAGTGTCAGATTAGGCCGACATGACTGCGGTTCACCGGAGTTCGAGTTGGAAGAGACATCAGAGCTTATAAACAGGTGTTGGTCGCTCTCAGCTAGCGAGGGGGACTAAACTCCCACCACCACGCCGCTGTGCACAGGCTATTGGTTCCGGTTGGTGGCTAGAACCGGGACCAATGCCAGCCTTTGGTACCGGTTCGTGGCACCAACCGGGACCAATGCCCCCTTTAGTCCAGGTTGGTGCCACCAACCGGGACCAAAGGTCCCTCCTTCCCGCTCTTTAGGCTGCTTAAAAGAGACATTTGGTCC
>LR738715.1:564827733-564844498 GCA_902687465.1 Secale cereale
CGAGGGTTCGAGGGTCGAGGGGTCGAGGGTCGAGGGTCGAGGGTAGAGGGTCGTGGATCACCAAGCGTTCATGAGAGAGGCGTTGCCGAGGCCACCCCAAACCCTAGAGAATCGTCGAGGCCACTAATATGGTTCCTTGTTGTGATTTGCTAGCTAGGTCTACGTTTTCCACTAATATATCAATCTGTCATGTTTGTATAATAATTGCCATGTCGTAATATTTGCAGAAACTATGGAGATAGGACGAGACGAGGTAGCAGAACAGGTGTTGGGGGACAAAATTGCTGACGGAGTTGCTGTCGATTTGTATCTCAACGTTGACTATGATGGTCTAGAAGGACATGATGATGAAGAAGCAGGCTACGGTGATACAATGGAGGAGGAAACACATGATTATGATGGCTCCGGTGATCGATTACCGGTGGAAGAAGGACACCGTTATGACGGCTTCGGTGATCGAACGGAGTCTGGCCAGTTATATATATATTAATTAAGCATGTGCTGACTATAGCTAATTGATTGTTTTGGTATGTACACGTATTAACTCTCTTCTTTCTTCTTTTCTAGCCCTCCGGATTGAGCCAAAGTTCGGTAAGGAGATGAGGCCCAAAGAAAAGGTTGCGCCAGGATGAAAAGTTCATCATCGAAGAAATCGGGCGCGATGGCCTATCGAGTAAACCCATCAAGGCCAAGGACGCATTTTCTGCTCAGTGCGGGGTTGTTGTTAGGGACATGATCCCGATCAACATCCACCTATGGTACAAGCCTAAGAGCGAAGACCCTCGGGTGTCTTCTGTCAATGATATGCAGATTAATGATCTTTGGACCGCGTTGAAGGCCAATTTCACCCTACCGCCAGAGGAGGATCCGGAGAAGCCACCAGTTATAGAGCCATTGGTCAAGGAGGCCGCTCTTAAGAAGATGGGGAAACTATTCAGGAGGTGGAAGAATGAGCTGAATGCAAAGTTTGTCAACAAATATAAGACTCCAGAATTCACCGGTCGGTTTGAGAAGATCAGAGATCACTGGGACGCATTTGTGGCCCACAAGAAATCGGAAAAGAGTAAGCAGATGTCAGCGAGAAACAAGATAAATGCTGCGATGAAGAAGCATCACCATCGCACGGGGTCAGGTGGCTACCTCAAAGCCCGGCCATTGTGGACCAAGGCCGAGAATGACCTGCTTGCTAAAGGGGTCGAACCACATACATTACACTGGCCAGACCGTTCAAGGACTTGGTTCTTCGAGGTTGGGGGAACCTTGGACCCTGTAACAGGGAAGTGCGTTTGGACGGACGAGCAACTTGCAATACCATCATGCATATATCAAAGCAGCGCAGGAAGGGACGTTTGTTCTCGATAGAGAGAACGACAAGCTCACAATGGCCCTCGGGAATCCTGAGCACCCTAGACGGACACGAGGCACGCTAGGCTCCGTTTCGTGGAAGGTTGGGTTTCCCGACGCAGGCGGTTACAAATGCCGAGAGAGGAAGAAGGAAGTGGATCATAGCACTCTGCAGGTGCTCCACGCAAGGGTAAAAGCGCTAGAGGACGAACGAGAAGTAGTTCGCAGCAAGCGACCTGCCGAAGCTACCCCCGAATCTACCCCGCCATCTCAGCGGAAAAGCAGTGTGGCTTCCACCGAGCTGCCTGAGGAGCCTGTCTTCACGGCTCCTGCTAGCTACCCCGTGGATACTATCACGGAGTCTCAACATTGCCACCTTATGACGCAATGGCTGCAATTGAAAGTCAAGGCGGCTGTAGGCTATGTTTTTCCTGCTGAACCCGGCGCAACTTTTCACTGCCGTCTGATTTCAGAAGGATATGCTAGGGTGATGGTGGATCAAATAACGGAGGGGTTTGAGGATCTCGAGCTTGACCACCCTACCGGTGAAGGGGAGACTCGGCTGGGTTCTTCTCTGAAGACTCCATGCCTATGGCGAAGGACCTCATCAACCTTCCGAACTGGACGCCTCCGCCTCCTCTGGCGAGTCAGTGCACTCCGCCTCCTCCTCCGGCAAGGGATCAGTGCACTCCGCCTCCTTCTCCGGGTGCTTAGGCGCGTGGCGGAACTCCGCCTCCTTCTCCGCCTGCGTCGGCGCGTCCGAGCAGCCCGCCTCCTCCTCCGCCTCGTCAGCAAGGCGGGAAGAGAGCCACCGCCGTTCCGGCTGCTCCGACGCGTGGTAGCACTCCGCCTCCTTCTCCGCCTCGTAAGCAACAAAAGAAGGCAGCCGCAGCCGCTCAGACTGCTTCGGTGTCTAGCAGTACAACGAGAGACAGGAGGCAATACAAATACAGCCCATCTCTCAGGCCTTTAGAGAAGTTAGCATACGAGAGGACCGACGAGGAGAACGCGGAGATCTATAAAGCCGAAGTGAAGGACTTTTTTGCAAAGAAACCTCCACCTCCAAAGTAGAAAATAGATCCGGTGAGAGCGAAGCGCACTATTGATGCCCTGAAGAAACCACCACAGTCTCCGCCGAAAACCAACTATGAGCGCATTATTGAAAAGTCATTTATCGAAGCGGAGCGGTCGGGAAGTACTTGCAGTGATCGACGGCTAGCATAACGAAAAAGTGGGAAAAAAATTCCTCAGCTCGGCGAACAAGAGAACCAATCGTGCCCCCCCCCCCCCGCTCAAGGTGCCTAGCGACATCGTCCCTAATCATCCGGGGATGGCGCCCGGTACCAATCTTGGAGATTACCTGGCCGATGATGTAGTTAATTATATGTTAGAGGTGGATGATCACAAATACCGGTACGGGAAGCCTCTCGTCAAAGATGTCAGTACTCTAACCATGATGATGCGAAGATTGCATGACTGGTACATGGATACCTGCAGAGACTCTGGTGGACAGGATACTTTGATGCTGAAAGTTAAAGAGGACCACGACCTCGTTGGAATTGAGATGTTGTCTGTTACATTTGAGGAGTTCTTCAAGTTTTTCAATAAAAAGGCCCTCGATAAACCAACGATCACTTGCTACTGTCTGTAAGTACTACTTCTGTTATTAAGTCTCTATATATAGCTCAGCTCTTTCATTGCAAGTATATATAATTATCCTCACTATATTATGCAGATTGAAGATCGTCGAATGCAGAAAAGCTGATATCTATGTTATTGGGTTCATTAACTCAAATCTCATAGATGAATATCAGGTTCAGCTTCATGCCAAAGAAGACGAGGCTAACTTGCTAAAATCGTTGATAATAAATAAAAACAAAGATAAAATACTATTTCCTTACAACTTCCAGTGAGTTACTGTCTTGTGCATATTCGGTTTCCCTTAATTATATATTACTCGAGGTTATAGTAATTAATGTAATTGATGAGTTATATGCATGCATGCGCGGGTTCCACTATATTCTCCTAGAGATTAAGCTTGAGCAGGGACTAGTAACCGTCTTAGACTCGAGACGAAAAGATCCCGAGACCTATGCGGACATATCTAAAATTCTCAACAAGTAAGTTCAATCGATCATTATCGCGCCATATCAGCAACTTTGTTCATTTCTTGATATAAAGTAATTGTTTTTTTGTCTCGCAGGGTTTGGAAAGAAATCACCCAAAAAGTTCCGGCACTGCCGCGGGAACTACGATGGATTTACCCGAAAGTAAGTACTACTAGCTAGCTAGTTCCGCGCATCTCCCGTTGACTCTAGCTATACTTTCATCAATGCCATTTATAATGCTTCATTATCAGTTTGATTGACTTCTATTTCTCGTAAAGTGCTTGTGGCAGGAAGCCGGGAATAATTACTGTGGATACTACATCTGCGAGTTCATCTACAACGCGACGGCCAAGAATAGGCGGGGCTACTCTAAAAGACAATTTGATGTGCGTAAGCAAAAATATTCAGAATTTTATTTTATTACCATCATTTATGTTGAGTTTCATTCATATATATGTATTGACCCCCTTCTTAAAATTAGATGTGGCAGATGCGGGATGAACTCCTACCATAAGATCGCATACGGGCAATTCAAGAGGAATTGGCGGGATTCTTTCTTGACCACGTCATAAATAAAGCCGGAGAATACCATCTGGAATTTGACATTAGATGTTAGGGAATTGTAGGAGATCTTGGCTGTGTTTGTTTCAGCTTTTGGAGCAGTTTTAGGATTGAAAAAAGCTGAAGCTGAAACAAACAGGTTATTTAGAACAGCTGTGGAACCACAACCCAAAACTGTTTCGGGAGATTTTCAGTGTAACAGCCTAAAGCTGGTCTCGGTGTACTTTTGGGCCAAAACTGTTTCCCTAGCCCCTCTATCTTTGGCGTTTGGTCATAATTATGTCGTAAATGCCACCGTAGGCATGACATATCTCTACGTTCGCCCCCCTCCTCCTGAAACATAGCGTTTTCACCAGCTCACAGTCGTTTCCACAGCTGCGTTGCCAAACAGCTAACCTTCACTACAGCTGTTTCCTCAGCACAGCAGTTTTGCCAGCACAGCAAGTCCACAGCTGAAACTGCTGAAACCGAAGCTCAAACAAACACAGCCCTTATATTGTATATATGTAGCTAGTAGTGTCGGATAGATATACGAAAACTTGTTGTTCGACCAATCTCTCGGAGAAGGAGAGAGGTCGATCTTCTGTACTTAATGGTTTTCTTCATTTGCTTACTATCTAGCGTGTCGAGTCCTTCGATCTATATGTATAGTACGTAGCGTCGACCAAGCACGGAGATAAGAGAGGACACTCTTCTCTCTATTAGCTAGCTAACACAATATATGAAACCCCTAAATTAACCCTATAAAACACCCCAAACCCCCTCCCCCCTTTCAGAAAAAAAAAACAAAAACCCTAGCCCCTGAACTGCTGACGCGTGAAACCTTATTTGTCCCGGTTCGTGCTATCAACCGGGACAAAAGGCCCCCTTACCTGGGCAAGCCGCAGTGGCCATGTGGAGGCCCATCGGTCCTTGTTGGTATAAGAACCGGGAGTAAAGGTCTAGGGCATTTGTATCGCCCGTTTAGTCCCGGTTCCCCAACCGGGACAAATGGTCCTTATGAACCGGGACAAATGGTCCTTTTTCCACTAGTGATAGGTTCTTGATCGAATGGTAATACAATAAAAGATCGTGCTAGTAACTATGTTGCAATTTAAGGTTTAGAAATGCTCAGCTCGCCAACTACATTTTAAAGGATTAAAGTAGCACATATATTTTTAGTATAGGTAACGAGAGCTTAAGATCGTGCAACTTGGTCAACCTAGAAAGAATTACACTTGCCTTAGAGATAGCAAATTGGATACTTTCATGGATGCATCCTGAAAAACTATGTACCCGTCTATCTACACATTTTAAAGGATTGAAGTAGCACATATATTTTTAGTATAGGTACGAGCTTAAGATCGTGCAACTTGATCAACCTAGAAAGAACCACACTTGCCTTAGAGATAGCAAATTGGATGCTTTCATGGATGCATCCTGAAAAACTGTGTACCCGTCTATCTGTGCACACTTAATTTAAATCAAGATTATTATGAAGGAAATGATTGGATCACATATCTATAATTTTGATTAACCTTTATTCGGAATTGAAATGCACAGACAGTGTTACACCAATTAATTGCATGGGACTAGAACCGCCTTAATTTGTTACCTATTCCATTACATATATAGCCTTGTCCTAGCCCGGATAATTGTCTACATATACATAAGTATACAAATAATGGGAGGCATATATATGATAAGTGCATTAATCCATTCATGCAGCTAAGAAGTTACTTGAAGCTTGTGCAAACCTTTGGAGATTCTAGGAGAGGGTTCCAGTCCCAGATCTTCTCCAAGCTAGGGAAGTTAAGCAATGGGCCTTGCAGTGGCGCCGTGGGCTGGTTAGGGTTTGAAGCTTGGCTGTAGGACCCAATCGCCCGGCTCAGCTCGTCGATCGGGATGGTTGCCATTGCCGAGGAATTGGTGTTGAGCAGCGTGGCGTGCGTGGAAGAATGCAGCTGCATTACTGCTTGGTTGTTGTGTCCTTTGAGGTGGTGGTGGTAGAGCGATGTGCCATCCTCCTCTGTCGAGGTCGTGGAGCTCAGCGAGGCTACAGAGGCTGTGGACCGGAACATCGCCGCCGGCGTCACCTCTGCCGCCGACAGTGATGTCATGGTGCTGGCTGCATTTGTTCCTTGGGTCATGTGCGTGTTGTACACCTTGAGAGCAGATGATGAGTGGTGACCGCTGCCATCGACAAACACTGGCGGCTGCTGGCGGTGAGTTACCACTGACGTCCGGTGCGCTGCTGTACTGTGCCTGGTTGCCGCCGCTCTGGAGCCAGACGACCTTGTTGTTGTGCCGGTGAGGTGGAAGTTGTCGTCAATCCCTGGGCGTTTATAGACCCGGCAGAGCGAAATTTCCTGATATATACATACATGCAAGACGGTGCGTGAGTTGGAATATTTACTTTCTAAAAAGATAAAATGGGCAATAAAATAAGAGTACAAGTTACCAAAGATATAATCTTAAGGCAACATATGCATTCTAGATAATTAAACAGTTCAGTATCACGTGAACTAAAAACAAACTTACTAGCTACACACATTTTGTTTCACATAACAAAGCAAAAGTACTTCCAGCATATAAGTTTCCAAATTATTAAGCAGCCATCAGAGGTCATATACATAAGTCTATAGCAGTACAGCAAAAAAAAAAGACTTTACATATCGACCGCGAAGAGTTGAAACTGAAGGAGGTGTGTTTTCCTGCTATATATGATCAAAAGAATTGTGAAGGAGCTGTACATACTTTTTTGGGTTGGTTACGACATATGCACATCTTAAAAAGTTGGAACATGTGCCCTACAAATTTTGCCAACTATGGCTACCAAGAATTGGCTAGAGCATAATTCCTTGAACCAACATTGACAAAATTCTGGGAAGAACGGTGAAAGAACAGCCAACCAAATTTAAGCCAAAATATCATACTCATTGAAAAATAATAATGCTGCACAAATTTGGGCACTAACTAACATGTATATCTACCCTAAAAATAATTCCGGGTCCAGTGACCGAAATCTCCGAAGTCTTTTGGGCGGGAATACAAGAAAAATTGTGGCTACAAAGAAATATTGCGAGCACCTATAAAACTACAAAGAGCGATGTACACCTGCGCGTGTATATACCTGTTTATAGGTAGAAGCCATGAAGAATTTGAGACCTTGGCTAAATTCTTGCTCATGTAATTTTCACTATGTACGCACCTTCTACACCTTTATTTCACCGGACAATACGTGCCGGCCAATAATATTTGCAAACACATGCCGGCAAATATTACGAAAGCAATCGCTCAAGTCATGGATCATATCATATCTCAACCCCAACAGTGAACGGAATTATTTTGTGAGGGGACGCATCTTCAGCTGACGAGCTAACACACACTTTATGCTTTTGCAACAAGATCTCGCGAAGCTTCCAAAAGTTGAGCGCAACCAAATTCATTCGGTTGCTCGGATTACCTATCAGCTCAAGGGAGCAACTTAATTTTGTTCCGGTCAAGTTAATCAAAACCAATTTAAGCTGAAGTACAAAGCGAAAACTCAAAACCGGATCTTGTTTTTTTGCAGGTAAAAACAAAACTAAAATTTAATGCTTTAGATAATCAGCATAAAGATTTGCTAATAATGAATTACTAGTAGTACCTATATACCTATACTCAAGAAAAATTTACTAGGTTACCTTTTGGTACCGTTCGGTTTCACCGTGTGGCAGGCGGTACTCGTTCATGATCCAGCTGCTGCGAAGGCCCTTGGGTGCCTTGCCCACATAGAAGACGAGCGTCTTCTTGAGGCCAATAGATCGGTTGCCCTCCACGACTTTCACCATCCTGTCCGCCCCCGTGGCCTTCCAGTACCCTGACGGCGTCACCCTGTTCGGCCGGTCGCCGTTCCGGTACTTGCGGTCCCGAGGCACGTAGAAGAACCACTCCTTGTCCCCGATCGACGCCAGGGCTGCCATGATTTATCCCCGCAATACAAACGACCCGTGCACCCATGGAGATGGGGAGAGGAGGGAAAGGAAAAGGTGAGAATGAAGGTGGAGGTCACATGAAATCAACGAGACCAGTTAATTAAAGGGGTCTCGAGTCACATGCATGAAATCATGTACGCGGTGGGAAGCTAGCTAGCCATGATTATAATTAGGTGGATTCGTTGTTGGGTAGTAGTACCGGGGAGATCCCATGGGTCGTAGCGGTAGAGGTCGACGGAGGCGATGAGGTCGATGTTGAAGCGCTTGCCGTCCACCTTGCGACGGAGGTAGAACTCGATCAGCTCCTCCTCCGTCGGGTGGAAACGGAACCCTGGCATCACCGTCTCCACGTGCTCGCCGTGCTGCAGCTGCCCGGCGTCGACCTCCCCGTCATGCTGCTGCTGCTGTTGCTGGTGGTCTGGTACTGATCCCCCCATGGTGGTCGTCGGCCTTGATCGAGTCATCTCGCCTCCCTCCCTATCGATTACCCTGCCTCCGCCGGCGCCCTTTATAGCAGAAGCAAGCTAGGTAGGGGGAGAAGAGGAGGACTGGAGAAGCACTAGTCCTAGCTTGTACAAGGCGGTAGCTACACCACTAGCCCTAGCTATACACGGCGCCACACACAGTGACACAGCCAAAGAGGACTGGACTAGTACTGCACAGCGTTGTGGAGAATGAGACTCTGATTGGTGCAAGTGGTACTCATCTAGCTGGTGGTGGTCTTGGGTAGAGAGAGAGAGAGAGGAGTAGTTGAATAAAACTTTTTTGCTTCCAAAAAAGTGTAGTTAAAACTTAGACAGCAGCAGGCTAGAAGAGGACCTGTTGACATGTACTTGCCGATATTAATGGCTGTTACTTTTAGATAAGTTAGGGATTGGAGATAATAAGAGATATCGATCATCACCACTTAATAGTTACTCTAATTCTTAGTAGTACATGTATCTGTACGTCTTGCACTACAAGTGCCCCTGGTAAAAAGGAGGCAACATTGTGCGCACAAGCTCTGCTACAGTTGTCGTACTAGAAGTTTACATTAACCGAGCAGAGTTGAAACACTTGTAAGAAGGGAGGCGATGGAGGGGTTGAAGGGGACCTCGCCTCTCCATGGAAAGCGAGATCAGCGGTGGCACATAAATTGGAACAGCGACGTGTACTTGTATACTAGCCCTAGCTTGGATCATCGGATATAGAGAGATAAAATCGTTATTTTTCACTGCGGGTATAACTGCGGCCAGCCAGCTAAGTCGATATAGGTACGGGAATGCTAAATGTCTGACTTTCGATTTGTAAAGGAATCTTATATGTCTATGCACGTTCGTGAAGAGGGACATGAAGTACGGTACGCTTCCGCACGCGCCCTCTTATATGCAACAAAACAAATCACTATATAACCATACAACAAGTTCAAGTGCTATAAAGAAAATATAAGTCAGCTGGGACAACAAAACAAACATGTCCAAAAGAAAAAGAAAGGTGATACAAGGCTCCATGGACCTGCCAACGTATTAGCTAAGCGACGAAGCCAAGCATCGCTCTGCCGCACACAGAGTATCATCCTGCCGCCTAGCCGCTTCTTGTCCCGCTACCTAGAGAGCGGGTGTCAGCGTTGCAAGAACGTTGGAAATTTAAACACGGAGTTAGTGGCACATCACAAAAACCCTCTCAATCACCATCTTGTTACGCGTCATCTAGAGAGAAAATCCAACGCCACGAACACTAACCAGAAGAGGCAGCTCCTCCTACTAATAAGGTTGGCTTGCACATCTAGAAACTGTCCGAGGTCCGAAGCCTGCCATTTAGGCCCAGAGCCTCCTGGACAAAGCTACATAGGAAGGGCGGGGCGGGAAAAGAAAATGTAGATCACACAGGACACACAACACATCACCAGGGCCATGGAGCTTGGCCACCGCTAGTGCAGAACCGGGCAATAGCACCGGTTCGTAAGGCCATTTAGTGCCCGTTCCATAACCGGCACTAAAGTGTGGGCATTAAAGCCCCCCCCCCCCTCTTTAGTACCGGTTCAACACGAACCGGTGCTAAAGGGCAACCACGTGGCACGAGCCAGCTCCGGGGACCGGGAGCCCTTTAGTACCGGTTGGTAAAACCAACCGGTACTACAAGGTTTGGGGGATTTTGGGTTTTATGATTTCTTTTTCATTTAATTTTGTGTTTTCCATTTAATTCTTTTTCGTTTGCTGGTATTTTACGATACTACACATTGTACACGTTATGCATATATATAATTTCTAGTAGAACCAATCATATATATATCATCAAATGTCTCACAAACCACCAATTCACACATACACACATGTATAGCTATATACAATTTCTCCTACATGTTGCCTTCGGAGCCAGTGGCATTAGCCTAATTGGTGCCTTCGGAGCACGATGATAATTAGAAGTGATTCATGGGGGCGGTAGCGGGTAATGATATTCTCCCTTCGGATCTATGACCTGGTCGAGCAAAAATCCCGCTATTTCCTCTTGAAGTGCTTGTACGCGCTCCGTTTCTAGGAGCTTGTCCCGCACCTTTTTCAACTGTTAAGAAGGAGATCAATATGCATGTTTATTGGTTGTGTGACTAGATATCAATAATGATGTAAAAATTGTGAATAATGTTCTGACAAACGTACTCATTCCTGTCTTTGAGATCTGCTCTTTTCGGACGTCATCATGCGAATGTTCTCGCAAACGCAGTATGCACACAGATTAGTCCCCTGCGCCTGCTTCAGGCCTTTTACGAGAATGAAATTTGATCAGATAATAATTAATCAAGCATGATAATTAAAGAGATAATGGCAGCTAGCTAGCTAGCTAGTACTACTTAATTACTTACCTTGGGTCGAAACCATCGCAGTCTTTGTTTTCATTCGCCTGGAGTGACGCGGATGAACCTTGCCCAAGCCATGTCCGTCGACAAAGAAAATGAATAAATGAGTTATTAAATAGTTCATATCAGGAAATGACGAACTAAATAGGCCGAGATATATAGTTAATAATGATTGAAATTACCTGTTGACTATCCCAAACAAGATGGTGTAGTCACTTTGTTTTTTAAGTAGTGAGTCGAGTACTTCAACTGTTCCGGCGTCAACTTTAATGATACACAAGATCCAGTGAAATCTGCATGCACACACGTTGGGATGTCTTAATTAAGCGGACATATGTAAGCAAAAACATATAGCTAGCTAGTAGGCAAAAACAGAGAATTTGTAGTACAAGACAGTGTGACTCACTAGAAGTTGTAAGGAAGTAGTATATCTTCATTGTATTTGAGGCACTTCAAGAACTCTAGCATGTTGTCCTCTACATGCTTTTCATAATATTCAACTATTTTCCATGTGTATTCATTAATAGCGTTTGAGTCAATGAACCCAATGCCATAGCGTCCACCTTTTTTCATTCCATACATCTTCATCATGCATAATACCACAGAAAAGAATATAGTGAGGATAATTACAGGTATTGATTGATCAAAAGGATCACTACAGCTAGCTTGAGACATAAATTACAGAAAGAAATCACTTACAGACAATAGCAACTGACGATAGATTTGTCGAGTGCGTCTTGATTGTATAACTGAAACAGTTCATTATACTCAACGGAGACAGCGTTCTCATGGTAGTAATGATCCTTCCTGACTTCCACCATGAGGGACGCTCGATTGGAACTTTACATAATGTCCATGTACCATTGATGCAATTCATACATTCTCGTTGGGAGCTTCTTGACCTCGTCTGGCTTGACCAAAGGTTCGCCCCGGACATATTTCCGTTTTATTTCCTCCTCTGTAAGCACAGGCATGGGCTCGATCTCGAGGAGTTGTCCAACAGTGATGTTGAGAATTTCAGCCTGCGTTATATGCTCCTCGGTTATTACCACATTGCCCTTCCCGGGAATGTAAACTGTTTGCCCACAATAATATTGGGCGCGCGTACTCTCACGTGTTGTTGGCACAACAAGCGAGGGGATCGATTGTGCCGCCTGTTCTTCCAGCTGGGGAACGGTTTTCCCGCATTTTTTGACAGCTGCTTGTTGTTTGCTCGAGCTCGAGCTCGCCTCCTTCTGTAGACGTGCTCGATTTAACTTCCTGATGTGGCGCTCATAGTCTGTGTCAACGGGCTTGGGAGCTGTTGGTTGAGCCATACGAACGAAGTGGTCAATCTTTTCCTCAGGCACTTTCTCCCTTGGCGGCGGTGGCGGTTTCGGTCCAAAATGGTCGTCCACTTCTGCCCGCACTATGGCCTTGGTTTGCTCCTCGGTCCTGTCGTAAGCCCTCTGAGTGGACGTCTGACGCTGTGTCGGACTTGGAGGAGGAGTGGCCTGACGCTTTACCGGACTTGGAGGAGGAGGAGTGGCCTGACGCGTTGGTGGACTTGCAGGAGCGGGAGTCTGCTGACTCGGTGGCGGACTTCGACGAGGAGTCGGCTGACGCGGTGTCGGTGGCCTTCGAAAGATGATGCAATCTTTTCTCCATAGGATGATACGATGTTTGGCCTCTCCGAGTGTGTGCTCCTCGTCACCTCGAGGAATGTCAAGCTCTAGCCCCGAATATTGGTCCACCACCTCAACAACCAAGACACGAGCATAGCCTGCTGGAATCGCGTTGCAATGGAAGGTTGCCTCGGGAGGATTTGTAAAAGCAAGTGTGTCCGCCATCTTCATGGATATGTTCTTCATTTTGAACTGTAGCTCGCAGTTAGTGTTCTCAATGATGTCATCCACGGGGTATCTATCCAGCATTGCGTCGCCCGGGGCGGAACCCACGCTGCTTCTCGGCATGGATGGGGCGGTGGTATGCAATGCTGGATCATCCGCTAGCTGCTGCAGCTGCTGAGACCCCCTTTGCTGGCTAAGTGAGTCGATCTGCTCCTGCTGCCGCTGAAATTTGACTGCCATGTCCGCGTGCTTTGATTCTAGGCCTTGAAGGCGTTCATAGTCCAGCTTCCTCTGCTCCTCCTCCGTCTTCCTCTGCTTCTCCTCCGCAATCTTCCTTCTCGCACGGGTTCTGTAGTCGGCGTTCCAGTCCGAAAACCCCTCATACCACGGAATAGCGCCCTTGCCTCGTGTTCTTCTCGGGTGTTCAGGATTTCCCAGGGCACGCGTAAGCTCGTCGGTCTCTCTGTTGGGCTGGGACACCCCCAATCAAGCCTCTTCTATTGCAACAAGTAGCTTATCGTCGGCTCCTTTCAGACATGCCTTCGTCGAAACTTCGCCTGTCTTCGGGTCCAACTCCCCCCCATGCGCATAGAACCAAGTCCTGCATCTGGGGTCCAGCTCCTAGTAACCGGAGTGAAACCTGCATCCTCCAACTCTTTCTCAAACTTATCCCACTTAGGCATTGCCACCGCGTAGCCACCTGGCCCCAACTTATGGAACTTATCCTTTTTTTGGCATTCTTCTTGTTTATTCTTGACCATTCCTTAGCTAATTCTGAATCCTTGAATTTCATGAAATCATCCCAATGAGCACTTCGCTTCTCTAGTGTTCCCTCGAATACTGGAGTCTTCCTTCCTCCCTTGACGTACTTGTCCCATTCACGATTCTTGTGGTTCTTGAATGCAACCGCCATCTTCCTAAGAGCAGCGTCCTTGACTTTCTGCACATCTGCTTCTGTGAAATGATCTGGTAGGGTGAAATGTTCCATGAGAGTATTCCAAAGCAGACTTTTTTGTCTGTCGTCGACAAAAGTAACATCTGGACGTGGCTTTGCTGGCTTTCTCCATTCTTGAAGGGAGATCGGGAGTTGGTCCTTCACAAGAACTCCGCACTGACGAACGAACTTGTCCGCAATCTTCTTAGGCGCTAATGGTTCGCCATTAGGTCTAATTGCCTCGATATTGTAATTTACGCCCTCCTTCAACAATTTGTTCGGGCCTCGTTTCGTCCTGTTGCCTGAAGATTTGCTCGATCCGGATGGCTGAAAGAAGAAAGATCGATTCGTTAATATATCTTCAACTCATTTAAAACATGTGATGATCACCATATGTGCCTGCTTATATAAATATATATACCTCGCCGGTCTTTGTTGTTTCAAGATCAACATTTTCTTCGTCATCATCGTAGTTCATGACTTCATCAATTCGGTCGTCGCGATCGAATATCATATCACCCTCTCCGGTGTTGTTTAGAAATTCGGAGCCGTCATAATCTTCTTCATTCTGATCATCATCTGGCCCGCGAGGATGGCGTATCATATCGAACAGGGTCTGTTCTCCCTCTCTGCCGGTATTGTCCGCCATAGCTTTTATTTAACTAATCCAAAAGAAATATAAAACAATTTAGTATTCAAATTACATCGTCTCGAATAATAGATATAATCTCGAATACATCGTCTTGAATAATATATAATCTCAAATACATTGTCTCGAATAATATATAATATCGAATACATCACTGCCTAGGTAGCTAATAAAGATCGAATACTACAGAAGAATCTAGGACACTCGCGGTTCCTGCGGCGCGGGCGGTGGACACCCAAAGAGAAGGAACCCTCACAGGATCATAGCTGAAGTGAGATCCCTGAAGAAACTGTCAGGTATTGGAGAACCTGTCGCCCTCTAACGCAACCATGTAGCGATGGACGTGCTCGTCCTCCTCCCTGACACGGCGACGTACCACCTCCGGCGGGGCCGGCCCCCTCCGCACCGAAACTGGCCCACGCGAACGCCACCAAACGAGATCAGGGTCGACGACGGGACCCGGGGCCGGGTTCCTCATCAAGCGGCGCGCCCCTCCAGGCAACACCTCCCAGTGCCAACCCGGCGGAGCACAGTCCCGGACATGAGTCAGCCGGACGTCGTCGCGGATGGGTCGACGGCGAGGATGCGGGCCGGGCATCGTCGAGAACAAATACTAGCTATATGCCCGCAAATAGTAACATTTTTTTAATGCTTGGATTTTGATAACTAAAATTTCTAACATTTTTATATAACTAACATTTCTATAACATTTCTAACAATGCTATATAACTAACATTTCTTATGTTTCTATAACTAAAAACAGAAGAAAAAATTATAACATTTCTATATATATAACTAACATTTGTATAACATTTCTAATATTTCTAGAACTAAAAAAAAGAAAAATTTCTAACTTTTTTATAACTATTTCTATAACTAAAAAATAGAAAAAAAATTAACAATTCTAACTTTTTTATAACTATTTCTATAACTAAAAAACAGAAAATTTTCTAACAATTCTAACATTTCTATAACATTTCTAACAATGCTATATAACTAACTATTTCTATAACTAAAAAAAATAAAAAATTATAACATTTGTATAACTGTTTCTATAACTAAAAAATAAAAAAAATGTATGTGTGTGTGTGTATCACCGGCGAGGCGAGAGGCGACGGGGGGCGGCGATGGGGACGGCGAGGGGCGCGGCGACGACGACGGGGACGGGGCGGCGACGACGGGGACGGGGCGGCGAAGACGGGGAAGCGACGGGCGCGGCACCGGGGCGGCGACGACGGGGCGGCGACGACGGGGACGGGGCGGCGACGGGGGCGGCGACGAGGGAGATATGGAGACAGGGGCGGCGGGCGACGGTGAGAAACTGAAATTTTTGAAGTGTTTTCTTATATAGGATGGACCTTTAGTAGCGGTTGGAGCCACCAACCGATACTAAAGGCCTGTTTTGGCCAGGCCAAGCGGCGGGAAGCGCACCCCCTTTAGTACCGGTTGATGGTTCCAACCGGGACTAAAGACACCCCTTTAGTACCGGTTGGTGCCACGACCCGGTACTAAAGGGGGTGCGCTTGCGCAGGTGCGGTGCGGCAAGTTTAGTCCCACCTCGTTAGCCGAGGGGCAGCCGCACTGGTTTATAAACCACGCCGCGGCTGCTCCTTCGAGCTCCTCTCTACTGCAGCCTTTTGGGCCTAACTTTGCCGTGCTGCCCTGTGAGTCTGCTGGGCCTTTATGGGCCTGCAAATACAGGCCCAGGGCCTTGCAGGCCCACAGGGCAGCGCGCAAACATTTTTTTTATATGGTATTTCATTTTATATCTAACTAAAATTTCTATACCTAAAATTTATCTATCTAACATTGCCGCAAATATATCTAAAATTTCTATCTAACATTTCTATATCTAAAATTTTATATCTAACTAACATTTCTATATCTAAAATTATCTAACAAACATTTTATATCTCATTTAACTCTCTAAAAACAAATCAGTAAATGAATTAAAAATACCAAATGAATTTAGAAAGGGTTGATAATTGATTATGTGGATTTGAATGGTGCATTTTGAACACACAACAAGTCTGGAGTTCAAAAAAATGCAATGCCTTTGTATAATATGAGTTTTCGTCCTAAACCCTGATACTTCGAAAGAGATTGTCCCTCTTGTACACGAAGTGCATCCAGTTTTTGCCGTGACCCTCTCTACTTTTTTACACATGCCATGTGGGTGAAATGATGATACCACGCCAAGTTTTAACCTTTTCAGACTTCAATTTGTAGTGCTTTTCAATTTCACGGTCATTTAGCTCTCTCAAAACAAATCAGTAAATGAATGAAAAATACCAAATAAATTCAGAAAGAGCTAATAATTGATGATGTGGATTTGAATGGTGCATTTTGAACACACAAAAACTCTGGAGTTCAAAACAATGCAATGCCTTTGTATCATATGAGTTTTCGTCCTAAACCCTGATACTTCGAAAGAGATTGTCCATTTTGTACACGAAGTGCATCCGGTTTTTGCCGTGTCCCTCTCTACTTTTTTGTACATGCCATGTGAGTGAAATGATGATACCATGCCAAGTTTTAACCTTTTCAGGGT
>LR738715.1:564844637-564861220 GCA_902687465.1 Secale cereale
TTTCAGACTTCAATTTGTAGTGCTTTTCAATTTCACGGTCATTTAGCTCTCTCAAAACAAATCAGTAAATGAATGAAAAATACCAAATGAATTCAGAAAGGGGGGCTAATAATTGATGATGTGGATTTGAATGGTGCATTTTGAACACACAAAAACTCTGGAGTTCAAAAAAATGCAATGCCTTTGTATCATATGAGTTTTCGTCCTAAACCCTGATACTTCGAAAGAGATTGTCCATTTTGTACACGAAGTGCATCCAGTTTTTGCCGTGACCCTCTCTACTTTTTTGCACATGCCATGTGGGTGAAATGATGATACCGTGCCAAGTTTCAACCTTTTCAGAGTTCAATTTGTAGTGCTTTTCAATTTCACGGTCATTTAGCTTTCTCAAAACAAATCAGTAAATGAATGAAAAATACCAAATGATTTCAGAAAGGGCTGATAATTGATGATGTGGATTTGAATGGTGCATTTTGAACACACAAAAAGTCTGGAGTTCAAAAAGAGGCGCAATGCTCGTTAATTAGCTTCAAGCCTTTCGGAAGAGTGTACAAAGCACTGCACATAGCTCCGTGCAGTCTACACTATTCCTCAAGGTTTGAAGCTAAGCAACGTGCAGGTGAACATTGCGCCTCTCCCACATTGTCTGTGCACTCAAGGCTTATAAACCGCTCCTAGTGCCTCTTTCTTGGCGAGGTGGGACTAAAAATCAGCTTACTAAGATACTCTAGTACCGGTACATGCCATGAACCGGTACTAAAGGTGCCTAGCCTGACAACAGCCTGACACAGCATCATTAGTACCGGTTCGTGGCATGAACCGGTACTAGAGGTTGCCCACGAACCGGTACTAATGATCTCCGCCCGCCTAGCCGTTGGAACCGGCACTAATGGTCACATTAGTGCCGGTTCTGTTACAAACCGGGACTAATATGCTTCATGTTTGACCCTTTTTCTACTAGTTCACCTCCGTCCCCGAGGGGAGGCGCTCATGCAAAGCTGCCAAACAAAGATCTTGATATTTAGGGGAAGCGACACTTTCCATAGTCCATGCCAGAATTAGGGCACGATATGCTGATCCAACACAAAAGCCCCTCGAATGCTCTAGCAAAGACATCACGTCTGGAGAGTCCACCAGCATGGGCGGAAGGGCCGCTCGCAACGCAACCCAAGCTATGGTTTCCTACGGGCCAAATATTTGTCGGAACGGGATGTCCCAAGTCCCATTACAGGAGGTTGAGGCAACCAAAAGCATCAGGAACGAGCATGTCAAGAAAAAAAGGGTATTTGGCACGAAGCGGGGCCCTACCAAGCTACAGGTCCAACCAAAAGAGGGATCCATCTTGGTGGTCCCAAGATGAATCTAATGCTTGATCAACTGGAGAGATTTCCAAACCTGGGAGCCCTCCCTAATGTCATAAGCCGAAAGAGGGTGGCCCTAAAGATACTTAGCTTTAATATGCTGTAGATAGACCCCCTCTGATACGTCTCCAATGTATCTATAATTTTGATTGTACTATGCAATTATATTATCAATCTTGAATGTTTTATATACATTTACAAGCAACTTTACATCATTTTTTGGAACTAACATATTAACTTAGTGCCCAGTGCTAGTTGTTGTTTTTTGCTTTGCACAATATCAATACCAAACGAAGTCCAAACGCCACGAAACTTTTTGGAGATTTTTTTTCTGGTAATAAGAGACCCTAGAAGGTTCTAGAGGCCACGAGAAGATGCTCGTGGGAACCACTAGGCACCAGGGCGTGCCAGAGGCCCCCGGCGCGCCTGGTGGGTAGTGGGCCCACGGGCACCGCCTTGACCTACCTCCGGCTCTATGTATACTCTAAAATCCTAAAAACCCTAGGGAAGTGGACGCAATATTTTTTTCCGCCGCCTCAAGTTCTAGAACCACGAGATCCAATATAGGGGCCTTTTTCGGCACTCTACCGGAGGGGTAAAGATCACAGATGGGTTCTTCATCATCCTTGCTGCCCCTTCGATGATGCGTGGGTAGTTTACCACAGACCTACAGATCTTTAGTTAGTAGCTAGCTAGATGGCCTCTTTTCTCTTTTTGATCCTCAATACAATGTTCTCCTTGATGTTCTTAGAGATCTATTTGATGTAATGACTTTTTGCAGTGTGTTTGTTGGGAACCGATGAATTGAGATTTTATGATCGGATCTATCCATGAATATTATTTGAGTTTTCTCTGAACTCTTTTATGCATGGTTTGTGTAGCCTCGTATTTTCTTCTTCGATTTATTGGTTTAGTCTGGCAGACTATATTGTTTTTTCTTGCCATGGGAAGAGGTGTTTTGTGATGGGTTGCGGTGCTCAATATCAGTGACAGAATGAGACATGACACGCATGTATCGTTGCTATTAAGGATAAAAGGATGGGGTTTATTCATATGTGGGTTTATATTGTCTACATCATGTTATCTTGCTTAAGGCATTACTCCGTTCTTTCATGAACTTAATACACTAGATGCATGATGGATAGCGGTCGATGTGTGGAGTAATAGTAGTAGATGCAGACATGAGTCGGTCTACTAATCTTAAATGTGATGCCTATATGCATGAACATTGCTTTGGATATCATCATAATTATTTACTTTTCTATCAATTGCCGAACAATAATTTGTTTACCCATCGTATGTTTTTTCTCGACACAAGCCTCTAGTGAAATCTACGGCCTTGAGGTCTATTTTTATCATATATTAAAACAAAAACACCTTGCTGCAATTTTATTTTATTTATTTTATTTCGTATTTTAGTATGATCTATTTATCAAAACTCATACAATTTAATCTTGTTGATGACCGTTGAGGGATTGACAACCCCTCTACGCGTTGGGTTGCAAGTATTTGTTGTTGGTTCTCCTGCTGGATTTATAACCATGGTTTCATAACTGAGGGAAATACTTATCTCTACTGTACTGCATCATCCCCTCCTCGAGGAAATCCCAACGCAGATCACAAGTAGCACCCCCTCCTCCCGGAGGATCATTTGCCACACCCATCTCATCATAAGGGTCACATTCGTTTGGTGGGATGCCAAGATACCTAGACCACCTTGGTCCCCAGGGAAGCAGGTATGCGCACACTTCACCATATGGTGTTTCTGGTGGTTGTTGGCCACCAGAAGAACCATGATAGATCATTGTCGAATGAGCTATGGGTGTCTTCCGACGAAATATACAACCCATCATAAACATGGGGAGGCTAGATATTAAGAGTCGATGAACACAAATTTTCTCCCTTTGGAAGTCAACCCCTCATGCCACGGCTCCACGCGCCCTGGACACAACCCACCCCACATAAGCAGGTCAAAGTCCCAAATCTAGATCCTAGAATCAGAAAGCGGAATCCCCAAGTATGCGATGGGGAAGGCAAGCAACCTACAATTGAGATTGTCCGCAATCCGCTTCTGATTCATTTGCAAATAACCCAAGACCACAACCTCGCTCTTATCTTATTTGATCTTGAGGCCTGACATGGCTTCAAAGCAGTGAAAGAAGGAACATGAGATTGATTATATATCAATCTTAGATCCCTCCGCCATGCTCATGGTATCGTACGCATACTGGAGTTGAGTAGCCCCAGGAGCAAGGAACACCTAAGACAAGGTAGACGAATTTATGGGGTCTAACAGATCCAATATGATGTGTGCATTTGGTAGAGGTGGTCTTGCAGTGGTGTATAATGTCGGCGTGGCGACGGCCTTGGGGTTCGGGAACGGGGAGAGTGTGGATTATGAGGGCTGAGATGGTGCACGGGTGGAATATTTGGGTGGGACCCGACTATCGGGTCGATGCGGTGGACAGTTCCTTCTCCCCTACTCCTCTCCCCCACTTGAACCTAGATTAGGAGTATCGAAAAGTCCACACTGTCCGAATTGGAAAGAGGGAGGTTGTTAGATGACCTTTTCGATTCAAACAATCCGGTCCAAATAAACATGGAGAACTAGAGTAGCCCATTAATTGCCCTTATGGAGGAGGAGTAGGAATATGAAAAAGGTCCAAACTATCTGACTCGAAATGAGGGAGCTCGTTACATGCCGTTTCTGATAACCCACAAGTGTAGGGGATCGCAATAGTTTTCGAGGGTAAAGTATTCAACCCAAATTTATTGATTCGACACAAGGGGAGCCAAAAAATACTCTCAAGTATTAGCAGCTGAGTTGTCAATTCAACCGCACCTGGAAGACTTAGTATCTTCAGCAAGGTAATTTAGTAGCAAAGAAATATGGAAGTAACGGTAACAGCGGTAAAAGTAGCGATAGTGTTTTTGTAGTGATTGTAACAGTAGCAGCGGAAAAGTAAATAAGCAACAAGCTATGTGAAAAGCTCGTAGGCATTGGATCAGTGATGGATAATTATGTCGGATGTGATTCCTCATGTAATAGTTATAAAATAGGGTGACACAGAACTAGCTCCAGTTCATCAATGTAATGTAGGTATGTATTCGGAATATAGTCATACGTGCTTATGGGAAAGAACTTGCATGACATATTTTGTCCTACCCTCCCGTGGCAGCGGGGTCCTAGTGAAAATTAAGGGATATTAAGGCCTCCTTTAATAGAGTGCCGGACCAAAGCATTAACACATAGTGAATACATGAACTCCTCAAACTACAGTCATCACCGGGAGTGGTCCCGATTATTGTCACTTCGGGGTTGCCAGATCATAACACATAGTAGGTGACTATTGACTTGCAAGATAGGATCAAGAACACAAATATATTCGTGAAAACATAATAGGTTCAGATCTGAAATCATGGCACTCGGGCCCTAGTGACAAGCATTAAGCATAGCAAAGTCATAGCAACATCAATCTTAGAACATAGTGGATACTAGGGATCAAACCCTAACAAAACTAACTCAATTACATGGTAAATCTCATCCAACCCATCACCGTCCAGCAAGCCTACGATGGGATTCCTCACGCACGGCGGTGAGCATCATGGAATTGGTGATGGAGGAAGGTTGATGATGACGATGGTGACGATCTCCCCTCTCCGGAGCCCCGAACGGACTCCAGATCAGCCCTCCCGAGAGAGATTAGGGCTTGGCGATGGCTCCGTATCGTAAAACGCGATAATTCCTTCTCTCAGATTTTTTCTCCCCAAAAGTGAACTTATGATGTCGGGGGAGACGTCGATGGAAAAAAAGGGGGCCCACGAGGCAGGGGGTGCGCCCAGGGGGCGCCCCCCACCCTCGTGAACAGGGTGTGGGACCCCTGGTCTGGTTCTTTCCACAGATATTTTTTATATATTCCAAAATAAATCTCCGTTGAATTTCAGGTCATTCCGAGAACTTTTATTTCTGCACAAAAACAACACCATGGCAGTTCTGCTGAAAACAGCGTCGGTCCGGGTTAGTTCCATTCAAATCATGCAAGTTAGAGTCCAAAACAAGGGCAAAAGTGTTTGGAAAAGTAGATATGTTGGAGACGTATCAACTCCCCCAAGCTTAAACATTTTCTTGTCCTCAAGCAATTCAGTTGATAAACTGAAAGTGATAAAGAAAAACTTTGAAAAACTCTGTTTGCTCTTGTTGTTGTAATAAATATGTAAAGCCAGCATTCAAGTTTTCAGCAAAGATCATGAACTAACCGGATTCACAATAACTTTCAGGTCTCATGTCTACTCATATCAATGGCATAATCAACTAGCGAGCGATAATAATAAACTTCGGATGACAAAACTTTCTCAAAACAATCATAATATGATATAACAAGATGGTATCTCGCTAGACCTTTCTGATACCGCAAAACATAAATGCAGAGCACCTTTAAAGATGAAGGACTGACTAGACATTGTAATTCATGGTAAAAGAGATCCAGTCACAATCATACTCAATGCAAATTAATAGCAGTACATGCAAATGATAGCGGTGCTCTCCAACTGGTGCTCTTTTAATAAAAGGATGATGACTCAACATAAAAGTAAATAGATAGGCCTTTCGCAGAGGGAAGCAGGGATTTGTAGAGGTGCCAGAGCTCTATTTTGAAATAGAGATGAATAATATTTTGAGCGGTATACTTTCATTGTCAACATAACAACCAAGAATCTCGATATCTTCCATGCTACACACATTATAGGCGGTTCCCAAACAGAATGGTAAAGTTTATACTCCCCCACCACCAACAAGAACACTCCACGGCTGGCCCGAAACAACGGGTACCGTCCATACCAACAACAGTCATGGGGGAGTTTTTTTTAATTGTTTTGATTTGATTTGAGCATAGGACTAGGCATCCCGGTTACCAGCCATTTTCTCGTGAATAATGAGGGGAGTTCACTCATCGTGAGAATAACCCACCTAGCACGGAAGATATAAATAGCCCTAGTTGATACATGAGCTGTTCGAGCATACAAAACAGAATTCATTTGAAGGTTTAGAGTTTGGCACATAGAAATTTACTTGGAACGGCAGGTAGATACCGCATATAGGAAGGTATGGTGGACTCATATGGAATAACTTTGGGGTTTATGGAAGTGGATGCACAAGCAGTATTCCCGCTTAGTACAAGTGAAGGCTAGAAAGAGACTGGGAAGCGACCAGCTAGAGAGCGACAATAGTCATGAACATGCATTAAGATTAATCAACGATGAGTGCAAGCATGAGTAGGATAAAAATCACCATGAACATAAATATCATGGAGGCTATGTTGATTTTGTTTCAACTACATGCGTAAACATGTGCCAAGTCAAGCCACTTGAATCGTTCAAAGGAGGATACCACCCTATCATACCACATCACAACCATTTTAATATCATGTTGGCACGCAAAGTAGACCATTATATACTCCTAGCTAATTAAGCATGGCATGAGCAACTACAATCTTTAATTGTCATTGCAAGCATGTTTCATTCATAATAGGCTGAATCAGGAACGATGAACTATTCATATTTACAAAAACAAGATAGGTTGAGTTCATACCAGCTTCTCTCATCTCAATCTGTTCATCATATATCGTCATTATTGCCTTTCACTCGCACGACCGAACGGTGTGGATAATAATAATGGTGCACGTGCATTGGATTAAGCTGGAATCTGCAAGCATTTAATACAAGGGAGAAGACAAGGTAATATGGCTCTTGGTTAAATCAACAATAATGCATATGAGAGCCACTAAACATTTTCATCATGGTGTTCTCCTCTTGACCCCCAAAGAAAAGAAAAGAAATAAAACTATTTACACGGGAAAGATCCCAACAAGCAAAAGAAGAACGAGAAATATTTTTGGGTTTTATTTTAATTACTGCTACTACAGGCATGGAAAGTAAACTCGCTAGAAAAGCTATAACTAATTTTTTTCTTAAGGTTTTTCTAACACACAAGAAAAAGACTAAGAAAAGAAATGAAACTAGCATGGATAGTACAATGAAAGAGTGTGAGCACCGACTACTGGAATAAGTGTGTGAACATGAATGTAATGTCTGTGAGAAACATGTACTCCCCCAAGCTTAGGCTTTTAGCCTAAGTTGGTCTATGGACAATATTGGCCTGATGGATATCCGAAGTCGTAGTTGGGGTTGTACTGAGATGCAGTGGCTACCGCCTGACGAGCTGCATCCTAAAGACGAGCTGTCCTCGTCGTCTCCTGATACTCATTTGCCTCCTCCCTGGTTATAGTATATATCCCTTTTGCCTGGAAGTCAAAGAAGGTAGGAGCATGGAGAGCAATATGGACAGTGCGACGCCTGTCAAAGATTAGTCGATACTGGAGGGATTGTTCATCCCTCTCAACGAATTTATGGCGAATCATGGCATTATAATCTAGAAAAGCACAAGGCAACTTAGCATCATTTTCGTGTATGGGCACATGAAGATAATTAGCCAAGCGAGTTCCATAAATTCCACCAAACAGATCGCCATTTAAACCATTATGATGTAACCTACGTGCAACAATGGCCCCCAAATTATATTGTCTATCTCCTAATACCGCACTTTTGAAGACACTAAGATCTGGTACACATATGTGGCAAGCTTCATCTTTACCGTTAATGCATCTACCAATGAAGAGAGCAAAATAATGTATAGCAGGAAAATGAATGCTCCCTATGTTAGGGTGACTTCTCTAGATTTTCCCATGGTGATACTAGCTAGAAAGTCCTTATACTCAGATTTGCGAGGTTCACCAACACTACCCCACTATGGGAGTTTACAGGCATCATTAAAATCTTCTAAGTCCATGGTATAAAATTTATCATAGATATCAAACAAGACAGTGGGAGAATTACGTGAAAATGTAAATTTAAACCTTCTCACAAAGGTATCAGTTAGGTACTGGTATTGGGGGCACTTATCTGACTCGAAGTTCTCAATATCCGCATTACGCACATATGCGTAAAATTCTTCCTTGATACCTGCCCGAATCATAAACTCCTCTTATGGCCATTCACAGGGCCGCACTTGAGCTTCCCTTGGTAACTCATCGTTTGGCTCGCGTATCGCGAGCCTTGTTCCTTGCTTCCTTGAGGAACCACCATGAAAGATTTTCCCATGCATTTTTTCTGAAATTTTTAGTGACTCAAAATAAATTCCAACCAAACTCAACAAGATTGATAGCAACTACTCCTACAAGTGCCTAGAGACTATATCATGCATTAGAACTACTTGAAATCACATAAATTTGACATACAAGCTCAAGAATAGGGTCACCTAAAAAGCAAAAATTTGCAATGAATAAAGCACTAGAACAAAAACTAATTGGGCCAATGGAGGAGTCACATACCAAAGAACAATCTCCCCAAATAGTTTTGTGAATGGAGCTTTGAGCAAGGAGATCGAAAATGGCAGCAACATGAGAAAGAACTCGTGCTTGAGCTAGATAGTGATTTTTTTGGGAGGAAGAAGGTGTGTGTGGGTGCTAGAGTAAGTGGAGGGGGCCACGTGGGGCCCACGAGGCAGGGGGCGCGCCCAGGGGGTGGGCGCGCCCTGCATCCTCGTGGCTAGGTGCTGGCTCCCCCTGTTGTGTTCTCAGTGCCAAATATTCTCAAATATTCTATAAAAAAATCATATTTCATTTTCGGGGCATTTGGAGAACTTTTATTTTCGGGGTAAATTTTTTTATTGCACGGATAACTATGGAAACAGACAAAAAATGCTATTTTTGCTTTTATTTAATCTAATTAACAGAAAGTAAAAGGAGGATACAGAAGGTTGTGCTTTCTAGATTCACCCATCCCATGCCCATCAAAAGGAATCCATTAACAAGGTTGATCAGGTCTTGTTAATAAACTCTTTCCGAATAACATGAAACCGGAGAATTTTCGAATAACACTAGGTTACCTCAATGGGGATATGTATGTCCCCAACAATAAGAATGTCATATTTCTTCTTTACAATAGGAAGAGGGGATTCAAACCCTCCAATAGTAATCATTGAAAAAATTCCAACGGAATTGATACTGTGGACCTGAGGTTGTTTCCTCGGAAAGTGCACCATATGCTCATTACCATTGACATGAAAAGTGACATTGCTTTTGTTGAAATCAATAACAGCCCCTGCAGTATTCGAAAAGGGTCTACCAAGGATAATAGACATACTATCGTCCTCGAGAATATCAAGTATAACAAAGTCCGTTAGAATAGTAACATTTGCAACCACAACAGGCACATCCTCCCAAATACCGACAGGTATAGCAGTTGATTTATCGGGCATTTGCAAAGATATTTTAGTAGGTTTCAACTTATTCAAATCAAGTCTACAATATAAAGAGAGGCATAACACTAACACCGGCTCCAAGATCACATAAAGCAGTTTTAACATAGTTTCTTTTGATGGAGCAAGGTATAGTGGGTACTCCTAGATCCCCTAGTTTCTTTGGTATTCCACCTTTGAAAGTATAATTGGCAAGCATGGTGGAAATTTCAACTTCAGGTATCTTTCTTTTATTTGTAATAATATATTTCATATATTTAGCATAAGGATTCGTTTTAAGCATATCAGTCAAACACATACGCAAAAAGATAGGTCTAATCATTTCAGCAAAGCGCTCAAAATCCTCATCATCCTTTTTCTTGGATGGTTTAGGAGGAAAAGGCATGGGTTCCTGAACCCATGGTTCTCTTTCCTTATCGTGCTTCCTAGCAACAAAGTCTCTCTTATCATAACGTTGATTCTTTGATTGTGGGTTATCAAGATCAACAGCAGGTTCAATCTCTACATCATTATCATTGCTGGGTTGAGCATCATCATGAACATCATCATTAACATTATCACTAGGTTCATGTTCATTACCAGATTGTGTTTCAGCATCAGAGATAGAGATATCATTGGGATTCTCAGGTGTGTCAGCTACAGGTTCACTAGAAGCATGCAAAGTCCTATCATTTTTTTTCTTCTTCTTAGAAGAATTAGGTGCATCTACATTAGCTCTCTGAGAATCTTGCTCAATTCTCTTAGGGTGGCCTTCAGGATACAGAGGTTCCTGAGTCATTGTACCACCTCTAGTCACAAATCTAATAGCATTATCATTTTTCTTACTATTTAACTCATTGAGCAAGTCATTTTGTGCTTTAAGTACTTGTTCTACTTGAGTGGTAACCTAGAAGCATGTTTACTAATGAGTTTCGGTTCACCTTTAACTCTAGACATATAATCACTCAAGCGTTCGATCATGTAAGCATTACGTTGCAATTGTCTACCAACAAAAGCATTGAAGTTTTCTTGTTTTACAATAAAATTATCAAACTCATCTAAGTATTGGCTAGCAGACTTATTATAAGGTATATCACCTTCATCAAATCTATAAAGAGAATTTTCCTTTACAACCTGTGTCGGGTTATTAAGACCAAGTATTTCTTCAATAGATGGTAAATTCTTAACATCTTCAGCTTTAATACCTTTTTTTCATAGATTTCTTTGCCTCTTGCATATCTTCAGGACTAAGAAATAGAACACCCATTTTCTTTGGAGTTAGCTTAGGGGTTGTTTCAGGAAGTGTCCAATTGTTTTCATTGGTCAACATATTATTCAATAACAATTCAGCTTGATCAACTGTTTTTCCCTGAAAACACAACCAGCACAACTATCCAGGTGGTCTCTGGAAGCATCGGTTAGTCCATTATAAAAGACATCAAGTATTTCATTCCTCGGAAAAGGATGATCAGGCAAAGCATTAAGTAACCGGAGAAGTCTCCCCCAAGCTTGTGGGAGACTCTCTTCTTCAATTTGCACAAAATTATATATTTCCCGTAAGGCAGCTTGTTTCTTATGAGCGGGAAAATATTTAGCAGAGAAGTAATAAATCATATCCTGGGGACTATGCACACAACCAGGATCAAAAGAATTAAACCATGTCTTAACATCACCCTTTAACGAGAATGGGAATAATTTAAGGATATAGTAATAACAAAAAAATTCCTCATTGGTGAACAGGGTGGCTATATCATTCAACTTAGTAAGATGTGCCACAACAGTTTCAAATTCATAGCCATGGAAAGGATCAGATTCAACCAAAGTAATTAACTCAGGATCGACAGAGAAATCATAATCCTTATCAGTAACAAAGATAGGTGAAGTAGCGCAGGGTCATACTTCATTCTAGCATTCAATAACTTTTCCTTCAGCTTAGCTAATAATTTCTTAAGATCATATCTATCATTGCAAGCAAGAAAGTCTCTAGAAGTTTCTTCATCCATAACATAACCCTCGGGAATAACAGGCAATTCATATCTAGGGGGAGAATCTTCATCATCACTTTCATCAATATTATCAGTTTCAATATTTGCATTCTCCCTAACCTTAGCAATTTGTTCATCAAGAAATTCACCTATTGGCACAGTATTATCAAGCATAGGAGTAGTTTCATCATACATAGCAGAAGTGGCATCATCAAGAACATGCGACATATCAGATTCAATAACAGGAGTAGGTGTCGCAAGTTTACTCATAACAGAGGGTGAATCAAGTGCAGAGCTAGATGGCAGTTCCTTACCTCCCCTCGTAGTTGAGGAAAAGATCTTTGATTTTTAGTCTTTCAAGTTCTTCATAGTGATCAACAGATATAAATCCCAAGTGACTTAAAGAATATACTATGCTCCCCGGCAACGGCGCTACAAAATAGTCTTGATAACCCACAAGTGTAGGGGATCGCAACAGTTTTCAAGGGTAAAGTATTCAACCCAAATTTATTGATTCGACACAAGGGGAGCCAAAGAATACTCTCAAGTATTAGCATCTGAGTTGTCAATTCAACCGCACCTAGAAGACTTAGTATCTGCCGCAAGGTAATTTAGTAGCAAAGTAATATGGAAGTAACGGTAACAACGGTAGTACCGATAGTGTTTTTGTAGTGATTGTAACAGTAGCGGTGGAAAAGTAAATAAGCAACAAGCAATATGTGAAAAGCTCGTAGGCATTGGATCAGTGATGGATAATTATGTCGGATGTGATTCCTCATGTAATAGTTATAACATAGGGTAACACAGAACTAGCTCCATTTCATCAATGTAATGTAGGCATGTATTCCAAATATAGTCATACGTGCTTATGGGAAAGAACTTGCATGCCATCTTTTGTCCTACCCTCCCGTGGCAGCGGGGTCCTAGTGGAAACTAAGGGATATTAAGGCCTCCTTTTAATAGAGTACCGGACCAAAGCATTAACATAGTGAATACATGAACTCCTCAATGTGCAGTCATCACCGGGATTGGTCCCGATTATTGTCACTTCGGGGTTGCTGGATCATAACACATAGTAGGTGACTATTGACTTGCAAAATAGGATCAAGAACACACATATATTCATGAAAACATAATAGGTTCAGATCTGAAATCATGTCACTCAGGCCCTAGTGATAAGCATTAAGCATAGCAAAGTCATAGCAACATCAATCTTAGAACATAGTGGATACTAGGGACCAAACCCAAACAAAACTAACTCAATTACATGGTAAATCTCATCCAACCCATCACCGTCCAGCAAACCTACGATGGGATTACTCACGCACGGCGGTGAGCATCATGGAATTGGTGATGGAGGAAGATTGATGATGACGATGGCGACGATCTCCCCTCTCCGGAGCCTCAAACGGACTCCAGATCAGCCCTCCCGAGAGAGATTAGGGCTTGGCGGCGGATCTGTATCGTAAAATGCGATAATTCCTTCTCTTTGATTTTTTTCCCCGAAAGTGAATATATAGAGTCGGGGGAGACGTCGGTGGAGCAACAGGGGGCCCACGAGGTAGGGGGCGCGCCGGGTGTGGGCCCCCTGGTCTTGTTCTTTCCACAGATATTTTTTATATATTCCAAAGTAAATCTCCGTTGAATTTCAGGTCATTCCGAGAACTTTTATTTCTGCACAAAAACAACACCATGGCAGTTCTGCTGAAAACAGCGTCAGTCCGGATTAGTTCCATTCAAATCATGCAAGTTAGAGTCCGAAACAAGGGCAAAAGTGTTTAGAAAAGTAGATATTTTGGAGACGTATCAGTTTCCGATTTGAACAATCTAGTACAAACAGAGAGAGGGGGGAGTAGAAGAGCCCGATAGAGTGGATTTTTAACACGTAGGTCTCACGGCATGCAGGTTCCTCCGGCGTGCTTTTATTTGGCTTCCATTTTTTAAATTTTATAACCTTTGAACAAAAAGTCTAATTAAGTTATGTTTCCATATTCATGTTTCTCGTGACAAGGGCTTTCAAATAAGTGACTGAAATATGCCCTAGAGGCAATAGTAAAGTTATTATTATTTCATATTTTCTTATTCATGATAAAGGTTTATTATTCATGCTAGAATTGTATTCACTGAAAACCTAAATACATGTGTGAATATATTAACAAGTATCGTGTCCCTAGTAAGCCCCTACTAGACTAGCTCGTTAATCAAAGATGGTTAAGATTTCATAACCATGAACACGAGTTGTCATTTGGTAACGGGATCACATCATTATGAGATGATGTGATGGACAAGACCCATCTGTTAGCTTAGCATTTGATTTATAGTTTATTGCTACCGCTTTCATGTATGTCAAATACATATTCCTTTGACTATGAGATGATGCAACTCCCGGATACCGGAGGAATACCTTGTGTGCTATCAAACGTCAACGTAAGTGGGTGATTATAAAGATGCTCTACAGGTATCTCCGAAGGTGCTTTGTTGGGTTGGCATGAATCGAGATTAGGATTTGTCACTCTGAGTATGGGAGAGGTATCTCTGGGCCCTTTCGGTAATACACATCATAATAAGCCTTGCAAGCAAATGACTAATGAAGTTAGTCTCGGGGTGATGTATTACGCAATAAGTAAAGAGACTTACCGGTAACGAGGTTGAACTAGGTATAGAGATACTGACGATCGAATCTCGGGAAAGTAACATACCGATGGACAAAGGAAATTGTGTATGTTGTCATAACGGTTCGACCGATAAAGATCTTCGTAGAATATGTAGGAGCCAATATGGGAATCCGGGCTCCTCTATTGGCTATTGAACGGAGAGGTGTCTCGGTCATGTCTACATAGTTCTTGAACCCGTAGGGTCCGCACACTTAACGTTCGTTGACGATATAGTGTTATACAAGTTATGTGATTTGGTGACCGAATGTTGTTCGGACTCCCAGATGAGATCACGGACATGACGAGGAATCTCAAAATGGTCTAGAGGTAAAGATTGATATATAGAACGATGGTATTCGGATACGGAAGTGTTCCGAAGGGTATCGGGTACTTATCGGGTCACCGGAAGGTGTTTCGGGTACCTACGACAATACTATGGGCCTTATGGGCCAAGAGAGGGAACACACACCAACCCACTAGGGGCTGGTGTGCCCCCTATAGTGGCCGGCCTAAGGAGGAGAAGGAAATGGGGATGGGAAAGGAAAGTGTGGATTAGGATTCCCACTTCCTTCCCTCCCCCCGTCAATATGGGAATCCGGGCTCCTCTATTGGCTATTGAACGGAGAGGTGTCTCGGTCATGTCTACATAGTTCTTGAACCCGTAGGGTCCGCACACTTAACGTTCGTTGACGATATAGTGTTATACAAGTTATGTGATTTGGTGACCGAATGTTGTTCGGACTCCCAGATGAGATTACGGACATGACGAGGAATCTCAAAATGGTCTAGAGGTAAAGATTGATATATAGAACGATGGTATTCGGATACGGAAGTGTTCCGAAGGGTATCGGGTACTTATCGGGTCACCGGAAGGTGTTTCGGGTACCTACGACAATACTATGGGCCTTATGGGCCAAGAGAGGGAACACACCAACCCACTAGGGGCTGGTGTGCCCCCTATAGTGGCCGGCCTAAGGAGGAGAAGGAAATGGGGATGGGAAAGGAAAGTGTGGATTAGGATTCCCACTTCCTTCCCTCCCCCCCCCCCACCCCCTTTCCTTTCCCCTCGGTTATATATGGCAGGGGGCGTGGCTTGGGAGGGGCTTCAAGTAGGATTCCTCCTACTTGGGCGCCTTCTATGGATGCTCCTCCCTCCCTCCCACCTATATATATGTGGGGAGGAGGCGCCACACAAGGAGACAACATTGTCTTAGCCGTGTGCGGTGCCCCCGTCCACCGTTTACTCCCCCGGTCATATTTTTGTAGTGCTTAGGCGAAGCCCTGCGGAGATCACTTCACCATCACCGTCATCATGACGTCGTGTTGATGGAACTCATCTACTACCTCGACGTCTTTCTGGATCAAGAAGGTAAGATACGTCACCGAGCTGAACGTGTGTAGAACGCGGAGGTGCCGTGCATTCGGTACTTGATCGGTTGAAGCACGAAGAAGTTCGACTACATCAACCGCATTGTGAAGCGCTTCCGCTTACGGTCTACGAGGATACGTAGACACACTCTCCCCCTCGTTGCTATGCATTTCCATGGATAGATCATTGCGTGTTCGTAGATTTTTGTTTTTTTTTTCAATGCAACGTTTCCCATCAATAAGATCCATTTGAAATATGTTTCGATGAATTTTGAAAATAAATGTTAGGTTTCAACTCTTGAAACTTACTACGAGCAACCGATAAGATCGTGATTTTTGTGCCCACGACGGACAAAAAGATGTCTTGAAATTTCATTTATGAAACTTGGTAAGAGCGAACGAGAAAATCATAATTTTTAGATGAAAAAAATATAAGTTTCAACGACTGTAACTTAAAACTTACTGTGCCCTCGTGCTGGATCCAACTACTTTGCGAATCCTGAGGTAATCGAGCGGCCGTGCAATGCTTGGCAGGTGGGTGACCTGTGAATTTCCGGGTAGAGTTGCCCTTAGGTTTGCATAGGAATCAAGGACATGCCAGCATTTACACACGCACGTACGTATATAGGCTGTCCTTCTGGGGCAATTCGATCTTCCCAAGCATGTGCCATTGTTTGCTGGCATGCATGATGCATCACTGTACGTAGCATAGCATGCATCAGTGTATCGCAGTGTTCGGTCGTTTGTTTTCCGGAGGTTAAAACATCTCTATACTGTGATCTGTGTACGACCTAACTGTGATGAGTCAAGGGATGCCCGTGACTCTCCTTTTTTGATAAAAAAGCTCAATGCCCGATTTTATAAATAAAGGTATAACGGTAATCTCACCGGACAAATGATCAACCAGGTACAACGAGGTTAG